>BSBM01000096.1:10112500-10712500 GCA_027924585.1 Larix kaempferi | reverse complement strand
CAGATCAACCATGCCTTTTCTAGATTGGTTAAGGATAATAGATCTATTGTTGTTGGTTTTCCCTCTAAAGGGTTCCAAATGTAAAATTCTTTTTCATCATGTCTGCTTGCATCTTATCTATTATACTAAATTTAATAAGGGGGTGTAGTCTATGTCCACCTTACTTCTTCTTTTTTTCCTCTTATTGGATTTCAATGCATATTTTTACATGGGTACCTATCATGGCCTTGTTTACAGGACCCATGTCAAAGAATCAACTTCCTTTTACATGGTTCCCTAGGTTTCACTTAGTATATGGTGTTGGTTTGTCTACTCCTTTTTCTTTAACTTTACATATGCTCATGTAGTAGTTTTCCCTAAATTATTTTCCATATAAATAATTTAGGATAACCATGTGCAAATTCCACAATTATCATATGTTTATTTTCCTCTTTAAAAAACCAAGCACCTAAGTTCCTGCTCTTTATGTTTTGATTGAAACAATAGCAATTTTCCCTTCTTGAAAGAGTGGGGATGAGAGGAATCACACAGAATTTGAAATATCATTTGGGTGAATCCATGAAGATGGGTAACACTTTTTGGCCAAAAGTGACGGTGAAAATTTAAATTTTTACTCATTCATTAAATTGAAGCCCTCAAAACTCATATATGCCTTGTGAATTCCGGCACGCAACAAAAGAACAAATTGTAGGGAATTATATCATCTTTTCACATATATATATTTTTTAAAATAATAAAATAAATTAATATTCCAAAATTGCATTTAATGATAGGTTTGTTCTTGTAAATTTCAGCAAAAGTTTACGAGTGGCTTGTGTGCACGTAAAATAATCCAGTGATAAATACATAATTTTTTTAAAAACTATATATATTAACATAATATAAAAAAAATGCACTCGAGCACACATATTTTTTTTTAATTTATCATGGAAAATTTTTATTTTTTTAATTTTCAAAACTAACTGTGGAAAAATTTAATTGCATTTCGTACACATGTGTGTGAATGTAAACTTTTTGTTTACTGGTTACAAAAATCGAAAAATAAAAAATACCGTTTTGAAGAGCACGCATTGGTCTGGGGCGTATGTATTTTTTGAAATTTTTTGTTGTGTACTTTTTATGTTATTGATTTATCTTTACGCTGATTCGAAGTTGTGGACATGGTTTTGTAAGTATAAGTTTTAGAAGAAAATTAAAAAAAAAAAATTTATCATATGAACTCATAATCTTGCAAATTTTATGTCAATGAATAGACTATTCATTGACGGATCCACTGGTATGAAGTCCGCCATCTAAGGTGTATCCTAGGCTAGGGTTTAGGTCTGGGAAAGAGGGTAGAGAAAAATATTATAAAGAAAGGGGATAAAGGTCTGTTTTAAAGCTCTCGATCGAGGTTTTTAAATAGCTCGATCAAAAATTTGTGCGCTTTTTCATATTATCTTGATCAAGAGTTAACCAAAAGCTTGATCTATGGTTGCTCCATCAAGATTTCGATTGCTCGATCGAGAATACAAAAACTAGCTCGATCAAGCTACATTTGCTAAATTTTCATTCATTTCACCTTGCTTCTGTCTCTCTAAACCAACCTGTGGACTACCTACCTATTCCGCATTTATTGATGTATGTTGTATAAATAAATATATTAAACACGTGCATAAGTTTAAATTTATGAATTGTAACTTCGTTTTTACACTCTTGAGTTTCTCAAAGTTTGTTTTTTAAGGATTTCAAAGAAAATTGGACATTATCATTTCTTATTCACCAATTAACATGGGAAACAAAAAATGTCGAAGTGGGAAACATGATCGAGGTCAAACTAATGAAGAAAAGATACAAGAAAAGAACAAAGAAAGAATGAGGCAACGATGAGCAACATTGAGAGAGCAACAAGAAGATGATGAAGATCAACCTTTGGTGGATCCAATTCCAATTGAGGATGATATCGGTATTTTTCTTATTTCATTATTCGAATGATAATTATTTCAAACATATTTCTTAAAAAATTTCATACTTCTTACTTTATTCTTTCTATTATCATGTTTCAAAATTAATTATGTAATTATCATGTCGAAATTATTTACAAAATTATCATATTGATATATTCTTAGTAATTGAAGTTTCAGGATATTATATGATTTTTATTGGTCACAATTAATTTTTATATACTAAATAATGTAATGAAATGTTAGTGTATATGCATTGAGTGCTATTAGATAATATTATTGCATGCTGGTGTACAACCAATTTATCAATCTAGATATAGAAAAAATTTGTGTGAACTCTCAAAATTTCTATGTTGTAGTGCTAAATTTTATTCCTCAAGGCTGGTTTTGATATGAAGTTTCAAATATCATCTAGTGGAATTCATAGTCAAATATTCATCGCAACAAACACTCTAGAACACCTTAAGTTCAAATAGGTGTGCATGTACACATGAAAAAAACAAATCCTTAAAGTAGAGGTAATGTTTCTTTATGTATATGGTTCATGTTTATTTATGTATACGATTTCTTCTTAAACTAGAGATATAAATTTACGTGCAACTTCACACATAAAATGATAGCTTATGTGACATCTATTATAAATTACTTCCTTGGGATGGATGTTGGAATAGATAAAAAAAAATCATTTAATGTAGAGTACTAAATTTTATTATTTTACATTTTAGAAAGTATGAATTTGTATTTTCATGTACATTCATATAAATTATTAGAATAAAGTATCTTTAAATGTTATCTCACAATCTTAAATTGAAAGTGGGCATGTATTAAATAAGTATGCTTAGTCACTCTTTTGAAATTTGTTTAAAAAAAAGTTTGTATCATATTTAGCTATTATTTAACATGTGTACATGTACAAAATATTTATAATTTAAATTGGATGGATTATTTTTTAGTAATCATCAAGTTCATTCTCAATCCACTAAGCAAAGAAGGACATTAAAAAATCAACCACAACAACTTAAGCCAACCAACATAATTTCTCCACAGGAGGGCACAAAATAATTTGTTAGTATAAGGTAGGATTGTTGGGTTAGGCATCCAAATAATTTCCATCAATCATTTCTCATATGAAAAATAGTTGTTGTCTATAAGAAATCTTTAAAAACCCTTCATCATCAAGTGGAAAAGAATTCCCATGGAAAGAGGCATCGTGCCAGAGGAGTTAAAACCCGAGGTAACATGTTTTTGTTCTCTCGAGGGGGATACTAGCCCCACCTATTTAAAAGAGGCGACACAATACCATTCAAGGGATAACTTATTTCCCCCCACTTGATGAAGGTTCTTAGTGGCCAAAACATAGGATATCTACCCTATAGGTTACTGTCGTGGGATGTAGACAATACCTGGATTGGAATTTGTTGGCCACCGATACCGCTCCGAGTGCTCATCGTTGTAACCAATCATTTGTTACCTTCATGGGCTGATGTCTCTGATGGGTTCACAACCTTCAGCACGAGAGCCTTTGGAAGGCCCAGATACAATTTGAGTGAAAGGACACTAGGTCATAGGGACCTATTTACATTTTATTTTGTGGATCTACATTATATGATAAATTTTTGAAATATTTAAATACCCTTAGAAATTTTCATCCATTTGCTTGTGATGTTTGAATGCATTTGAAATAATCATGGGTGAGACCATAATCTTTGAATGTTCTTACTTCAGTTCTATTTTTGTTCTTAATTTGAACAAAAGTCCCTTATTTGGTAAGAGTTGAACTTTCAAAAATTAAATTTGCTTGTGATGATTGAATGCATTTGAAATGTTTTCATAGGTGAGACCATAGTCTTTGAATGCTTCTTACTTTGATTCTATTTTTTTATAATTTAAACAAAAGTCCCTTATTTGGTTAGAGTTGAACTTTCAAAATTAAATTTTGCTTGTGATGTTTGAATGCATTTGAAATTTGTTCATGGGTGAGACCATAGTGTTTGAATGCTTCTTACTTTGATTCTATTTTTTTTTTTAATTTGAACAAAAGTCCCTTATTTGTTAAGAGTTGAACTTTCAAAAATTAAATTTGCTTGTCATGATGTTTGAATGCATTTGAAATTTGTTCATGGGTGAGACCATGGTCTTTGAATGCTTCTTACTTTGATTCTATTTTTTTATAGTTCAAACAAAAGTCCTTTATTTGGTCAAAGTTGAACTTTTAAAAATTGAATTTGCTTGTGATGTTTGAATGCATTTGAAATGTGTTCATGGGTGATACCATAGTCTTTGAATGCTTCTTACTTTGATTCTATTTTTTTTATAATTCGAATAAAAGTACCTTATTTGGTTAGAGTTGAACTTTCAAAAATTAAATTTTCTTGTGATGTTTGAATGCATTTGAAATTTGTTCATGGGTGAGACCACATAGTCTTTGAATGCTTCTTACTTTGATTATATATATATATATATAGATATACATATAGATATAGATATATTATTATTTTATTTTATTTTATTTTTAATTCGAACAAAATTCCCTTATTTGGTCAGAGTTGAACTTTCAAAAAATAAATTTTCTTTTGATGTTTGAATGCATTTGAATTTTGTTCATGGGTGATACCATAGTCTTTGGATCCTTCTTACTTTGATTCTATTTTTTTATAATTTGAACAAAAGTCCCTTATTTTGTCAGAGTTGAACTTTTCAAAAATTAAATTTGCTTATGATGTTTGAATGCATTTGAAATCTAGTCATCGGTGAGACCATAATATTTGAATGCTTCTTACTTCAACTCTGTTTTTTTTCTTAATTCGAACAAAAGTCCCTTATTTTTTCAGAGTTGAAATTTCAAAAATTTAATTGGACTATATGCAGGGATAGATCCCGATCAGCCATCGGTGAGACCATAATATTTGAATGCTTCTTACTTCAACTCTGTTTTTTTTCTTAATTCGAACAAAAGTCCCTTATTTTTTCAGAGTTGAAATTTCAAAAATTAATTGGACTATATGCAGGGATAGATCCCGATCAGCCATCGCAGGACTTTGTTCCCTCTCAGGACTTCAAGAGTAATTGGGAGCTTTAGTGGGTTTGTAAGAGGTGGAGAATGTTTAGAAGACCTTATGGATGCTTCCACAGGAGAAGAGTTCGAGAACCCGAGTCCTATTCGGATAGTTAGAGAGTATGTTAGCAATATCATCAAGTTTCATTTTGAACAACACTCAGATATCACACAAGCTAAAATCCTACATGGATTGCTAAAACATAAAAGACTGAAATATGCCACAAACATGTTGGGTTTTAAAGATGTTAAAGTTAAAATGGCACATGACACCCCAGTAGAAAATGTCACAAAAGCATTATCTTTATTCGAAAAATAAATAAAACCTGATATATGAGGCACTCACAAGGCAATTACAATTGTTGTTGTGGCACCGAAAAACTCAAGAATTCAAATGTTGGCAATAATGTCAAAATTCCTTCATGATTCAAGAAAAAAATTGCACAAATATACTAAATTCAAGGTCCATATAGATGAAAACAATGAAGTTGCTTGTTGGGATCTTATTTGTAGGCAACCCTATCATGACAAGATTTTTGAAGGTGTTAGAGAGAAGGTGGTAGAATTTCAGGACAACCATTTGCATGCTATACCATATTGAAAGCATATCCCACGGAAACGTCTCTCCAGAGGGATTTATGTTGAGCATTGTAAGAATGTTATGGAGATGACAGGGGTTGTATTGTCTGAGGAATTTCAAGAGGCCAATCCCAGTGTCGAGATCTCAATTAGCATGTTTGACAAGCTAAAACCATGGTATATTAGGTTGAACACAATTTGTGACACCTATTGTTGTCGATACCATGTTGAATTTCAACTCCATTATGACACATTTATAGACTTTTGCAAAAAGAACTGGCAGGGTGAACTAGCTCCTCCCACATTGCGATATTTTTTTCTACTATACAGTTATGCAAAAGGAATCTTGAGGATGTGCTTTTCAACAAAATATGTGTATGTGGAAGAAGATGCCTTGAATGTGGTAACTTGACATTGATCCATAGACATTTCATATTTGATCTAGAACACTTTGGACTATTAGATGTCATGGTTACATGGAAAAGATATGAGTATGTTACCATGGATGCATCGTCTTCTTCAACTGCACCATTAAAATGATCGACTTGCTTGAGGAAAAAATTCCTATTCCAGAGTTCATGGTGAAATTCCAAAATCAGATTTATAAATATATCAAATACTCTCACAATTCTATGTGGAAAGCTACTAAATTCAAGCATTCTCGTGAGGTGTTTGAGCTAGGCACAATATTATCAATGGTAGACTTAGCCGAGAACTACACATTTTCTCCCCAAAATGAGATATAGAGTAAGTACTATCACTCTGACCATGTGCCAATATTTGTACATGTTTTGTATAGACATGCTTAGGCGAGCATTGATGGAAGGGATGGCACTCATCATTCACGTAATGTTATTAAAGAGTACCATTTTTATGTGAGTGATGATTGCAAACATGACACAGTGTGCGTTCAACACTGCTTTGGGTTGATTTATGACTCATTCAAAAAGAATGGGGTGTCATTTATAGAAAATTGGATTTGGTTAGATGGGTGTGTAGGGAAGTTCAAATCAGCATGCTCTTTTTATTGGTTGAGTCGCCTTCATAAAGAGAAAAAGTTCGACATACTTGGATTTTTTTTTAAACATGACACAGAAAGGGAGAGCATGATGGTGTAGGTTCCTGTGTGAAATAGGCACTTAGAAGGTACCAAGTGATTCATGGTGCACCCAACTCAAATCATATGTAGAAGTAGTTGAATGGTGCACATTGCATTTGGGATACGAAGGTCACAAACAGGAAAGGCCAATGTGTAGGTAAGATGGTACAGTGTGTATTTGAAGCTCACATTTTGAATGTTCTTTGAAACATTGTCTTAGTTGAATATGTATATATTTGATTGTACATTTATTTCAATGCGGATTCTTTTGGAGTGTTTCCATTGGCGATGTGAATAGATCCATTCGTTGGTATTGTAAGACAATACCTAGGATGAGGGAATTGCACTATGTTTGAAGTAAGGACATGGGCGACATATTTTCCATAGAAACGAGAAAATGTGCGTGCTTTTGCGAGTTTTGCATCAATACATATGGTTGCGACCTTGATAAATGCCAAACATATTGTACATGTGAAACCATGGAAATATGTCCCTCCTAACTCAGAGAGTCCTCATCCAATTCCTACATGGAAAGAGATGCACATTGAAGATGACGTAGTATCTTTAGATCATGATTGGGTTTCTAATGTGGTTAGGGGAGGTATGAAACTAAACATTAATCAAATTTTACTCATTATATATATCACATGATTTTATTTGGAATCTTCAATTGAATGTTAAAAATTCCAAACTTGTACTTGAATGTATATACATTTGATTAACAAAATGGAAGGTGATGTATTTTTTGTCACTGCACCCACGTGCAATGAAGAAAAAATTGCATATTATTTAATGCGATGTACCCAAATTAAAAGTAGGTTGGTGCAACCCTTTCGAGATGGTGATTTCACTTACCAAATTGGTGACCTAGTTGTCATGGGCCACTTTTTCCAAAAATTGAAAAAACAAGGCAATTATATTATTTACCAAGACTATATGCCTAACTATATATCTTGTCACTACAGTCATTTGGTGGTGGTAGCTTGGATACAGCTAATGGAAATCAAGGTGAAGAATGATGAACCAAAGAAATGGAAGATAACAGACATTGACCATGACCATATCATGGAGACTTGCAATCTTATAACGCATTGGCCAAAAGAATTATTTTAAGACTATCCGATTTTGTATCAATATTTCACATGGTATCAATGACCCTATTATCTATCTTATTTTAATTGCAAATGAGATTGCAAGTTGGAATTTGTACATGTTTAATTAGTAATGTTTTAGAAATTAGTTATACAATTGTAATGTGTGCATGTCTTTTGTAGTAATCTCTTAAAGAGTAATTGTACAATTGTAACTTGTAATTGTCAAATTTTGTAATTTGTAATTGTAATTACAATGGTAAATTGTATATTGTAAAATGCAACTCTAAATGAGACTTGTAGATATTTTAATTGGTAATATGTTCTATCATAATTTGCAATTGTAGCTAAATTGTAGATTGTAAATTATAACTATAATTGTCATTGTTAATTGAAACAAGCATTATGAATTGTAATCAATAATCTGTAAATTTATTCATTGTTATTAGGTTGCATTCCTATAACGCAATTGCCAAAAGAATGATTTCAAGACTATCTGATTTTGTATCAATATTTCACATGGTATCAATGACCATATTATCTATCTGATTTTAATTGCAAATAAGATTGCAAGTTGTAAGTTACACGTCTAATTAGTAATTTCTTAAAGATTAATTGTACAATTGTAATGTGTGCATGTCTAAGTAGTAATTTCTTAAAAAGTAATTGAACAATTGTAACTTGTAATTGACAAATTTTATAATTTTGTAATTTTGTAATCATAAATTGTAACTCTAATTGTTATTGTTAATTGAAAATGACATTATGAAAATTCTAATTTTTTATTGTAAGCAGTAATCTGTAAATGTATTCATTGTTATTAGATTGTTATTGTTAATTAAAACTAGCATCATGAATTGCAATTCCTTATTGTAATTAAAATTTGTAAATATAATCAATGAACTATTAAATTGTTAACATGCAAAACTGCATAAACATAAACATACTTGATAAAGATAAATTCCCATAAACATAAATAACATACACACATCGTATATCCACAAAGAAAAAATATGATATGAAATAGTCCTTCAAGTATATTAAAAAATACAGAACTTGTATATATGTATATATAAAAAAACAAGTATATATGTATGCACACAATAAAAATAGTGCACGATGAAAAAATATCATCAAATATGTGGACCGAGCCCCTAGTGGGCTCTATGGTCATCTGCACTTCCAATACCACTTGCACCATGCCCTTGGTGACAGGGTGACGCATGATTGGAACTGGTGTCTAAATTAGATGGGGACTGTAAAATTTAAAATTGTGTACTCTGTAAGTTAGTTATATTTTAGTACTTGAAATTAGGTAGATGATAGATTTTTAAAATTTTAAGTGGATGGATAAACTTACTTGACTTGATTCCATGGTGGGTTTTCCAAATATTGTTGTGTGGAAGCTCCAGGATGATGCTAAGTTGATGGGTCTTCACCAGGATGACGCTGAGTCATCCTTTCTCACTCCTCTGTGAGCATTAATGCAACATCAATCCCCAGCTGTACTTGAGCCTATGTATGGTGACATCATGCATGTAATCAATAAAAGAATAATAAATGAACATTATAAATTTAACATCAAATTGAATTCTTTATTGCACTGCAATATAAGTTATGGCACTTCATCGACTAGCTGCTAATGGTTAGAACTCGAGGGAGAATGCATCTCCTGCTCTTGTGCAATCGCATTTCCTCTACCCTATACAATTTGAGAAAGTCACAAGAATAAAGTTACAATAAAATAATTGCAACTATACACATGTATGTAACTGACAAAATTAAGATGAGGGAACTAGCATGTGTACCATGGAGACATCACCAAGGACAAAGGTTGGACGCTCAACTGATGGGGAAGTGGCATTGAGTGAATCCATAAAGGCGGTCCTTTGCATGGAACAACAAAAAACAAATTAGCGTTACTCAATTGAATGTTTTTATGTACATCTATTAAATATGATTATTTGACGACGTATAATAAAACAAAATTAAGTACATAAATATACCTGCTCTATGGATGATCGCCTACATCCCTTATATAGACGATAGTATGCATCTCGGGCTCTCATAGCATACGTAAGTAGAGTCTCTTGGTCAAGCACCCAAATAATCAACTCGTCCACCCATAGTAACTTGGGATTTGTAGGTCCAAGGCATGGTCTAGACCTATCCTCATGCATGGCCACTGTAGCACTGTCCAACGCAATATGCATGGTGCCTGCCATACTATCCCATGTCTCAAATCCGAGTTGCGATGGCTCAACAACATCATCCAAATGAATAAAATTCTGACAAGGAATGGGAACTAGTCGAGGAGGTGGTGGAGTATCGGTAGTGTCTCTGGGAGCCCAGGGATGCTTATAACTACGTCCCCACCCAATGCCATAAAAATACGATGGCGTACTCGTGTAATCGAGATGCATGTGTAGCACAAACTCTGCATACACATGTTTTGAAAAGTATAATGGGACGTAATCATGGTGGGGGAATATGCCCCATGCTCCAATAAACCTATCATAGACATGAGGCGCAACAACCTCCATCCTAAGCTCTTGCAATCAGAGCGGTTGTCCAGGAGCACGACCAGGAGGGATGTCAAACAAAGTGCCCTTGACATCCTTTCCTCTTGTTGCGAATTTCATAGCCTCCCATTTGTTAGCACTCAATACCTGGTTCCTCCTCCTTTGGAAAGAAGTTTTCCAAATGTCACTAAGAGGACCCGCCTTTTGGTGGACCTCCAAAAATCCATCGATCGCATCAATCATCATGTTGATCGACTGTTTGGATGGGAAATTAGGGCGCATGGCCCTTAACTGGGTGCACATCCAATCACACTACAATGTAATATCCTCGATCGTGATCCTTGTATCTCATCCTCCCAAGGAGGTGGAGAAGCAAGATGAGCACCTAATAAACATATATATATATCAATTGAAGTACAAAATGTCGATACAAAATCAAGATACCAGTAGTTGAAAATATATATAAATATGAATTTAATGTATCTGCGCGATGAATAATCTCTTCACCATGCTCTGAGGAGGTCATTGTGTTGTGATTATCATGTGAGATACTGTCCATGATGCTCCCAGATACACGATCACCATACGGTCTAGATGGTAGGGTTCCTATGAAAGTAGAAACAAACAACAATTAATAATTGAGTCACATGTATACAATAATTCATTTTTTATGTAAGTCAATAAAAACAAAACTATATATGTAAATAGATCACATACGACTATGCTCGACATGGGGGGTGCCACAACACCATAACTTCTCGATGAACGTGATTTGCAGAGTGAAGAACCCTGTTCTAGAGAATGATCTGAATGAAACAATGAAGATAGATCATATATATGTTATCTTTTGAATACAATAAAGACTCTAAGAAAACCAAGTTCCTATAAATCAATTTCCCCACCAATAAATGTTCTTAATAACGTAATGTAATGTTTAACGTTACATTATAAAAAATAAAAATAAAAAAATACATGCTAGCTCATAAAATAAAAAAATGCATGTCTGCTCATAAAATAAAATAAAAACTATGAAAAGAAATTTAAAAAATCCATGTCCACCTAAAACATAACAAAATTAAAACTTAAACCCAAATATATCAAGCATGAGAAAGATCAAATTTCTTAAGTTTAAGATTTAAAAAAATTACACTTCAAGAAATTGGATGCCTCTAGATGCTTGATAGATATGGGTTTAAGATGGATCTATGTTGGTTTATTTTCATCTAAATTGTGGATTAAACATGTAAAATAAAAATATCTAATATTACAATTTTTTTGTTAAAATTACTTTAAAAATAAAAGAATTTTGATCAATACATATAATTGATTTTTTGGGGGTTTTGAAGAAATTTCATTAAATTCCTAAAATATACAACACTTTTAATCAATGCATGGAAGAACTGATTTTTAAGGGTTTCGAACAAATTTCACAAAATTCTTAAGAAAACAACACTTTCAATCAATTCATAGAATAACTGATTTTTTAGTGTTTTGAACAAATTTCACAAAATTCCTAAACAAATCTACACTTTTTTTTTTGTAAGATAGTACCCACAAAGATTTGAACTTGTGACCTTCCATTTACAAATTCTCATCTCAATTACTCATTACTAATTTCTCTACCCTCATGAGCCTAAAAAAATCTACACTTTCAATCAATGCTTAGAAGAACTGATTTTTTAGGGTTTTGAACAAATTTCACAAAATTCCTAAAAAAATCTACACTTTCAATCAATGCATAGAATAACTGATTTCTGGGGGTTTTGAGTTTCCTACCTCTAGCTATGGAGGCCATGGTAGAAAAAAGTGGTGGCTAGTGGCAAGTTGCAGTCCCCGGTCAAATCAACACAGCCGCTCTATATTCCTCGTTCAAGTTCCTATGCAACATACACGTATAGATAAGGCCATGTTTGATGTTTTTCCGTTCTTATATTTTTTACAGGTCAAGACCCTGACCGAGGTTTATAAATCTCGATCGAGCTTCATTAGGAAGCTCGATTGAGATTTCAAACTCCACGCACACCTACCAAGCCGAGGCCTTTTGGTTTGAAAATTTCATCCTCACATTCTCTCAATCGAATGATCAAGCTCACGCTCTCGATTGAGGGTTTGATAAACCCTCGATTGAGCTCCATAACTCTATTGAGGGTTTGTTAAACCTTTGATCGAGCTTTTGAAATAAGTTCGATCGAGTTCTTTATTAAGCCCTCAATTGAGCTCGATCAAGCTCATTTTTCAGCACACTCACTATCTCCACTTGACAGAAAATGTTACCCATCTTCATGGGAACACCCATTTGAATCAAATTAATTGGTAAATTTAACTTCAAACTATTAGATTTGAGATAAATGTTAATCTTTACCTTACTTCATTTTAAAAATAAGTTTAATTTGATACGAGTTACTAAGCTTTAAAAATATTATTATTATTAAAAATATATATATTGATAATTGTTTAATATTTATGTTTTTCTTTCTTAAATTTTTTTATAATTAATTATAATAACAATTATGTTAATTTATTTTAGACAAAATAAATAAATTGGTGAAAAGGTTGCTTGCAATTGGAGCCAAAATTACTAATTGACTTGACTCCATTCTACCCTACTCTATTTCCCTTTGCCTTGCATTTTCGGACTTCCATTCAACTCCCAATCCCATATTACAAGTTGTACAGGTCTCACTTATTATTATAATTATTATTTTGTGTGTAAGTTGTAAAAAACATCAGGTCTTACAAAATGTCACGTCTTATAAAAAAAATTATAAAAAATTAAATAAAAACTAATTAAATATGCATTAAATATACAACAAGTAAAAATAGCAGCAAAGTTGCTTATACCTGTCTTTTGAAAATAATTTATAAGTAATTTAATTAATAATTGTATATAGTCCAGAAGTAAAAGTTAAGATGAAAATAGTTTAGAAATAATAGTTTTAAAATGTTTTAATATTATAGTTTAAAAATGTTTTAATATATTAGTTCTCTATGTAGTAGAAAGATTTAAATTCCATTTGTAAAATTTTAGTAAATATATTTAAGCTTTCACTATAAATAGATGTAAACATCATATGTATTTTTTGTAATGTTGTATTTGTAAATAATCTAAATAATTTAGATGTATTTATCAAATATATTTATTGTATTTAAATATATTTAGTAATGATATAATCTCAACAACTAATATTTATAATTTTAATTTTAATAACTTTTCTATTTAAAAATAAACAATGTTGTAATATATAAAAAAAATTAATCTTGTAATAAGATTTGGTGACATTATTATAAAGCTAAATATAATATAGAATTGAATCAATTGACCTTAGTGGCTAAAGCTAATTTGCTATATTTATAGTCTTCTAGAATGATGAGTATTGTTCTACATTTATTTAACTGATAAATATGAGGATGTTTGTAGGCGCTAATTGTAATGTGATTGTATTGGAGAAAGAAGACTTCGGGAATTGAATTTATGGTTTACATATATGAGATGTTTGATTACATGAGACATTATATATTAAAACAATTAAAAAATCTAATACGCAAGAAATGTTATCATTTTATGGATTGATAATTATGTAGGTAATTTAACATACCAAAATATGATAAAGTTTTTAATTAAATAAATTAACAATTAATTATAGCATAAAAGGAAAATACAATTGATGGAGGTAAATTTTTTAATTAAATAGGTTAACAACAAATTAATTATTGCATGAAGAAAAATATAATAGAACTTTTAATCAAATAAATTAATAATAAATTAAATACTACATAAAAAAAAAGTATTTTTATTAATTGTACAAAATAAAAAAATAAAAAATTCAAAATAATATTATTAAAACAAAATAATTATTTTTAAAAATAAATACGTAAATATAAAAGAAATATATATTTTTGTAAATATAAAAGCAATATATATTTTTGTAAATATAAAAGCAATATATATTTCTAAAAATGCATATAACCAGGAATTTTTTTTTGGGTAACACGACGTCATCATAATGTAATTGAAGACCTTATATGGATACGAAAAATTATTAATAATAATTAAAAACAAACTAACATTATAAGCCTTCTTAAAGCTTTGAAATGGCAAATTTATCATATATTCTTGAAGGTTCATTATATTATATATATTCAACCGACCGAAACTATCACTTCAAGAATCTAGACTACATTTTGCACAGGGTGAAATTTTGTTACTCAAGGCGTCTTGGTATCTCAACTCCCTTTGACCCGATGGGGAAAGATTTATGTGAAAAATAAAAAGAAATGGCATATGTCGTGCAAACTGGCTGGAAGCCTAGATTTATATGAGACAAAATTGAGTCAAGGCACACAATTTCCGAAAGCGAGTCGAACAAGTTACAACATAATCAATACAGAGTACTAACATAATCAAACATAATCAATTTGAGTGTAATTTGTTGTAAGACCAGTCACAGGTGTCCCATTTAGATTTTTTATAAATTTTAATTTTTTAATTTTACAAAAGTCACATCTTAACAGGGCTTATTTATCAAATTAAACTTACTAGCCAATAAAAAATAAGAATTATATAATTTATAAAATTTAAAATATAATTTTTTATTTGTTTTAAAACCAATTTAATAATTAAAATTCCTAAAACAATAGATAACTATATAAAAATATAGAAGTTAATTAAAATTGAATGCAAATCGATTGCTATATAACTTGCCTTGGCAGGTATAATAAGCACAATTTTGATTACTTAACAAAACATTGATCATATCATGGATCGCCTAAAACATTGCTATGATGTGTCTCATAATTTGAATATGAGAGTACTTTGTACTTACTTTTCATCATTAAATGGCTTATTAATTATTTTATATAATATTTTACTAAGAATCAGGTTTATATATATATTTATTAAATGTGTAGTCTAAATATTCTATGTTTTCAATTTTTTTAAATATATTTTTTATTTTGTTTTGTTTGAAGTTTTGTTGAAAATTTATATAAAAAAATAGAATTATATATATATATATATTAGTTATGGAAAATTGTATAATCTAAGTGTTATGGAGTATTTGAGGGAGTGAATTTATTTATGGATTCAAAAACACAATTTAAACACTTCCCAATTTTAATATTTAACAAGTAAAAATAACAGCAAAGCTACTTATACCTGCCTTTGAAAATAGCTTATAAGTAATTTAATTAATAATTGTATATAGTCCAAAAGTAAAAGTTAAAATGGAAACACTTTAGAAATAATAGTTAAAAAAAAAAAACTAAAATATAACAATTAAGGCTTTAATAATTAACTAGTATATAGCAATCGTATTATAATAACTCTTATTTTTTACAACTTAAAATAATTTGTATTTGAATAGGGTTAAAAGAAAACTTTTATAAAAACACGGTTTACCTATCATTAATCTTAGCACATGCTTTAAGTGAGATATTCTCTTTACTAAGACTGAAAATACCAGCACTAGACTAAATTGGAACCTTGTTAGACACCTAAGTGGACCCTAGTTTAAAAAAATAAGCCAACATTGGTAATTATAAGCATGGCACTTGTTTGGTTTCCAAATATATTTCCCAAGCTAAAGGGATTGATTCTTTTAAGACCTCTTAACATTCATCCAAGATGAATTCCATCCACCTTGTTCTTTCTCTTATCATATCTTACCAATGGTCAATACATCATATGCATGTGAAGAGTGGCAATTTGCATAGTGATCTACAAGAAGAAATTTGCATGGAGTATCCCCAAGGTTTTGTTTAGGACTATTCACTTCTATACATCCTTCAAAAATCCATTTATGGTCTCAAACAAACTCTCCAACCTTGGTATGAGAACACTATTTTTTCTATCTCCAGGTTTTACTTATTTTCTCTCTCTTTATGGTACAAATCAATGATCATACCAATGGACGACTATTTGGTGTGACAACTCTTTGGGATAGTACCAAAAATCAATGATCTAATATGAACATGCACTACATTTGATAGTTGTTTCATGATTAGATCATTGATTTGCAGAACTATCCCAAAGAGTTGTAGGTGGCCAACATATTCATTAAATGCTTGGATGAAACTAGATTGTATAGCTTTGTGAATTGATCAAGGTGAGGAATATGTCCTTGAGGGGAGGGATGTTAGGTTAATCTTGACTTGTTTAAAGAGTGATTGTGATAACCTTGATTTGGTAAAATAGGTTTACAGATGGTGGTTTATGGGCCCATGGTTTTGGCTAACCCATGGTATTACATGTGATGAAGGCTACTTAAAGGCTTGAGTAACTTCATTGTAACGTCCTTGTGAGTGGTTTATGTTGGTCAGATCAACCATGCCTTTTCTAGAGTGGTTAAGGATAATAGATCTATTGTTGTTGGTTTTCCCTCTAAAGGGTTCCAAAGGTAAAATTATTTTTCATCATGTGTGCTTGCATCTTATCTATTATACTAAATTTAATAAGGGGATGTAGTCTATGCCCACCTTCCTTCTTTTTTTTTCCTCTTATTGGTTTTCACTGCTTATTTTTATATGGGTACCTATCATGGCCTTGTTTATAGGACCCGTGTCAAAGAATCAACTTCCTTTTACATGATTCCGTATGTTTCACTTAGTATATGGTGTTGGTTTGTTTACTCCTTTTTCTTTAACTTTACATATGCTCATGTAGTAGTTTTCCCTAAATTATTTTCCATATGAATAATTTAGGATAACCATGTGCACATTCCACAATTATCATATATTTATTTTCCTCTTTAAAATACCAAGCACCTAAGTTCCCACTCTTTATGTTTTGATTGAAACAATAGCAATTTTCCCTTCTTGAAAGAGTCGGGATGAGAGGAATCACAAGGACTTTGAAATATCATTTGGGTGAATCATGGGTAACACTTTTCGCCAAAAGTGACGGGGAAAATTCAATTTTTTACTCATTCATTAAATCGAACCCCTCAAAACTCATCTATACCTTGTGAATTCCGACACGCAACAAAAAAACAAATTGTAGGGAATTATGTCATCTTTTCACAGATATTTTTTTTAATAATAAAATTAATTAATATTCCAAAATTGCATTTAATGATAGGTTTGTTCTTGTAAATTTCAGCAAAATTTTATGAGTGGCTTGTGTGCACGTAAAATAATTCAGTGATAAATGTATAATTTTTTTAAAAACTATATATTAACATAATCTTAAAAAACTGCACCGGGGCACACATATTTGTTTTATAATTTATCATGGAAAATTGTATTTTATTTTTATTTTCAAAACTAACCGTGGAAAATTTTAATTGCATTTCATACATATGTGTGTGAACGTAAATAAATTATTTACTGGTTACGAAAATCGAAAAATAAAAAATATTGTTTTGAAGAGCATGCGTTGGTCTGGGGCGTATGTATTTTTCAAATTTTTTTGTTGTATGCTTTTTATGTTATTGATTTATCTTTACGCTGATTCAAATTTGTGGACATTGTTTTGTAAGTGTAAGTTTTAGAAGAAAATAACAAAAAATTATCATATGAACTCATAATCTTGCAAATTTTATGTCAATGCATAGACTATTCATTAATGGATCCACTGGTATGAATTCCTCGATCTAAGGTGTATCCTAGACTAGGGTTTAGGTCTGGGAAAGAGAGAAGAGAAAAACAATTATAAAGAAAGGGCTAAAAGTTTGTTTTAAAGCTCTCGATCGAGATTATTAGTTCGATCGAGGTTTTTAAATAGCTCGATCAAATATTTGTGCACTTTTTCATATTATCTTGATTGAGATTTAACCAAAATATTGATCGAGGGTTAACCGAAAGCTTTACCGAGCTAATATCTCGATTGAGATATTAGCTCGATCGAGATTTCGGTTGCTCGATCGAGAATACAAAAACTAGCTCGATTGAGCTACATTCGCTAAATTTTCATTCATTTCGCCTTGCTTCCGTCTCTCTAAACCAACCAGCGAACTACCTACCAATATTTCACATTTATTGATGTATTTGTATAAATAAATATATTAACCACATGTAAACTTAAATTTATGAATTGTAACTTCGTTTTTACTCTCTTGAGTTTCTCAAAGTTATTTTTTAAGGATTTCAAAGAAAATTGGACATTATCATTTCTTATTCACCAATTAACATGGGAAACAAAAAAAGTCGAAGTGGAAAACATGATCGAGATCAAACTAATGAAGAAAAGATACAAGAATAGAACAAAGAAAGGATAAGGCAATGATGAGCAACATTGAGAGAGCAACAAGAAGATGATGAAGATCAACCTTTGGTGGATCCAATTCCAATTGAGGATGATATCGGTATTTTTCTTATTTCATTATTTGAATGATAATTATTTCAAACATGTTTCTTAAATTTTCTTACTTCTTACTTCATTCATTCTATTATCATGTTTCAAAATTAATTATGTAATTATCATGTCAAAATTATCGTGTTGATTAATTCGTAGTAACTAAAGTTTCAAGATATTATAAGATTTTTATTGGTCACAATTCATTTTTATATACTAAATAATGTAATGAAATGTTAATGTATATGCATTGAGTGCTATTAGATAATATTATTGCATGCTGGTGTACAACCAATTTATCAATCTAGATATAGCAAAAATTTGTGTGAACTCTAAAAATTTCCAAGTTGTAGTGTTAAATTTTATTCCTCAAGGTTGGTTTTGATATGAAGTTTCAAATATCATCTAGTGGAATTCATAGTCGAATAGTCATAGCAATAAACACTCTAGAACAACTTAAATTCAAATAGGTGTGCATGTACACATGAAAAAAAACCCTTAATGTAGAGGTAATGTTTATTTATGTATACGGTTCATGTTTATTTATGTATACGATTTCTCCTTAAACTAGAGATATAAATTTATGTGCAACTTCACACATAAAATGATAGCATATGTGACATCTATTATAAATTACTTCCTTGGGATGGATGTTGGAATAGATAAAAAAAATCATTTAATGTAGAGTACAAAATTTTATTATTTTACATTTTTTAGAAAGTATGAATTTGTATTGTCATGTGCATTCATATAAATTATTAGATTAAAAGTCTCTTTAAATTTTATCTCACAATCTTAAATTGAAAGTGTGCATGTATTAAATAAATATGCTTAGTCACTCTTTTGAAATTTGCTTAAAAACAATTGTATCATATTTAGTTATTATTTAACATGTGTATATGTACAAAATATTTATAATTTAAATTGGATGGATTATTTTTTAGTAATCATCAAGTTCATTCTCACTCCACTAAGTGAAGAAAGACGTTAAAAAATCAACCACAACAACTTAAGCCAACCAACATAATTTCTCCACAAGAGGGCACAAAATAATTTGTTGGTATAAGGTAGGATTGTTGGGTTAGGAATCCAAATAATGCCCATCAATAATTTCTCATATGAAACATAGTTGTTGTCTATAATAAATCTTTAAAAACCCTTCATCGTCAAGTGAAAAAGAATTCCCATGGAAAGAGGCGCCGTGTCAGAGGAGGTAAAACCCGAGATAACATGTTTATGTTCTCTCGGGGGGCTACCCACCACCTGTTTAAAAGAGGTGACAAAATACCGTTTAAGGGATAACTTATTTCCTCCCACTTGATGAAGGTTCGTAGTGGCCAAAACATAGGATATTTACCCTCTAGGTTACTGTCATGGGATGTTGACAGTACCCGGATTGGAATTTGTTGGTCGTTGATACCGCTCCCAGTGCTCATCGTTGTAACCAATCATTTGTTACCTTCACGGGCCGATGTCTCTGATGGGTCCACAACCTTCGGCATGAGGGCCTTTGGAAGGCCCAGATACAATTTGAGTGGAAGGACACTAGATCATAGGGACCTATTTACATTTTATTTTGTGGATCTACATTATATGATAAATTTTTGAAATATTTAAATACCCTTATAAATTTTCATCCATTTGCTTGTGATGTTTGAATGCATTTGAAATAATCATGGGCGAGACCATAATCTTTGAATATTTCTTACTTCAATTCTATTTTTTTCTTAATTTGAACAAAATTCCCTTATTTGGTAAGAGTTGAACTTTCAAAAATTAAATTTGCTTGTGATGTTTGAATGCATTTGAACTTTGTTCGTAGGTGAGACCATATTCTTTGAATGCTTCTTACTTTGATTCTAATTTTATATAATTCAAACAAAAGTCCCTTATTTGGTTAGAGTTGTACTTTTAAAAATTATATTTGCTTGTGATGATTGAATGCATTTGAAATTTGTTCATGGGTGAGACCATAGTCTTTGAATGCTTCTTACATTAATTCTATTTTTTTTATAATTCGAACACAAGTACCTTATTTGGTCAGAGTTCAACTTTCAAAAAATAAATTTGCTTGTGATGTTTGAATGCATTTGAAATTTGTTCATGGGTGAGACCATAGTCTTTGAATGCTTCTTACTTGGATTCCAATTTTTTTATAATTCGAACAAAAGTCCCTTATTAGGTCAAAGTTGAACTTTCAAAAATTGAATTTGCTTGTGAGGTTTGAATGCATTTGAAATTTTTTTCATGGGTGACACCATAGTCTTTGAATGATTCTTACTTTGATTCTATTTCTCTTTTTAATTCGAACAAAATTCCCTTATTTGGTCAGAGTTGAACTTTCAAAAATTAAATGCATTTGAAATTTGCTCATGGGTGAGACCATATTCTTTGAATGCCTCTTACTTTGATTCTATTTGGTTAGAGTTGAACTTTCTAAAATTAATTTTTCTTGTGATGTTTGAATGTATTTGAAATTTGTTCATCGGTGAGACCATAGTCTTATATATATATATATATATATTTGAACAAAAGTCCCTTATTTGGTCAGAGTTGAACTTTCAAAAATTGAATTTGCTTGTGATGTTTGAATGCATTTGAAATTTGTTCATGGGTGACACCATAGTCTTTGAATGATTCTTACTTTGATTCTATTTTTTTTTTAATTCGAACAAAAGTCCCTTGTTTGGTCAGAGTTGAACTTTCAAAAATTAAATTTGATTGTGATGTTTGAATGCATTTGAAATTTGTTCATGGGTGAGACCATATTCTTTGAATGCTTCTAACTTTGATTCTATTTGGTTAGAGTTGAACTTTCTAAAAATAAATTTTCTTGTGATGTTTGAATGCATTTGAAATTTGTTCATGGGTGAGACCATAGTCTTTGAATGCCTCTTATTTTGTGTGTGTGTGTGTGTGTGTGTGTGTATATTCGAACAAAAGTCCCTTATTTGGTCAAAGTTGAACTTTCAAAATTTTTATTTTTTTTATTTTTTATGTTTGAATGCATTTGAAGTTTGTTCATGGGTGATACCATAGTCTTTGAATCATTCTTACTTTGATTCTCTTTTTTTTATAATTCGAACAAAAGTCCCTTATTTGGTCAGAGTTGAACTTTCAAAAACTAAATTTGCTTCTGATGTTTGAATGCACTTGAAATCTAGTCATTGGTGAGACCATAATATTTGAATGTGTCTTACTTCAACTCTATTTTTTTCTTAATTCAAACAAAAGTCCCTTATTTTTTCAGAGTTGAACTTTCAAAAATTTAATTGGACTATATGCAGGGATAGATCCTGATCAGCTGTCGCAGGACCCCGTTCCCTCTCACACGGCTTCGAGAGTAATTGGGAGTTGTAGTGGGTTTGTAAGAGGTGGAGAATGTTTAGAAGACCTTATGGATGCTTCCACGGGAGAAGAGTTCGAGAACCCGAGTCTTGTTCGGACATTTAGAGAATATGTTAGCAATATCATCAAGTTGCATTTTGAACAACACTCAAATATCACAAAAGCTCAAATCCTACATGGATTGCTAAAACATAAAAGACTGAAAGATGCCACAAACATGTTGGGTTTTAAAGATGATAAAGGTAAAATGGAACATGACACCCCAGCAGAAAATGTCACAAAATCATTATCTTCATTCAAAAAATAAAGAAAACATGATAAATTAGGTGCTCGCAGGGCAATTACAACTGTTTTTGTGGCACCAACAAACTCAAGAATTCAAATGTTAGCAAAAATGTAAAAATTCCTTCATGTTTCAAGAAAAACATTGCACAAATATACTAAATCCAAGGTCTAGATAAGATGAAAACAATGAAGCTGCTTGTTGGGCTCTTATTTCTAGGAAACCCTGTCATGACAAGATTTTTGAAGGTGTTAGAGAGAAGGTGGTAGAATTTCGGGACAACCATTCGCATGATATACCAAATTGAAAGCATGTCATGCGGAAACATCTATACAGAGGGATTTATGTTGAGCATTGTAAGCATGTTATCGAGATGACAAGAGTTATATTGTTTGAGGAATTTCAAGAGGCCAATACCAGTGTCGAGATATCAATTAGCATGTTTGACAAGCTAAAACCATGGTATATTAGGTCGAACACAATTTGTGACACCTATTGTTGTCGATGCCATGTTGAATTTCAACGCCATTATAACACATTTATAGACTTTTTCAAAAAGAACTAGCAGTGTGAACTAGCTCCTCCCACAGCGCGAGATGTTTTTTCTACTATACAATTATGCAAAAGGAATCTTGAGGGTGTGTTTTTCAACAAAATATGTGTAGGTGGAAGAAGATTCCATTAATGTGGTAACTTGACATTGATCCATAGACATTTCATATTCGATCTAGCACACTCTGGACTATTAGATGTCATGGTTACATGGAAAAGATATGAGTATGTTACCATGGTTGCATCGTCTTCTTCAACTGCAGCATTAAAAGGATCGACTTGCTTCAGAACAAAATTCCTATTCCAAAGTTCATGGAGAAATTCCAAAATCAGATTTATAAATATATCAAATACTCTCACAGGTCTAGGTGGCAAGCTGTTGAATTCAAGCATTCTTGTGAGGTGTTTGTGCTAGGCACAATCTTATCAGTGGTAGACTTCGTCGAGAACTACACATTTTCTCCCCAAACTGATATACAGAGTGAATACTATCACTCTAACCATGTGTCAATATTCGTACATGTTTTGTATAGACATGCTTAGGCGAGCATTTATGGCAGGGATAACACTCCTCATTCACGTAATGTTATTAAAGAGTACCATTCTTAAGTGAGTGATGATTGCGAACATGACACATCGTGTGTTCAACACTGCTTTAGGTTGATTTATGACTCATTCAAAAAGAATGGGGTGTCATTTACAGAACATTGGATTTGGTTAGATGGGTGTGTAGGGCAGTTCAAATCAGCATTCTCTTTTTATTAGTTGAGTCACCTTCATAAAGAGACAAAGTTTGACATACTTGGAGTTTTGTTTGAAACACGATACAGAAAGGGGGAGCATGATGGTGCAAGTGCCTGTGTGAAATAGGCACTTAGAAGGTACCCGGTGAGTCATGGTGCAACCCGACTCAAATCATATGTAGAAATAGTTGAATGGTGCACATTTCATTTGGGACACGAAGGTCACGAACAGGAAAGGCCAGCATGTGGGTAAGCTGGTATATTGTGTAGTTGAAGCTCACATTTTAAATGTTCTTTGAAACATTGTCTTAGTTGAATACGTATATATTTGATTGTACATTTATTTCAATGCAGGTTCTTTTGGAGTGTTTCCATTGCCGATGTGAATAGATCCATTCCTTAGTATTGTAGTACAATACCTGGGATGAGGGAATTACACTATGTTCGAATTATGGACATGGGCAGCATCTTTTCCATAGAAACGAGAAAATATGCGTGCTTTTGCGAGTTTTGCATCAATACATATGGTTGCGACCTTGATAAATTCCAAAAATGTTGGACATGTGAAACGATGCAAATATGTCCCTCCTAACCCGAAGGGTCCTCGCCCAATTCCTACATGGAAAGAGATGCACACTGAAGATGTCATGGTATCATTAGATCATGATCGGGTTTCTAACGTGGTTAGGGAAGGTACACAACTAAACATTAACCAAATTTTACTCATTATATATATCACATGATTTTATGTGGAATCTTTGATTGAATGTTCAAGCTTCCAAACTTGTACTTGAATGTATATACATTTGATTAACAAAATGGAAGGTGATGTATTTGTTGTCACTGCACCCACGTGCAATGAAGAAAAAATTGCATATTATTTAATGCAATGTACCCAAATTAAAATTAGGTTGGTGCAACCCTATCGAGATGGTGATTTCACTTACCAAATTGGTGACCTAGTTGCCATGGGCCATTTTTTCCAAAAATTGAAAAAACAAGGAAATTATATAATATTTATCAAGACTATATGCCTAAGTATATATATTGTCACTACAATCATTTGGTGGTGGCAGCTCGGATACATCTCATGGAAATCAAGGTGAAGAATGATGAACCAAAGAAATTGAAGATGGAAGACATTGACCATGACCGCATCATGGAGACTTGCATTCTTATAACGTATTGGCCAAAAGAATGATTTTAAGACTATCCAATTTTGTATCAATATGTCACATGGTATCAATGACCCTATTATCTATCTTAATTTAATTGCAAATGAGATTGCAAGTTGGAATTTGTACATGTATAATTAGTAATGTTTTAGAAATTAATTGTACAATTGTAATGTGTGCATGTATTTTGTAGTAATTTCTTAAAGAGTAATTGTACAATTGTAACTTGTAATTGTCAAAATTTGTAATTTGTAATTGTAATTACAATGGTAAATTGTATATTGTAAAATGCAACTCTAAATGAAACTTGTAGATCTTTTAATTGGTAATCTCTTCTATCATAATTTGCAATTGTAACTATAATTGTAGATTGTAAATTGTAAGTTATAACTATAATTGTCATTGTTAATTGAAACAAGCATTATGAATTGTAATTTCTTATTGTAAGCAGCAATCTGTAAATTTATTCATTGTTATTAGGTTGCATTCCTATAACGCATTTGCCAAAAGAATGATTTCAAGACTATATGAGTTTGTATCAATATTTCACATGGTATCAATGACCATATTATCTATCTTATTTTAATTGCAAATAAGATTGCAAGTTGTAAGTTGTACATGTCTGATTAGTAATTTCTTGAAGATTAATTGTACAATTGTAATGTGTGCATGTCTAAGTAGTAATTTCTTAAAAAGTAATTGAACAATTGTAACTTGTAATTGACAAATTTTCTAATTTTCTAATTTTGTAATCAGAAATTGCAACTCTAGTTGTTATTGTTAATTGAAAATGACATTATGAAAATTCTATTTTTTTTAGTGTAAGTAGTAATATGTAAATATATTCATTGCTATTAGATTGTTATTGTTAATTAAAACTAGCATCATGAATTGTAATTTCTTATTGTAATTAAAATTTGTAAATATAATCAATGAACTATTAAATTGTTAACATGCAAACCTGCATAAACATAAACATACTTGTTAAAGATAAATTCCCATAAACATAAATAACAGACACACATTGTATATCCACAAAGAAAAAATTTGATACGCAATAGTCCTTCAAGTATATAAAAAAATACAGACTTGTATATATGCATATATAAAAAAACAAGTATATGTGTATGCACAACAATAAAAATAGTGCAACATGAAAAAATATCGTCAAATATGTGGACCAAGCCCCTAGTGGGCTCTATAGTCATCTGCACTTCCAGTACCACCTACACCATTCCCTTGGCAATATGCGACGCATGATCGAAATTGGTGTCTAAATTAGACGGGGACTATAAAATTTAAAATTGTGTACTTTGTAAGTTAGTTATATTTTAGTACTTGAAATTAGGTAGATGACAAATTTTTAAAAGTTTAAGTGGATGGATCAACTTACTTGACTTGATTCCATGGCGGGTTTTCCAAATCTTGTTGTGTGGAAACTCCAAGATGATGCTAAGTCAATGGATCTTCACCAGGATGGCGTTGAGTCATCCTTTCCCACTCCTATGTGAGCATTAATGCAGTATCAACCCCTAGTTGTACTTGATCCTATATATGGTGACATCATGCATGTAATCAATAAAAGAATAATAAATGAACATTATAAATTAAACATCAAATTGATTTATTTATTGCACTGCAACATAAGTTATGGAACCTCATCGACTAACGGCTAATGGTCAGAACTCGAGGGAGAATGCATCTCCTGCTCTTGTGCAACATCATTTCCTCTACCCTATACAATTTGAGAAAGTCACAAGAATAAAGTTACAATAAAATAATTGCAATTATACACATGTATGTAACTGACAAAATTAAGATGAGGGAACTAGCATGTGTACCATGGAGACATCACCAAGTACAAAGGTTGGACGCTCAACTGATGGGGAAGTGGCATTGAGTGAATCCATAAAGGCGGTCCTCTGCATGGAACAAAAAAAAAATAGTGTTACTCAATTGAAACTTTTTTATGTACATGTATTAAAGATGATTATTTAATGACGTATAATGAAAAAAACTTAAGTACATAAATATATATTCTCTATCGATGATGGTCTACATCCCTTATATAGATGATAGTATGCATCGCAGGCTCTCATAGCATACATAAGTAGAGTCTCTTGGTCTAGCACCAAAATACTCGACTCGTACACCCACAGTAACTCGGGCTTTGTAGGTCCAAGCTATGGTCTAGACCTATCCTCATGCATGGCCATTGTAGCACTGTCCAACGCAATATGCATGGTGCCTACCATATGATCCCATGTCTCAACTCCAATTTGTGATGGCTCAACAACATCATCCGACCAGATAAAATTCTAACCAAGAATGGGAACTAGTCAAGGAGGTGGTGGAGTATCGGTAGGGTCTCTCCGAGCCCCAGGACTCTTATAACTACGTCCCCACCCAACACCATAAAAATGCGATGGCGTACTCATGTAATCAAGACGCATGTGCAGCACAAACTCTGCATACACATATTTGGAAAATTATAATGGGACTTGGTCATGGTGGGGGAATATGCCCCATGCTCCAATAAACCTATCATAGATATGAGGTGCAACAAACTCAAGCCTAATCTCTTGCAATCATAGTGGTTTTCCAGGAGCATGGCCAGGAGGGATGTCAAACAAAGTTCCCTTGACATCCTTTCCTCTTGTTTAGGCTTTCATAGCCTCCCATTTGTTAGGACCCAATACCTAGTTCCTCCTCCTTTGGCAAGCAGTTTTCCAAATGTCACTAAGAGGCCCCGCCTTTTGGTGGACCTCCAAAAATCCATCGATCGCATCAATCATCATGTTGATCGACTGTTTGGATGGGATATTAGGGCGCATGGCCCTTAACTAGGTGCACATCCAATCACACTATAATGTAATCTACTCGATCGTGATCCTTGTGATCGCATCCTCCCAAGGAGGTGGAGAAGCAAGATGAGCACCTAATAAACAGATAAAATATATAAATATATATATATATATATATCAATTGAAGTACAAAATGCCGATACAAAATCAAGATACCAGTAGTTGAAAATATATATAAATATGAACTTAATGTATCTGTGTGATGAAGAATCTCTTCACCGTGCTCTGAGGAGGTCAATGTGTTGCGATTATCATGTGAGATACTGGCCACAATGCTCCCAGATACATGATCACCATACAGTCTAGCTAGTGGGGTGCCTATGAAAGTAGAAACAAACAACAATTAATAATTGAGTCACATGTATACAATAATTCATTTTTTTATGTAAGTCAAGAAAAAATTTAAATAGATCACATACAACTATGCTCAACATGGTGGGGTGCCACAACACCATAACCTCTTGATGAACGTGATTTACGAAGTGAAGAACTTTGCTCTGGAGAATGATTTGAATGAAACAATGAAGATAGATCATATATATGTTATCTTTTGAATACAATAAAGACGCTAAGAAAACTAGTTTCCTATAAATCGATTTCCCCACCACTAAATGTTCTTAATAACGTAATGTAATGTTTAACGTTACATTATAAAAAATAAAAATAAAAAAATACACGTCAACTCATAAAATAAAATAAATGCATGCCCGCTTATAAAATAAAATAAAAAATTATGAAAATAAATTTAAAAAATCCATGTCCTTCTAAAGCATAACAAAATTAAAACTTAAACCCAAATATATCAAGCATGAGAAGGATCAAATTTATTAAGTTTAAGATTTAAAAAAAATACACTTTAAGAAATTGGATGCCTCTCAGTGCTTGATAGATATGGGTTTAAGATGGATCTATATTGGCTTATTTTCATCTAAAGTGTGGATTAAACATGTAAAATAAAATATATAATATTACAATTTTTTGGTTAAAATTATTTAAAAAATAATACAATTTTGATCAATACATATAATTGATTTTTGGGGGGTTTTGAAGAAATTTCATTAAATTCCTAAAAAAATCAACACTTTTAATCAATGCATAGAAGAACTAATTTTTTAGGGTTTGGAAGAAATTTCATAAAATTCTTAAGAAAACAACACTTTCAATCAATTCATAGAATAATTGATTTTTTAGGGTTTTAAACAAATTTCACGAATTTCCTAAACAAATTTCACAAAATTCCTAAACAAATCTACACTTTTTTTTGGGTAAGCTAGTACCCATTTGAACTTGTGACCTTCCATTTACAACTTCTCATCTCAATTACTCATTATCAATTTCTCTACCCCTGTGAGCCTAAAAAAATCTACACTGTCAAACAATGCTTAGAAGAACTATTTTTTTAGGGTTTTGAACAAATTTCACAAAATTCCTAAAAAATTCTACACTTTCAATCAATGCATAGAATAACTGATTTTGGGGGGTTTTGAGTTTCTTACATCTAGCTATGGAGGCCATGGTAGAAAAAAGTGGTGGTTGGTGAAAAGTTCCAGTCCTCGGTCAAATCAACACAACCGCTCTATATTCCTTGTTCGAGTTCCTATACAACAGACACGTTCAGATAAGGCGATGTTTGATATTTTCCGTTCTTATATTTTTTACAGGTCAAGACCTTAACCGAGGTTTATAAATCTTGATCGAGAAATGAAGCTCGATTGAGAGTTCAAACTCCACGTGCGCCTACCAACCCGAGGCCTTTTGGTTTGGAAATTTCATCCTCACATTCTCTCAATCGAATGATCAAGCTCATGTTCTCGATTGAGGGTTTGATAAACCCTCAATTGAGCTCCATAGATTTATTGAGGGTTTGTTAAACCCTCAATCGAGCTTTTGAAATAAGCTCAATAGAGCACTTTATTAAGCCCTTAATTGAGTTTTTAGAAGCACGATCGAGGGCTTAATAAAAGCTCGATCGAACTCATTTTTCAGCACACTCGCGACGTTCGCTTGACAAAAAGTGTTACCCATCTTTATGGGAACACCCATTTGAATCAACGATCAAAATTTAAAGATATCAAACAATATGCTAAATAAAAGAAAGAGAAAGCTTTATTCTTAGAAGCTATTGGAAAACACCATAAAATAGGCTTATCTCATTGTTGTTTAGCATCCATAATACATCTTTAAAAATAAAAATAAAAACTATCATATTAATAAGCAACACCACTCACTATCCCATTAAGAAATTAATCTAAAAATCAATAAAATTTTAATTTACAAAATAAAATATATTTCTTATAATAATTAGTTTAATTATAATAAAATTCCAAAAATACAAATAAAAGTGCATTCCATTAAAATTGCATCATATGAGAGTACTTATCAATGAACTTCACATCAAATTGCATCTACGAGAGTAGTTTATCAATGAGCTTCACATATGCCCACTAATATGAATATTGGTAAGCATAATTATAATTAGCAATTATGCCTACCGTACCTTTGGTATGGTCATGGTACATCCTCAACATAGTTATTTAATATTCCAATTTTTATGAATTCCAGTTATAATAAAACAAAAGCCATGTGGTGGCAATGTCCTTGACATTTCCACTTGGTCTATTTACAAAAGGATGTGAGGGGTTGATGCAATATATATATATAGCCATCAAAATGAAAAAATGATAGCCATGGTTCAAGCAAAAGTTTATAATAAGTACAATTCAAGTTCAATTGATAACATCAATGTTCAATAGATTTTATTGCAAATTTGGAAAAGCTAAGGACATCAAGCATTAGTTAGAATGAGCCAGTGTATTTTTTTTTTTCAAAGGCAATGGTTTGAATTAGTTTTTGTGAAATTCATTATGAGAAAGTCTAAAGAAAGGACTACAAGAAATGGCTAAAGAAAATCATGTCTTTGAGAAATATTGATGCAACATCGTGAAAAACATAACTCAGAATATATATGGCTTAATAACTAATTATATTTTTTTTTTGTTTTAAATGCATTGGATTTTTTAATGGCTTAATAACTAATTATATCTTCTTTTTTGTTTTAAATGCATTGGATTTTTTAAACGGTTTGTTTTCGTTGCATCAAACAAAAAGCATTGGTTTAATTCTAATCCAATGACAGTTTAATAGCTGATGTAAATGTCTTGAACCATTAATATTTATCATTATAGTTTCAAAATGAAGGATCAATAAGAAGATGTCGATTGGCTTTAAAAAAACATGTGCAGCAAGAAATTGCATCAATAGTGTATGGAAAGAAACAAGAAAAATTGGCAAAGACAAAAATATTTTTTTACAAGTAGACAAGTGATAGGATAAGACTATGTTGTTGGATATACTTATGTTTCTATTCAAAAAAAAGAAAAGCTTTGTAATTGCTACTGTTATTCATTTAAAAATAGAGGATCTTCTTTGTTGTCATTTAGTTAACATTTTTTAACTAATTCTTTCTTGATAATATCATTGTAGTGATCAATTCGAGTTCTCCTTGATTTATTGAAGTGTCTTCTTTTAGTTTAACTAAAGTGAAAACACTTTAGTTAACTAGTCCTTCTTATTTAACACTTGGTTAACTGAAATCGTGTTGATTAATTTACTTGAAGTGACCACTGTGAGTTCTTTAGTTAACTGAGGCATATCTTTAACTGATGCTTTAACTGAAGCATTGATTGAGGCATACATTGATACTTAATTGAAGCTTTATAACTAAAGCTTTAACATTTCGAGTTCTATTTAATTAGCTAAACTGTCTGCATGGGAAATTTCGAATTCTCTTGATCTATATGCTTTATCTTTTATTTCTTTATCTCTTACTGCATGGTCAATATGTGCTAACTTTAATTATCCATCACAATACATTGTACTAAGAAGAATTATCAGATGTTGTGATCGTATTATATTCTTTCGGACCAAATGATCATATGCTAAAGTAATTCACTTTAGAGGTGATCAATCTCTAAAGGAGACTTAATAGAAATCTAGTGATCATGGTTAATAATACATCACATAACATTAATAAATGCTTTTAACAAGTAAATAATGACTGTTATACGGAAGGTCCACCTCTATACAAGAGGTCCATCCCATGGATACCTTTATACGGAAGGTTCAAATGAGAATCATGACTTGACACATAAGTCTGGAGTCTTGTCCAACAAGACTTTACAACATAATTACTTTGATCAAGTACCTCTATATGGGAGGAACAACCTTTACACGGAAGGAAATCAAAGTGATCACCTTTACACGAGAGGATCAATCTTGGTTGTACAAGATTGGTTTGGAGAATGTCTCATGATGCTGTATATTTAATAGAGCCATCAAAAGAATTGATTGACATTGGGTTAAGTATGGGTTGTGAGTATGCGTTGGCATATCAAAAATTAATTGTGGAATTTGTAAGTATCTATGTTGTTTTTCTTCTTTCATTTTATAATTAATGGAACAAAAAAAATCATTTATATTAAATCTATGATTTGTTATGGGGTATAAAACTTGGAGGAAACAAAGTATGGAATGGAGCCAACATATGAGTTTTTGAAAGATGGAATGAGATTTGGTTTTGAAACAATGTGTATCATTTAGGACTGAATTATTTCTATGGTACATCGTTTTTCAATTTACATTCATGTATATTATTTATTTTAATTTTCATTATTCACACCAATGTAGATACACTCATTACACTGTATTTTTATGTTTGTAGATGGAAGTTAAAGAAAAGGAAAACAATCGAGGCAATCAACAAAACATTTGGCAAAATAACCCCAAGTCATGCAAATGGCTCAAGCACTGATAACAATTCCAACGAAGAATGATAATCAATATATTTGGATGTTAATGCAAGCTACTACATATTTTGAAATAATAGTCTGTGATAATCAAAGATTTTGTATAATGTACTGAACATACTATCCCAATTGAAAGACAACAGAATACTAATAAGTGTAACAATTACATGCATGTTGACATTTTGATTATTGTAGAATTTATGTTGTCCCATTTTGTATGACAAAGGGCCTCTTATTATTATATGAAAAATAAAGTTTCTTTTTCGATGACATTGTCCAATGTCATTGTGAAATGTTACATCACTGATTAAATATATTGATAGTCGACTAAATATTACAATAGATACAAATATTTGAAATTTTTTATATAAAAAATTAATCCAATCATCATATACAAACACAATAATTATAATTAAAATTATATGAATACTATTATAAAAAAATGTTTCCACTTCTGATGAATAATGGAATTTAAAAATAAAAAAATAAAATATAGATATTCCAGTGTAATCACTGGTCACTATTAACTGAAGAGAAAATGAATATTGGTGCTTTTGATCTTTTGATCTCACCAGTGCGTTCGAGTGCATGTAGCACCGATGGGTTTACACCAGAATCGCACGGGTGTAACAAACTATGTAATGTCCCCATCCAAATAAATCACTAGAAGGGGAAATTCCACCAATCTACTAGTTCCCTAGGTTGGGGTGGAAACATTTAGATTTGGAATAAGGGAGCTATAAAACCCCAAATGGACATTAGCTTGACAAAAATATATTAAAAGGGGCTAAATAAATACTTATAATAGGAAAATAAGGTGGCACTTGGTCATGCAGGCACATTGGTGGTGTGGGACCCACACAAAGCAAGATTCTCCATGCCACATGGCATCCTACTCTCACCCATTCGAATCCAAGGTGGAGTATAATGTTATTGGGGGAGTTGGAAGGGAATTATACTTGGAATGACTCAATGAGGGTCGAATTTAATAGGAAGAGTAACTCCCATGGAAGAGGAAGAGGCATCTTAAAGGTATTGTGACACTTGGGTTAGATTCCCTAGCTCTATGACAACAATGATGAAGATGCTATGACACTTATGACAAGGATCAGACCTTATTGTTGACATCTAACATATATGACATGTCAGGGCTAAAAATATCCTCCAAGAGGGTGCACAAGGGATTTAGGGTAGCCAAATATTCCTCCATGCGAATTGATGGAAGAGGGAGCTAAGAATTGTTGGACAAGTGGCACTCATTGGAATCTCTCCCCAATTCGAGTTGGCATGAAGCTATTGGAGGGAATTCAAACCATGGAGGGCTTGTAAAGCTAATAAAATACAAGAACAAAGAAGGAGAGGGGATTTTGATCATTTCTCATTTGGTAATTTGGAGAGCATAGCTTGTCCATGCAAGTTGAGTGTTTATTCTACTTGCCTTAGCACCAATTTCGAGGGTGAAATATTCCCATACTAATTGGAAATTGGAGAGGCCATTCAGACATTTCATTTGTAGATGCAATGACTTCATTTGTTACAAGTTGAAGCTACAGGGCTGATCGTGATCACTTCTTCTTCAACTTGTTTCCACATCTCTCTCACTCTTCTCTTCACATTCTTGCTCTTGGAGGAATGACGCACATGGTGAGATGCCGATATCTTTGGGGAATTCCAAGGGGACCCATTTATTTGTAATATGATGTATACACTCTGTATTTTATGCTCATATGAACCTCATATCGAAAATCCAAGTGAAACTATGTAAAAATGCCAAACTATGTATGAATGGTGCCATTTTCCCATATATCTTGTTGTGAGAGCTTGAAGTTGTTTGATATGGAATTGTTCCAGTAAATATCAGTGGTTTTATTTCTTTTTGGAGAAAAATTAATGTATTTAATAGATTTCATGAAGCTTATGCGAGTCTTTGGAGCATTTCTTTCAAATTTCATAGCAAGTTATACCGTCTTTCTCTCTTTCCCCATATGTGATGATATGTTTACAAATTTTTGATTTATGGGAGTTGCAGAAGCCTTTAGGAACTGATTAATGATGCATTTGGGTGCCCATTGAAGTCGTATAATTAATCCATGTCTATGTTCTGAAATTTTGGAGGTTCATACAGCATTTGGGAAGCCATTAGTGACCTCCACCCTTGGGGGTTTGAACCTCGAAATTACTAGTAAATTCCCCATTTTCTCCTGATTGCAAATGAAGGTTGAAGAAGTGTTTTGAGAGTGTCCAAGAACATATCAGATTCATTTTTATGTCCTAATACCCTTCAAATACCTTCAGACCGAATTCTAAATCCTTAGGATCCATTTGGAATCACTTGTGTCATCACTAGTCCAAGGTTCGAATTGACCAAAAAATTGCAATTTTTCCAAGTTTTCCAAATTATTAAAAAGGGACACTACAAGTGGTATAAGAGCATGGTCCTTGCACTTGGTTTGGGTGACCATTTATGAGGTCAATAATTCAAACCCCACCCTTAGACACAGAAACTGAAAGTACCTTTGGTGAAGAGGAAGAAGAAGGAGAAGAGGTGCACTCTGTTGAGACTATGGCTAAGGATGAGAAAGGAACTTCAGATATGGAGGAGAAAGAGGAGTTTAGGAAATTCATGAAACCATTTTTTGAATACATGACAAGGTAGATGATGTAAGCGTTCGAATTGATGGCTAGTCAAATTGGTATCAAATTGGCAATAGGAGGCAGCAATAGTTCCCCTAAGGAGGAAAATAAGGCATTTGGTGGAAGCATTTTCTCAAGGATAGGGCCTCATAATCGACCCAATGAATTTCATAGCTCAATAAGAGACACCACACCCAAGTTTCTTGAGACTAAAGAGGACCTTCACGCCCAATATGGAATGCAACAATTTCTAGCAAAATGGCAGCAGTTGAGTGAATATTGTAGGAGAACCCTACCATTTGATCAATTCTTTATTATCTCAAACAAGCTCAAGATGAGGGGAGGAAATAGAAGTATTTTCCAAAACAAAGAATTGATTTATTCCATAGGTAAAATGCCCCTTCCTACCTTTGATGGCTCATCTCAAATTTCTGCAAATACTTGGATACAAAAGTTAGATGTATATTTTCAGTTGAATCCAACGGTTGAAGAGGATGCTCTAAAAATGGCTATTTTGCATCTTGAATGGGAAGCCAATGATTGCTAGTTCCATGGGACTTAAAACTTGAGACATGATCAGGTCACAACATATGAAGAATTTGCTAACAGTTTATTGGAAAGATTCGAGCAAAAAGACCTCGAAATGCCTTTCAAGGAACTAGCACATTTGAAGCAAATTGGAACCCCTAATGAGTACATATTGGAATTTCAAAACTATCAGTTAAGGTGGCTGATATATCTATGGTTCGATTGGTATTTCTCTTTACTGAAGGTTTGGATGAACCTTTTAAGGGTTTATTTAAATCCCACAAACCTACTTCATTGAAAGATGCCATGAACTTGGCAAGAGATCTGTAAAATGTGCTACCCAAGACAAAGTATCCCCCTGAGCCCAACTTTCCTTCCAAGTTCATATTTGACAAGAAGACATGGCAAAAATATGAATTTGGAAAAGACAATGAAGAGGGACCAAGCAAGGAAGAAATCAGAAGTAAGAAACTATGTTACACATGCTTCCAACCATGGGTACCAGGGCATAAATGTGCAAAGAGGAAAGCACAATTCATCGAAGTATTTTCTGATGATGAAGGTGAAGGGGAAATTGAGGAAGAAGAACATATTTCAGCACAACAAGATGGATAGACACATCAGAATAAGATCATCCATCACTTGAAAAAAGGGAGAATGGCAATGCTTTCAGGAGTGCCTCGTTTTCACACCATTCGATGCAAGGGAGTGGTACAAGGGAAAAAAGTTTCGATATTGGTAGATGGAGGATCCACTCATAAATTCATTTATGTATCCTTGGTGGAGAGGAGAAATATACCTACTAAATCATTCGATGGGTTCACATTGATCATTCCAGGTAACAATTCTATGGAATGCAAAACATGGATTCCAAAGCTACAACTCACCATAGGAAATTACACATTTTCTGATAGCTTTTATGTGGTTGATGTTGCTGATACAAATGTGGTCTTGGGAGTGCAATGGTTGTACTCTATAGGGGAACATACACTGAACTACCAAATACCTGAAATGAAATTCAAATATTCAGAAGGAAAACAAAGTGTAGTGAAAGGAATGCACACCTATCCTAATCAAGTGGTGTCTTCCCACAGTATGAGGTCCATATTGAGGCATGGGATGTTGAATGTTTCATCACTTCCACCAAGCCAAACATAAATATTACAGAACATACAAGGGAGATAAGGCAACTACTACACAAATATGAAAAGGTTTTTGGAGACCTTCCTCCTGGAAGGCCACATGACAGAGGGGTTGATCACACCATTGTTTTGGAGGTGGGTACTTCACCTATACAAATACCACCATATAGAAACCCAAAAAGGTTCAGAGATGAGATTGAGAAGGCTATTCAAGAGCTCTTGGGATTGGGACTCATTAGACCAAGCTCAAGTCCCTATGCTTCTTGAGTTGTTTTGGTGAAGAAAAAGGATGGAACCCTAAGGATGTGCATTGATTTTAGAGCTCTAAACAAGAAGACAATAAAGAATAGATATCCCATCCCTAGAATAGATGAGCTCGTGGATGATCTATTTGGAGCAAAGTTATTCTCCAAAATTGATCTTAGATCCGGTTACCATCAGATTCGAATGAAGGAGGAGGATGTGCAGAAAACTGCTTTCAGATGTCACGATGGTCATTTCAAATTTCTTGTCATGCTTTTTAGTTTGACCAATGATCCAGCCAATTTCCAATCATGCATGAAAATATATTTTGCAAGCAGCTCCGTAAATTTGTTTTGGTTTTCTTTAATGATATTTTGATTTACATTAAGACATGGGAGGAACATTTGCACCATTTAGAAGTTGTATTGAAAATATTTCATGAACAATCTTTGTTTGCTAAGTTGTCCAAGTGTGAATTTGGGTTGAAAGAGGTTTTGTATCTTGGGCACATCATTGGGAAAGATGGAGTAAAGGTGCACTTGGAGAAAATAAAGGATATTCTTGAATGGCCAACACCCAAGAACATCATTGAATTTAGACGCTTCATTGGGATATGCACTTACTAACTGCTCCCCTTATTGATTTGAACAAGGATGATTTCAAATGGGATGAAGAGGATGAAAATTATTTCCAAAGAATGAAAGAGGTAATGAGTAGTTGTGCAGTACTTGCATTACCATATTTTTCTAAACCATTTGTTTTGGAATGTGATGCATCAGGAGAAGGAATAGGGGAGGTCCTAAAGCAAAATCAACACCCCATAGCTTTTGAGAGTAGAAAATTATAGCCACATGAAAATATCTACTCCATATATGAAAAAGAAATGTTAGCCATCATGCATGCCTTGGCCAAGTTTAGACAATATTTGGTGGGGAACAAGTTTGTGGTCAAAACCGATCATAACAGTTTAAAGCATTTCCTCACACAAAAGGATCTCAATGAAAGGCAACAAAAATGGGTAAGTAAGGTCCAATATTTTGATTTTGACATTGAATATGTAAAAGGGAAGAATAATATTGTAGCAGATGCATTATCTAGGAGACCTTCATTTTCCCTTATGGACATTTCGAAAGATTGGAAAGATATGCTAATAGTAGAGTATGCCAAAGATAGTTTTTCTTGCAATGTGTTAGATGGGGTTAAAGGATATGATAGATACAAGATATTGAATGGCATAATCTACTATAAGGACTGAATATACTTTGTTCATGGTTCGAACCTAGAGCACAAGATCTTGAAGGAAGCTCATGATTATCCTTTAGCATGCCATCTTGGTTTCTTTTAAACATATAGGCAATTAAGAAAAAGGTTCTCTTGGAAAAGGTTGAAGGAATATGTTCTAAAGTATGTGAATGAATTCAATATATGTCAGCAAAACAAAGTTGAACACACCCATCATGTTGGTCTATTGCAACCATTTCCTATTCCAGGAAAAAAAAAAAAAAGGAAAGCATCTCAATGGATTTCATCACGGGTTTGCCCAAGGCTTTGGATAAGGATTGTATTTATGTTGTGGTGGATAGACTCACCAAATTTTATCATTTCTTTTCTATTACATCATATTTTACTGCTACACAAGTGGCTGATCTATTCTTTAGAGATATTTTCAGATTGCATGGACTTCCCAAAACCATTGTGAGTGACAAGGATAGTAGATTTATGAGTGAGTTTTGGAAAAAACTCTCCAAGTTGGTGGGCACTCAATTGAATCCTAGCACAAGATATCATCCTCAAACTTATGGATAAACAAAAAGGGTGAACCAATGGTTGGAGGGGTACTTAAGGAACTATGTTGGTGAGTAGAAGAAAACTTGAGTTAAATGGCTACACTTGGGTGAGTTTTGCTACAATACGACTTTCCATATGTCCATTGGCATGTCTCCTTTCAAAGCACTTTATGGTTATGAAGCACTCACCTTTGTTGAGCACATTTTTGGTGATAGTAGAGCCCCAAAAACTAAATATTGGGTTGAGGAAAGTCAAGAGATTTTGAAGCTTCTAAAAGACAATTTCCAGGTTTCCCAAAATAAAATAAAACAGTATGTGGATCAACATAGGGAGGAAAGAACCTTTCAAGTGAATGATTTGGTTTATTTGAGGCTACATCCATATAAACAAACCTCCTTAAAATGGAAAGGATCGGAAAATATTAAACCAAGGTATTATGGTCCATATAAGATAGTTTGAAAAGTTGGGGAGGTAGCCTATGAATTAGAACTTCCAGAATGTATAAAAATCCACAATGTATTTCATGTTTCATGCCTTAAGAAGGCTATTTGTTAGCACATTTCTATTTCAGAAACACTCCCTCCATTAGATGATGAAGGACAACTCAAACTTATTCCATAAATAATTTTGAAGGCAAGAGAAAGGAAATTGAGGAGCAGAACCATAAGAGAATATTTGGTACAATGGAAAGATTTGCCAAGTGAGGATGCCACATGGGAAGAGGAACAAATTTTGTAGCATCCCAATTTTGAATTGCTTGAGGGAAAGCTCTCGGGTGGGGAGGACTATAATGTCCCCATCCAAATAAATCACTAGAAGGGAAAATTCCACCAATCTACTAGTTCCCTAGGTTGGGGTGGAAACATTTAGATTTGGAATAAGGGAGCTATAAAAACCAAAATGGACATTATCTTGACAAAAATATATTAAATGGGGCTAAATAAATACTTATAATAGTAAAATAAGGTGGAACTTGGTCGTGAGGGCACATTGGTGGTGTGGGACCCACACAAAGCAAGATTCTCCATGCCACATGGCATCCTACTCTCACCCATTCGAATCCAAGGTGGATTCTAACGTTCTTTGGGGAGTTGGAAGGTCATTACACTTGGCATGACTCAATGAGGGTCGAATTTGAGAGGAAGAGTAACTCCCATGGAAGAGGAAGTGGCATCATAGAGGTATTGTGACACTTGGCTAGATTCCCTAGCTCTATGACAACAATGATGAAGATGCTATGACACTTGTGACAAGGATCAGACTTGATTGATGACATATGACCTATATGACATGTCAAGGTAAAAATAGCCTCTAAAAGGGCGCACAAGGGAGTTGGGGCATCCAAATATTCCTCCATTCGAATTGATGGAAGAGGGAGCTAGGAATTGTTGGACAAGTGGCACTCATTGGAATCTCTCCCCAATTCGAGTTGGCATGAACCTCTTGGAGGGAATTCGAACCATGGAGGGATTGGAAATATAATAAAATACAAGAACAAATAAGGAGAGGGGATTTTTATCATTTATCATTTGGTAATTTGGAGAGCATAGCTTGTCCATGCAAGTTGAGTGTTTATTCTACTTGCCTTAGCACCAATTTCGAGGGCGAAATATTCCCATCCTAATTGGAAATTGGAGAGGCCATTCAGAAATTTAATTTGGAGCTGCAATGAATTCATTTGTTACAGGTTGAAGCTACAGGGCTGATCGTGATCACTTCTTCTTCAACTTGTTCCCACATCTCTCTCACTCTTCTCTTCATATTCTTGCTCTTGGAGGAATGGCGCACATGGTGAGATGCAGATATATTTGTGAAATTACAAGGGGCCCCATTTATTTGTAATATGATTTATACACTCTGTACTTTACGCTCAGATGAGCCTCAAATCGAAACTCCAAGTGAAACTATGTGAAAATTCCAAACTATGTATGAATGGTGACATTTTCCCATATATCTTGTTGTGAGAGCTTGAAGTTGTTTGATATGGAATTGTTTCAGTCAATATCAGTGGTTTTATTGATGTTTAGAGAGCCATTAATGTATTGAAGAAGTTTCATGAACCTTATGCATGTATTTGGAACATTTCTCTCAAATTTCATAGCAAGTTATAGCGTTTTTCTCTCATTTCCCCCTATGTGATGATATGTTTACAAATCTCCGATTTATGGGAGTTGCAAAAGCCTTTAGGAACTGATTAATGATGCATTTGGGTTCCCATTGAAGTCATATAATTAATCCATGTCTATGTTTTGAAATTTGGGAGGGTCGTACTGCATTTGGGAAGCCATTAGTGACCTCTACCCTTGGGGGTTTGAACCTCGAAATGACTAGTAAATTTCTCATTTTCTACTGATTGCAAATGAAGGTTGCAGAGGTGTTTTGAGAGTTTCCAAGAACCTGTAAGCTTCATTTTTATGTCCTAATACCCTTCAAATACCTTCAGACCCAATTTGAAATCCTTAGGATCCATTTGGAAGCACTTGAGTCATCACTAATCCAAGGTTCGAATTGACCAAAAAATTGCAATTTTTCCAAGTTTTCCAAATTATTAAAAAGGGACACTACAAATTATTTGTTGCATGCCCCCTTGCTTTGTTATTATTATTTATAGGTGATTTATCCATAAACACATTGGGCACTATTATATCCTGACTTCACTATTGAATTTTAAAAATGCAATGAAATTCAACGTCCCAATCAACTCTATCGATGTGTTTTTCTTCTCTTAGTGCATCGGTGTGTTCAAATAGTACATAAGCATCGGTTCTATATTTGGTTCACCGCACGGTTGCATACATTTTTATAAAGCACTAGTACCATTCAAATATTTGGGGTGCATAGGTACTATATTTATTGACAAGTACCAATGCATATATTGTAATAAAGCACCGGTGCCTTTAAACTTTTGGTGACGCCCTAGTGCATGTTGTTATTTAAAGGAACCAGTGTGTTTCGTGTTGGTTAGCATTGGTGCGCTTGTCTCATTACATTGCATCGTTGAAAAAACAAATGCTACAACGCTAAAGCTTCTGGTCATTGAGATATTTTAGTTATAATAGATTTCTATAAAATACTTTGTCAAAACATCTGGTACCATTGGCGGAGGTTGTAGCGGAGGTTTTTTTGAAAAATTTGGCCAATCTTGTAACTCTAAAAACCTCTGCTATAACCTCCGCTGCAAGTCCTTTTCCTTGTTGTTAGAGGACTTGGCCCCTACAAAACGCAATCTTGACTACATTGAGCATGAAACAATTGAACGGGTCATGGACACTGAGATTAAGGGAACACGCTAACCAAACATCCAACTATATCGAGTCATCAAAGATGGGAACTTTTTCACTGAGGAAAGTGGCTCACCGTGAGTCAAATTCAACAAAAGTTTCCTCATCTGATGGAGGAGCTTGATGCAATGGAGACATTTTCTCCCTAAGGGGGGAGGAGTAAACATGTGGATATTGGTGACCACCCATTTGTTCCATGGAGTTACAATGGTTCTCCATCTTCTTGGAAATTTTCTATGATTTTCAGGTCCTAAAATTCTGGGGCCATTTTGAGTCCATAAAAGATGTATTTTGTCCAATCGAGGGGCAAGGTATTTTTATGGCATTCTATAACCCCAGAAAAAAGTTTTAATCCTTAATAATTCATTTCCAATTAGTTACTTTGTCCCCTAAATGGAGATCATATGCAAAAGTTTCATCCCTGAGAAGTTGGTGTATTATCTAAACACCTCAGGGCCCACAAATTCTTTTGGCACTTCATCTCCTAGGTTTAGGTGTTTTCCTCTTTATTCTTATGATGAAAGGACATTTTCGGTCTCTTTGTAATCAACTCCTGCGAATGAGTGTAGTTGACACATCTTTCTTTAGAGATAAGCTATCACCCGAGATAGTTTGTATTACTTTGCAGTTTAGATTGTTTTTGCATTCCATTCATTAATAGAATTTGGGTTTTACTATACTACTTTTCTCTCTACAAAATATTTGCATGTATTTTTCCATTTTATATTGTTTCCTTCATTCATTCTCTAAATAATCAAGATAATTTAAACTCTTTAAATTTCTCAGAAAACTTAGATTTATTATGGAGCAAATAAACTCATGTGTACCTTGAGAAATCATCAATGAATGCAACATGATACACAAATTTACTTAGTGATGGAATAGGCACAAGTGCAAACACATCACTGAGTATTAAATCCAAGATTCATTTTGTTCTTGTAGTACCAAATGAGAATCTTACTTGATTTTGTCTACCATATATGCAATGTTCAAAAAAATCAAAATCTATTGAGAAACTAGACATATCTTCTACCATACTTTTACCATGTAATGCTCGAAAGCCCTTCTCTCCAGTATGTCCCAATCCTTGATTTCATAGAATTGTCTTATCTACAGGAACAAAAGGGTCATGGCTTCTTCATTTCTATCCTTAGGAACAACATAGTTGTTACACCCATCATGAAAAGTGTTTCACAACAACTCGTACAGAGTTCCAATTTGAACTCTTCATACCATCTCACATGTGTCCTTTTCAAATTTAGGGGCACACTTGCATCATCCATCTTACTTGCATATATCATGTTTCTGGCTAGATCTGGAATGTGCGAAACCTTAGGAAGAGTTTTAATCCTTCCATATTTGAGCAACAATTTGACCCTTCCATGTTGTATGATATTGAACATTAGCTTGACAAAAATATATTAAAAGGGGCTAAATAAATACTTATAATAGGAAAATAAGGTGGAACTTGGTCATGAGGGAACATTGGCGGTGTGGGACCCACACAAAGCAAGATTCTCCATGCCACATGGAATCCTACTCTCACCCATTCGAATCCAAGGTGGAGTCTAACGTTCTTTGGGGAGTTGGAATGGCATTACACTTGGCATGAATCAATGAGGGTCGAATTTGAGAGGAAGAGTAACTCCCATGGAAGAGGAAGTCGCATCTTAGAGGTATTGTGACACTTGGCTAGATTCCCTAGCTCTATGACAACAATGATGAAGAGGCTATGACACTTGTGACAAGTATAAGACCTGATTGATGACATATGACCTATATGACATGTCAGGGATAAAAATAGCCTCTAAGAGGGTGCACAAGGGAGTTAGGGAAGCCAAATATTCCTCCATTCGAATTGATGGAAGAGGGAGCTAGGAATTGTTGGACAAGTGGAACTCATTGGAATCTCTCCCCAATTCGAGTTGGCATGAAGCTCTTGGAGGGAATTCAAACCATGGAGGGATTGGAAATCTAATAAAATACAAGAACAAAGAAGGAGAGGGGATTTTTATCATTTATCATTTGGTAATTTGGAGAGCATAGCTTGTCCATGCAAGTTGAGTGTTTATTCTACTTGCCTTAGCACCAATTTCGAGGGTGAAAGATTCCCATCCTAATTGGAAATTGGAGAGGCCATTTAGAAATTTCATTTGGATCTGCAATGAATTCATTTGTTACAGGTTGAAGCTACAGGGCTGCTCGTGATCACTTCTTCTTCAACTTGTTCCCACATCTCTCTCACTCTTCTCTTCATATTCTTGCTCTTGGAGGAATGGCGCACATGGTGAGATGCAGATATATCTATGGAATTAAAAGGGGCCCCATTTATTTGTAATATGATTTATACACTCTGTATTTTACACTCAGATGAGCCTCATATCGAAACTCCAAGTGAAACTATGTGAAAATTCCAAACTATGTATGAATGGTGCCATTTTCCCATATATCTTGTTGTGAGAGCTTGAAGTTGTTTGATATGGAATTGTTTCAGTCAATATCAGTGGTTTTATTGATGTTTAGAGAGACATTAATGTATTGAATAAGTTTCATGAACCTTATGCAAGTCTTTGGAACATTTCTCTCAAATTTCATAGCAAGTTATAGCATTTTTCTCTCATTTCCCCCTATGTGATTATATGTTTACAAATATCTGATTTATGGGAGTTGCAGAAGCCTTTAGGAACTGATTAATGATGCATTTGGGTGCCCATTGAAGTCATATAATTAATCCATGTCTATGTTGTGAAATTTGGGAGGGTCGTACTGCATTTGGGAAGCCATTAGTGACCTCTACCCTTGGGGATTTGAACCTCGAAATGACTAGTAAATTTCTCATTTTCTACTGATTGCAAATGAAGGTTGCAGAGGTGTTTTGAGAGTTTCCAAGAACCTATAAGCTTCATTTTTATGTCCTAATACCCTTCAAATACCTTCAGACCCAATTCGAAATCCTTAGGATCCATTTGGAAGCACTTGAGTCATCACTAGTCCAAGGTTCGAATTGACCAAAAAATTGCAATTTTTCCAAGTTTTCCAAATTATTAAAAAGGGACACTACAAATTATTTGTTGCATGCCCCCTTGCTTTTTTATTATTATTTATCGATGATTTATCCATAAACACATTGGGCATTATTATATCGTGACTTCACTATTGAATTTTAAAAATGCAATGAAATTCAACGTCCCAATCAACTCTATCGATGTGTTTTTCTTCTCTTAGTGCATCGGTGTTTTCAAATAGTACATAAGCATCGGTTCTATATTTTGTTCACCGCACGGTTGCATACATTTTTATAAAGCACTAGTACCATTAAAATATTTGGGGTGCATAGGTGCTATATTTATTGACAAGTACCAATGCATATATTGTAATAAAGCACCGATGCCTTTAAACTTTTGGTGATGCCCCAGTGCATGTTGTTATTTAAAGGAACCAGTGTGTTTCGTGTTGGTTAGCATTGGTGTGCTTGTCTCATTACATTGCATCGATGAAAAAACATACGCTACGTCACTAAAGCCTCTGGCCGTTGAGATATTTTAGTTATAATAAATTTCTATAAAATACTCTGTTAAAACATCTGGTACCATTGGTGGAGGTTGTAGCGGAGATTTTTTTGAAAATTTTGACCAATCTTGTAACTCTAAAAACCTCTGCTATAACCTCTGCTACAAGTCCTTTTCCTTGTTGTTAGAGGACTTGGCCCCTACAAAACTCAATCTTGACTACATTGAGCATGAAACAATTGAACGGATCATGGACACTAAGATTAAGGGAACACACTAACCGAACATCCAACTATATCGAGTCATCAAAGATGGGAACTTCTTCACTAAGGAAAGTGGCTCACCGTGAGTCAAATTCAGCAAAAGTTTCCTCATCTGATGGAGGAGCTTGATGCAATGGAGACATTTTCTCCCTAAGGGGGGAGGAATAAACATGTGGATATTGGTGACCACCCATCTGTTCCACGGAGTTACAATTGTTCTCCATCTTCTTGGAAATTTTCTACGGTTTTCAGGTCCTAAACTTCTAGGGGCATTTTGAGTCCATAAACGATGTATTTTGTCTAATCGAGGGGCAAGGTTTTTTTATGGCATTCCACAACCCCCAAAAAAAGTTTTAATCCTTAATAATTTATTTCCAATTAGTTACTTTGTCCCCTAAATGGAGATCATATGCAAAATTTTCATCCCCGAGAAGTTGGTGTATTAGCTAGACACCTCAGGGCCCACAAATTCTTTTGGCACTTCATCTCCTAGGTTTAGGTGTTTTCCTATTTATTCTTATGATAGGTGTTTTTCGGTCTCTTTGTAATCAACTCCTGCGAATGATTGTAGTTGACACATCTTTCTTTAGAGATAAGCTATCACCCGAGCTAGTTTGTATTACTTTGCAGTTTAGATTGTTTTTCCATTCCATTCATTAATAGAATTTGGGTTTTACTATACTACTTTTCTCTCTACAAAATATTTGCATGTATTTTTCCATTTTATATTGTTTCCTTCATTCATTCTCTAAATAATCAAGATAATTTAAACTCTTTAAATTTCTCAGAAAACTTAGATTTGTTATGGAGCAAACAAACCCATGTGTACCTTGAGAAATTATCAATGAATGCAACATGATACACAAATTTACTTAGTGATGGAATAGGAACAAGTGCAAACACATCACTGAGTATTAAATCCAAGATTCATTTTGTTCTTGTAGTACCAAATGAGAATCTTACTTGATTTGTTTACCATATATGCAATGTTCACAAAAATCAAAATCTATTGAGAAACTAGACATATATTCTACCATACTTTTACCATGTAATGCTCGAAAGCGCTTCTTTGCAGTATGTCCCAATCCTTGATTTCATAGAATTGTCTTATCTACAGGAACAAAAGGGGTCATTTCTTCTTCATTTCTATCCTTAGGAACAACATAGTTGCTACACCCATCATGAAAAGTGTTTCCCAACAACTTGTACAGAGTTCCAATTTGAACTCTTCATACCATCTCACATGTGTCCTTTTCAAATTTAGGGGCACACTTGCATCATCCATCTTACTTGCATATATCATGTTTCTGGCCAGATCTGGAATGTGCGAAACCTTAGGAAGAGTTTTAATCCTTCCATATTTGAGCAACAATTTGACCCTTCCATGTTGTATGATATTGGTTTTCGAGTCATCTCCTAGAAAAAAACATCGCCTCCATTGTACTTGTTATATTCACAAAACCACACCTTGCGAGGAGCCATATGAAATGAAGCACTTGAGTCAATAACCATACATAATGACTTGCATGTGTTCATGTATATGCCAAGTAAACATCATCTCCTTCTGTTATACCTCAATATTACACATTATGTATTAGTGTCGCATCCTTGCACTAGCGACCTAAACGACAATTTCCCTTAAAGATCATATGAACATCCAGAGTGAAAACACTGACTGAACACTGAAAGAAAAACCTTTTTTTGCCATATTCCAACCCAACTTAGCCCTGTTTGTGAGCACTACCGCTCCCTACACATCTACAAGGGCGCGGTAGTCAGCACTACCGCGCGTTGCTCCTTCTTTGGGACGCGGTACTACTACGTGATGCTCAGTTATAGGGGCGCGGTAGTCTGAAATTAGCCTTTTTGCCTTGGATTTTGGGATTTCGACCTTCGAGGAGATTTTGTTGGGATTACCATCTTTGGTTCGATCCTAACTCCTTCTTTCTTTAGCTGGCCTGATCCACTAAACCCTCCATAGATCCACACTTCTCTCTTGTTGGTTAATCTTCCCACATGCTATTAGAGAGAGGCCTTCCATGAGCAAAGGGGAGGACTTTTGGGGGATCAAACCTATGATCTTTAGACTGCTGCAAAGATAGCTAGAGGAAGCACTTGGAGCTGGAGGATTGTCTTGGATATCAAGCAACCTTTGTAAGCACCCTTCAAGTTTGTAATAAAAGATAACTTGTCTTGTTTTTCCCATTTCATGTGTATTGTATGGATCTTTGATATGAAATGTATCTAGTTTAGATTTGAACTTAATCTTTGCTTCAAGGTATTTGGAAGCTTGCATGCTTGTCCTTTGTTTGATTTCAACAGGTTCTACATTGGAGCTTCGGGATCAAGAGCTAGAAGCGGGACAAACGTCGAATTGGAAGGTGAGTTACGTCTTTCATCTCTTTTGAATGCATTTAATCTTGTTGTGAAGATTAGTTCAGGAACTCAAGGTAGCATTTGTTTCCTTTTTGTCTTAGTATAGAGTCAGTGCATCCTACTTTATCCTAAGAGAGTTTATACCTATCCGTAGGGAGAAATATCTACAACACCTTCATCTATAGAGGGTTTCATTTTTGTGGAAGGGGTATCATCAAATCCCTTACCTTTATCAACACTCGTAGATTTTCATTTTTTCTGACATAGTACCCATATTTACCGCATTTTCAACATTTATTTTCAAATTGTAATGGATATTTAAATCTACCTCTAGATTTAGATTTTCTCCCATAAGACTTATTTTGCAATTTTATAATACCCATATTTACCTCATTTCGAACATTTGTTTTCAAATTTTCACGGAGACTTAAATCTACCTCTAGATTTAGATTTGCTCCCAAAATGCTTATTTTTCCTCCATTGGGAATGACCTCTCATAGATAAAAACATCCTTCGTCACACCCTGCATGAATTTTCTCCTTATTTCCTCTAACAACAAAGATGCAACAACATCCTCAAACTTTAATGGATTGAATGGCACTACCAATTGCTACAACCAAATTATCCAGAGTCTGGAATATAACACAACAAGGTAATGTCCTTATCTTCTTCTTCCATCTTAATATCAATAGAGGCCAGTTGAATTACAAGGATAGTAATGCATTTATATTATTTTCCAACCATCCTTCATTCTAAGATGAAATGCCTTCTTTCGAAGAAATAACTTATTTATCGAGGACTTTAACTGATACAAATTCCCTAGCATATATGACATCTTCTTTACACTATCTTCTCCAAAGGTGTTCAACAACACTAAATTTGAGAGGTAGATTTGAATTGTGTTTTTGTCTTTTTCTCCAACGCTTCCCAATCTACTTTTGACATATTAGTGGTATTTGTACTTGGATCCACAACATTCCACTAATCTTTGTCTACAAAATATCTTCCATCTTCAACTTCCATAACTCAAAGCTCTAGCCATTAAACTTCTCTATTTTTATTCTTGAAATACTCACCATTTTCCTTGCACAAGATTCACTACAAAAAACTCCCACTCCAACACAGGTTTATCACACGTTTATCGCAGACCCAAGATACAATTTTTCTTACATGATGAGCTAAACCCTTCCAACAAAGGTGTCCCCATAAACCCAATAACCTTGCTATGATACCAGATAGATATTTTTGATAAAAAAAACGTAAGAAAAGAAAAACCAAACAGAAACTAAAACACAACCATTAACAATGGTTCACACACACACACACTACTTAGAGATTTACCCAAGAAACCCAAAGCTTGGAAACCAACATTCTTAAGAGTTTCTCCATTCTCTATTGCATTATATTATCTTTTATGTTCACAATACAATATCATAGCATCCAAAAAACCTAATCCATTAACCAAGATTGGATCACAACCTCAATTCCTTAAATTAAATTAGTTTACAATGGGTCACAAAACTATGGGCCAAAAAAAGATCAAAACAAACCCCAATAATTATATCAGGGACATTGATCCCCCATACCCCATAGCCGAGGGGGATAATCAACGTCCCCAAACCCCTGTTGCTCTAGGAACCTACAAAGAGTACAACATAGGTCTAACACACATTAGAGAAGTGGTTAAGAGGCATTGTATCATCATTGGAGGGGTCATGCATGAACAAAACATTAGGTTACACTGCACAAGATACCTCATGATGGATAAGTCTATGTGAGTAACCAAGTACAAATTCCATATAAAGTACAAAATTCAATACTGATGCAACCCATTCCCTCCTAGAACTAGGTGAGACACAAGACAACATGTAGTGTTTAAAAGAATGGCAGGTTGGTATCTAATTCTTAACTACTAAGCTCAAATTCAAGCGACATCGATAGAAGCAACAACAAATTTTTTGAACCATTAGTGGTCTTCTTGTCAACACTTACCAATTTCTTAGTTGAATCTTTTAGTCCCCTCCTTTGGCTCGATTCCTGGAGCTCCAAAGGAAACTTCAAAAACTTGGGTTCAATAGTGCACGTGCAAATCTATTGCTAGTTCCCAAGACAAGTGTTAATCTCTATTTGAAATGTAATTAATTTTTTTTCACTGTCATTGTTAAGAGAATACATTAGACAATGTGTCATTAGATATCGGAAGGCATAAAATATTGATAAGACTATTAACCCCAAAAAATGAGTTGCAAAAAATTATTATCTAAATTTTCAAAGTCAATCTAAATTTTGTATTGTCCACGGAATGGGTTTGGCTACTAATTTTAAGCTTAATACACATTAACAATGCCCTTTATCATATCACAAATGAGAGCACCACAACCCAAGCTTACTACCTACAAATGAACTGAACGGTGAAAGCATGACACTCCTTCTCTCCCTACCTATCGACATGATTCGAGGTCGAGTAACTTTGTGTGAGAATTAGTGGAATTGAGGGGACACGATCCAATCCATTCCTTGAATTCAAGTGGATAGATGGAATCTTTTGATTACTATAGCTCAAGGTCTCTGAAGACTCTTATTTTATCATTCACAACACCTCTAGGAAGAATATAATCTAGATTTTTAAAGTAAGGGTTGTGAGTAAATACAAACCAAAGATATAATGACCTCGTTTGATTTATATGTCAATGAAAAAGCAACACCGAACTAACAAGCTTGGATACAATTTCCAATTCTACAGTGGCGCTCTTCTAAACAAATAAGGAATCACTTCATTCTTCAATGGCAACAAGATTATTTCGTATGTCTTCCTCAAAGTGGGCCCTTTATTCAATATTTCAGTGGTAGCTTCTTTCGAGAACTAACTAGAGAATACCCATCAAGTTATGATTGAGTGCAAGGACGAGTATTATTATGCTAGGACATAAAAAGAAAACAATGTGTGGAGAAAATGACCTTGTCAAATGACCTCTTTGCATAGAATTGAGAGAAAATGGAATGTCTAATTCAATAGATAGATTCAATATTATTCTTTGGGTTTTTTTTTATTTTAAATATCTATGTACTTAATATATTTGAAATTAAGGTAAATCTATACTCCTTAAATATAAGCAAACAAGCAAGTGTTAGAATGCTTGGTACACTATTCCTTGCACCTAGATAAACACGTTTGCATAGGAGCATAACCTGTTGCTGTTGCAAAACACAAGAAGTCGTGCATTAATGCCGTTAGTTTTAAATAGTGCATTGTTAATGTTAGAGGGTTCCATATTGTTATACCTCAAATTGTCACTATGTACGCCATTGAGAGCCTTCATGCCATATCACTATGAAGAACACGATGTTTATACCTCCTAGGAGTGTTGAGACCCCATCCTCATCATGTTGGTCCCCTCCCTAGTCCTACTTGGAGGAAAATCCAACTCTTGAGGGTCAAATGCCACTTCACCAAGCCCATCTTAGAGATATTTCTGCGCCCTGCTAGTGGTGCAAGGTGCGAAAATACAACATTTTCACACTCTGCACATCTATGGGGGCACGAAAATTATGACTTTTTTGCGCTTTGCTTAGTCCCGAGGGCGCAAAAATCCATGAAATAACATTTTTCCTTGGTTTTTGGATCTTGAATCCCGAGGAGATTTTTATGGGATAGGGATTCCCTTGAATCTCATCTCACCCTCCTTCCTTGGTATGATTAAGATCCTTGATCCATCTTTTACTCACCTAGATCCATCATTTTCTCCTAGTGGTTGGCCTCCCAAATCCTATAAGAAGGAGGCCATCCATGAGCTAAAGGGGTAACTTTGGAGGCTTCAAACCTATTATCTTAGAAGTCTTGCAGAGGTAGAAGAGGTAGCAGAGGAGAGCTTGGAAGGAGATGTTGTTGCTTTGGACATCAAGGTATAGCACTTTGTAATTAGCTTCTTTGGTTTTCCTAATGATAACTTGGCTTATTCTCCCATATCTTTTTTCTGGTAATGTTGATGCATGATATGTTATAGATTAGATCTAGATCAATACATCTATTTGCTTGGAAGTTTTGGTTATTTGCCTTGTTCAACAGGTTCAAGCTTTGGAGATCAAACTTGGAGTTGGAGCTAGGGCAACCTACAAATTCAAGGTAAGTTTCACTTCTTCCTTTCTCTTCTATGTTCAATAGTTTATGCATTGTGCTAGATCTAAGAGAATAAGAGCACCATTTGTTTTGTTTCTGTCATAAATTGAACATTTATCAACTTAGTTTAGTCTATGAGAGGGTTTAGCTATCCGTCGGAAGAATTCTCTAGCACACGTATTAGTTACATCGTTCCAAATATTAGTGTAATGGGAAAGTAAGATGGGCAACATATAGTTAATTGCGCCGAGAGGCGCTCTACAGTCCAGTATGGGGGAGATCTTGTTAGTCGAGTGTTTATTTACTTTGTATTATTTTGTTACTCGACAAACTTGACAAACACTCGACTGACAAGATCTCCCCCATAGTGGGCTATAGAGCGCCTGCCGCAAAAAGTAATAAATATTATGTCGTCCATAAACAAAAAAGAATAATACAAAGTAAAAAGTAAATATGAGACTTAAACTAGAGACTTTAGAGCTTAGGATTAGGTGGTAAATATTATGTCCGCCATAAACAAAAAAGAATAATACAAAGTAAAAAGTATATATGAGACTTAAACTAGAGACTTTACTTTTTGCACTGAGTGAAACGAGGTGCTCTACAGCCCAGTATGGGGGAGATGTTGTAACGTTACATGTAACGTTTGTAACGTTTATCTTTATTATCGGCTAAAAAGTAAAAAGTAATACTATGAGGGAGATCTTGAAAGTAAATATGAGACTTAAACTAGAGACTTTACTTTTTGCACCGAGTGAAACAAGGTGCTCTACAGCCAAGTATGGGGGAGATGTTGTAACATTACATGTAACGTTTGTCATTATTATTGTTGGCCATTAATTAAAATGTAACAAAAAGTAAAATGTAAATTATGGAAATTATTTAAAAAAAATCCATGTCGGCTCATAAACTTAAACCCGGATTTATCAATCAAGAGAGATTAAATTTCTTGAGTTTAAATTTAAAAAAAGAAATACACCTCAAGAAATTGGATCCCTCTGGGTGCTTGATAGATACGGGTTTAAGATGGATCTATGTTGGTTACTTTTAATACAAAGTAAAAAGTAAATATGAGACTTTAGAGTGTTTGTCCAGTAACAAAATAATACAAAGTAAAAAGTAATAACTATTATGTCGGCCATAAACAAAAAAGAATAATACATAGTAAAAAGTAAATATGAAACTTAAACTAGAGACTTTAGAGCTTAGGATTAGGTGGTTCAAGTATTGCACTCAATGAGCTATTCAAGAAGAGGTTTGCACCTCGGGAGATTTGATTAAGATTTGGATCTAGGCTGGTTTTCCTTAAATTGACATGAACGGTAATTACATTTAACTGAAATCTCTAATATTAATTAAGTCTCTTCCCACATTCACCCATGCTAACATCCCATCACATTACATATATTGGATGCTCTTTTGTTTGCATTTCAAAGAAATAAATAAAAGTTGTTTAATAAAAATGTAAAAATATACAATTAATCAGTTTTATGATATTTTAAAAAAATATTAACAATTAAATTTTACAATAAAATATGAAAAATATAAAATAATACGAGATTAGCATTTGTAACAGGGCTAATCTGTATTTACAAACCATACCTTTATGGATTTGCATTTCAAAATATCACTATTGTTGCGTTACTTTATTACTATACGGAAAGGAGATAATTTAAAGGGATGAATCCAAACACCATATATATAGTAATGATAAATTCCAAATGAAGAATGGGAGAAGCCATTTTAACTATTGCGACTTGAACATTTGTTATTTCAATTCAACGATTTTATGGAAACTGAGTCTTCCCCCAAAAAATTAGTGCTAGACTGATCAGCCTCAAAAAAACACATCATTTAAATAACCATTAAACTGTTAGCTTCCAAGGAACAGTTAAGAATTGATTACTAAGTTCAAAACTATTATATAAATTAAATAATCTAAATTATAGTTAAAGTTAGTGGTGCAAATGTAAATTATTAATGGTCTTCCTTAAATTATGACGAGGAAGTTGAAAATATATAATTATAATTACCGAGTTGTAAAGGTGTAATTATGTATATAGTATGTCAACAAATTTTTAGACATTTGGATATGTAATATTTTTAAGTAGTGTATGCGATATAACTTAGGACACTTTCTTCATATTTTTTGAGTAGGGTATGCAATATAAAAATATTAAATTTATGTTTGTTGTGTAGTTTTATCCTATATTTATTTTGCTGAACCAACTGGTCGATGAAATGATTAGGATTATTTAGCATTGATTTCTGCAAAGGTTTGAAAATTTCTATATTGAACTTTGCTAACATTAAAAAAAATGTCAATTCCAAAAAGGTCGCGGCTGACTCCACAATAAGAGGTCAAGTTGAATGACCAATAAAAATTAATCTTCTAAAATAAAACTTTGGATTAAAAAAAAACATGCAATCAACGAGCAAACTAATAAGAAGTCAACTTTGGAAGGTACTCTGTTTTTTGAATTTTGGATAGATGATATTTTTTAGGAAGTCGGCAGCGTCATCATGTATTGATGGTTATTTTCCAGTTTGGTCGGGTCTATGTATTGTCCTGTATATTTTGGGCCTCCATGTTTTGTTTTGCGCTTTTTTCTTTCTTCTTAATTGGAGGCAGCCATTTTTTCTGGTATGTGATATGGGCTCATATGGTTAGGCAGTAACTCTTCTTTGTGGTTGAGGGCAGCCTATCTCTTCTGGTGTAATGGGTCTTTGCTCATGGGTTTGGGTGTTATCTCTAGTTCGGTGGGACGACTTCTTGTTGTTCTTTCTCTGGCGGTGACGGTGTTTTATACTTTCTATCATATACTTGTCAATAAAGTATAGCTATTTTTCTAATTGAAAAAATATATACACACTACCGCTACCACGACAAGTATAATAAAGTACACTACAATAAAGTATAATTAAACACATTATAACTAAAATAATATTATATAATTAATATACTTAAAAACAAAATTAAAATCTATAAAATTCTAAAAATTCTAAAAATTAATATATATATATATATATATATATATATATATATATATATATATATATATATATATATATATATATATCAATTTGTATTTTGTCTTTTAACTTATATGCCCTATAAAACTATCCTTTACAAGTTCAATTTAAAGCAATTTTATTAGAGTTACCAGCAATTATTGGTCTTTGTGATTAAACAATCTCCCATTTAAATATTCTAGGAAAAAGGTTAATTGTCATTTGTACATTGTAATTATTAATAATCGTTGTTAAGAGTGGAACCCACCCTCCATAAAAAAATAGTCTCATCTAAATAAAAGAAAATCATTTCCAATGAATCGAGAGGGAATCCTTTACCATTATAATAATATTAATTTATTTATTTTTTAATTGGGAAAAAACCTATTTCTAGATGTTTTTTTATAGAATCAAAGAAAGCAAAGCTGATTACAATTCAAGCTTACATAATAACTAATTTCAAGTAGACTAAGTATAAACACATAGGTTGAAATATTGTGAGATCACTTCTTTTTTTTCACACGGAAAAATGTGTACACTTCATATAAAAGTTATAGAGGAGTCGAAATCCATCATAGCAATTAATGCGATAGAACCGAGATCAAACAGTGACTAGTATCAAATAGATCCAAATACCCACTATTCAAGTATCAGAGAATATAAGAAATCAAAAGCCCATATAAACCAATGGCATACCAGCCATAATATAGTGAAGAGACCTCCCCCAACCAATATCGATTAAAGAGCAGACAAAAAAGTAAATATGTATAAAGGATATATCAGATATGCCGAAGAAAAAACAGTAAAAATAACATGCAAAAAAAGATAGTGGGAAAAATTAGTACTAAATAAGATAGATAACGATAGGTCCTGCATCTATCAGTCGATGGTCCTCACAAAGCTCAAAAAATATAAGTCTTTCCGTTCCAACAGACCACAACGAGACAAAACATCCACATGGCTATTATCTTCATGGAAAATGTGTGAAAAATGGATCCCCTGCAAGTCCTGTATAAGTATCTGAACCCGTGCCATCCATGATGACAGAGCCAATGCATGAATCGATCCAATACCACGAGCCCAAATGATAATAACCAACAAGTCCCCTGCAACCTGTTGAAGTGAAATCTGCCTTAGATTGGCATAATGAAGGAGTAACCAGAGTGCAAATAACTCTCCCTTTGTATTTGTCCCGAAACTGCAATTCATCCAAAGTTTAATGTGCCTACGAAGATCCAAATAAATTATTGCCCCAGCACCACAAGTACTTGCATCTGCTTGTGAAGCTCCATCGAACATAGCATATACCTTGTTGAAAGTAGATTAAGACGAAGCTCTGAGAGAAGTAACTGATGGAGTATTGTTTGGATCATAACTTGTAAATTCTTTAAATCTCACGATAGCCTTCCCTGCACACAGTGTTGGATGATAATATTTATTTTCAAATATACCATGATTCCTGGACTTCCATGTCTCCCATAGAGTATAAACAACCAAGTTCCAATTCCCCCATACCTGGTTTCTGATTGAACCAATTGTAAAGACAATCTGGTAGTGAATTCCTAAACCAAGCAGTGATCCCATTATATAAATGAGTAATAGCCAGCCAAACCTTTGCAGTACATGGACATACAACAAATAAATGGGTCGTAGTTTCAGCCTCCTGTTTGCATAATATGCATATGTTAGGACCAATAAATCCTTGCTTCTGTTAATAATTTATTTTCCATAGCTAACCAAATGAAGATTTTGATCTTCAATAGAAGTTTCCACTTCCAACATGCCTTATGCCACCAATCAAGATCCATTTGGATATGTTAAAACCAAGACCTCATAAACCAATTTTGTAGTCAATGATCCCGAATGGGTATTCCATGACCACATTAAATCATCCTCCTGTTTTTCATATATCACTTCAATACATAAAAATAATTACACTAAAAACTACGACATTTTTCATGTATTTTTCAAAATATAACAGACCTTCATCAAAATCAAAAGTTTTTTTTTTTAACGGAAAAATCACCTTCCTGCTATTCCGAAGAAATCAAGGAAAGCTAACACGCACAAGAAATCTCAACAAAATTCCTCACATATTGTAGATGGTAAGTCAAGCAAACCATCAGCCGGTAATCCAAGCTAGAAGATGTCTCAACGGAATTGAACCCGGGTGGATGGAATGGAATCCATCAAACCCCACTAACGAACCACCGTATCCTTGACCAATCAAAAGCTTTCTTATACAATATATCTACCTCGTGTTCAATTCTCGAAAAATATTAATTTAATCTCAAGGAGATCCTTTACCATTAATCTAAAAGGAGAGTCTAAAAGGAATCCTCTCGGAGGAAACCTTTACAAAATAATAATGATTTCCTTTACGAATATGATTTTAATTTAATTTGAATTATTTGAATAAAAATTAATTTAATTTTAATGTTATAGTATTATTTTAATGAAAATAATAATAATTTCTCTACTAATAATTTAATTTGAATTATTTCAATGAAAATAATAATATTACTTTAATTTTAATTATTTTAATAAAAATTAATAATGGTTAATTTTAATTATTTTAATAAAAATTAATAATGCTTATTCACATCGATAGGTGTTTATTCACACCAATAGGTGTTTAGATATTACTCAGATTTTGGATTTTCCTTGAGTGGATCAACAAGATTAACCGGATTGTAACAAGTGTACAATCCAGATTAATTTCATGGTTGTCGTATCTTGTTATGCTTAAATGCATCTTGATTAAGATTTAAATAAGCTTCAGTTAAGTGGTGGTTAAATAAAAGGATATATTTATTAAATACTATTTGTTTTATGTTTATATTAATTAGTTTAATTTTTTTTGTTTTAAGCAAAAAAACAGAGCATCATTCTATTAATCGTCGAACCAAAGTTACAATATACATCTTCTCCAAAGTCCTGGTGCTTAAGTAGCCACCACAGGGATCAACATTCTTCTGGTCAACATAGGCTCAACCACAAAACTAGAGATTCAGATTTACAACCCAGAACATATCTAAAAGGATAAGACCATCGACAAACCTTCTACGGGAAACTATTAACAGACTAAGAACAAGGTAAGCCGAGAGAGAAAGCATTACAAAACCCAATACACCATAGTACGCTGAGATAACATGTATCCCAAAAGATAATCCCATACCCATAATCCCACAAACTCCATACAAAAGCTAAAACAGACAAACAAAGTAGGAGCCGTAGCTAAAGCCAGTCGTAAGTCCACTTAGAAAAACCTAGACAGAGGTCTAATCCCACCAAAACATCAAGAGTCGCCACCAGTAGCAGAACGAAACACATTCTTCAGGAACAAAAGCAGTAGTGAGGCGAAACAGCTCATCGGCACATCGCAGGAGTCATCCCTCAGGTCCCTGATCATCTTCAATGTTAATGACAGGCGTATCATCCATCTTACCAGCTTTTTCCCAGAGATCAATTACCTTCGGATTATCAACTTTCCTAGGGCGGGTTAAGAAAGAGATACCCAATTCCCCGGCAATTGCATCCAGCTTCATATGAACCCAATGGGTCTCATCAGTATGCTCCTTACAGTTCTCCTCTAGTTTTTTCAGTCGTTAAGACTCCGCCAAAATGTCCACCTGAGCCGCCTAAGTCTGAGCAATGAGAGTTTTTGTGACCCAGAGTGTGACCACCGCTCTGTTATAAAGAGTCATATGTCCTCTGATATTTCCTGGATCATGGATCCAGTCCGTCATAGCCACTGCCTCAGGTGGCAGTTCCTGTTCACCAACCATCCTCCATAAATGGCCTTCCATCTCCTCTAAATCCCTTTGCAGCCGCTCAGGAAAAAGACGATGAAAAACACCGCGGTCATGGCCGCTCGCCACTGCTCTCGGCTAGGGGTAGTCAGAGGTTCAACATCTCGGGAAGGATTACTAGGTTCACCCTGGCTACTCTGACCTCTACGAGCAGGTTGACCCCTCATAGGCATTCTCTTCATAGATAACTGCTCACTCTCATCGCCATAGGAAAACAAAAATAAACTCAACAAGATACAATCCTTCTCAGACAAGTCACAAAAATGTCGAGAGCCTACCCGATAGAGGAGATTTAAAGGCCATTCTCCACTAACCACCATTAAATTCCCCATAATTATCCCATCTTTGCAATAATGCTCTTCGTCCTTGGAAAACGTCATAACATCATCACTCTGATCAGCAAACTTCATCTGAATCGTGGGGAATAGATTACCAGTCTCCATCCCACATTTCAGATCTCAAATCATCAATGTCCTCCTAGAGAAATCATAAGGGAAAGGACAAGCTGTTAAATACCTCGAAGGAGTCACAAAAGTTCGCTCATAACTCCGTCTGTCCTGAGTATCCCATCTCTTAAAAACCATCACTTCACATTATGCCAAAGGACTGCCAACAACCTCTCCCATCAAACACACATCACTTTCATCAATTTGCAAGCATCTGGCTCTACACGTGCTTGTTGGCATGTTGAGGGCGTCGCCACCCCCATTCCTCATGACTGCAACTAGCACCCTGGTTTGCAAGCACATCAGCCAAGCAGTTTGCACTATGTCAAACGTGGTAAAAGGTGACGGAGGTCATCATTTAATAATATTTTCTAAGCATGTCAAGCGACACGCTAACCTCCAAGCAGGCGCCAACTTCGCCGCCCGTGTCCCATTCGCCAACCTGGTGGCCAGCTGGATAATTAAATTGGAGTTCCCCTCCACATGGAGACTGGTAATGCCATGACGAGCGGCCATGCTTAAACCCTGTATCATAGCCTCGCATTCGGTCGCATTATTGGTGTCAAGGCCCATATGACCATAGTAGATAAACATGACACTTTCTTTGTCATCCCGCATAACCCCACCATAACCAACGTTTCCAGGATTACCCTTTGATGTGCCATCAAAGTTGAACTTAATCCAACCACGTAGAGGTGCAGACCAGGCCACCGAGCTTTCCATGGAAGTTCTCAGAGGACCATTGCGCCCGATATGGTTAGGTGGCGCCCCAATGCCCCAATTCTTCAAAATATTGACTTCAGTTGCTGGTAATTTCATATCCTTCACATTCCACTGAGTTAATTGCAGAGTCTCTAGAATACCACGTTGAATTTGATTCCAAATAACAGTGCAGTTCTAACGTTTCCCAGTGAAGATTCTTTGATTACGCTCCTTCCACACATCCCACATAAGAAAACCAGGGAATAGTTCCCAGATTCGATTAAGGATTCTCCCCTGGAAAGGATCCTTTATCTAGCCTTGAATTGAACCCATCGGGTCCGTGCGAAGTCTATCCGTCAGACGGAAGATCATTGTGCCCTTATCCCAGAGCTTCGAGGAGAAGCTGCACCCGTCAAGAAGGTGTGCAATCGTTTCCCCTTGTTTTCCACATAGAATGCAATAGGAGGGTCCCTCAATGCCCTGCTTCGTAAGGTTATCCCACGTTAAAATCTTCCCTTTCAGCACTAGCCAAATGAATAGTGTAATTTTAGGCTAGATTTTAGAATCCCAAAGGTATTTCCAAATCTTATCAGCACCAGGCTTATCATGACCACCCTGAATGAAATAAGCCTCTTTCATGGTGAACATACCTTTCGGTCGGTGCCCCCAACGCAGCAGGTCCATACCCACCTGAAATTTGATCTATCGTTGTTGTAAATTTTCATGGATGTGTTTTCCAATTTCTTCCCCATATGTCTCCATCCACCAAAACAGAGGCTTCCATACCCGAAACCCTCGATCATTCGGTTCCTCCTGGCAATAGTGCACAACTGTTAACACCCAAAAAGTGCTCACTAGCTCATTTCCTTATTCACATGACCCATTTATTCACTTTTTCACCATTTGAGCCTCTAAAGCCACCAAAAGGTCACCAAAAGACCTTAATACACCCATTTTTCCACTCAAAATGAATATTTTGCATAAAAAACCCTCAAAAAAGGTCCAGAATTCCCAAAAATATTAAAAAGGGAATAAAAATATTCAAAATATTCAAAAAAGAAAAAAGGAGGGAAAAAGTACCTAAACCATGTTGGTCAATACCATTGGTTTCCTCAAAACCATAATGGTATTCCCCACCACCAAAAACTATAAAAAGGTGATAGGGGCTCCTCACTTTCCATCCATCCATCATCCTATCCTCATGCTGTCAAAATCTCCCATGAGCTTTTGACCATTGTAGCTACCTTGGAGAAGGGACCTTTGGAGCTTGGAGCTACTCACCTTGGAAGTTGCTCAACAATCTTCACCATTTGGAGGTATCACCATTGCAAGCACTTGCTTGCCCCTATTCTTAATACAAAATCATTTTTTACATATTGTCAATTGTTTTGCTTTCAATAATATTTCCATTGTTTATTTATCTATTTCACATAGATCCATGATTAATGTAGTTTAAAGTAGTTTGTTATTTATTTCTATTGAAACTGCTGCTACTAGTTAGCAGGTGCCGATTGCACTTAAGCTTGGTTGCAAAACCAAACCAACAGTTTTTTGGCGACTCCGCTGCTTTCAAATTTTTAGATCTCAGTTTTTAGCTTTAGATCTTAGTTTTTGTTAGTTTTAATCAGTTTAATTCATAGATCTACCATCCTAAACAGCAGATCCATTGTTGTTCTAGATCTTGGCCCCTTTTATTGCCATTAACAACCCGAAATTTCCATTTTCGGGTTCGTTTTTCGGCGTCCGTTTTCGGCTTTCGCCTCGTGGTTTTTTGCCTGACAGTCGCGCGGACCATCGCGACTATTCGGCTTTTTTCCGCACGGCTTGTCGTGGCTTCGCGGCCAATTTACGTGCTGCACATCGCAGCTTCGCGGCCATTTGCCGCGCTGCACATCGCGACTGTGTGATGAAAACCCGCGCTGCCCATCGCGACTTTGTGCCAGGAATCCGCGCTGCACATCGCGGCTTCACGGCCGAAACCCACGCGGTCCATCGTGGTTGTTTTCCCCGAAACCCGCGATGCAAGTTTTTTCGATTCGGCCAATTTTTTGAAAAATATTTTTTGCTGTATTTTCTGCCCATTTAGCATATTTTACAGTATTAAATTTCCTGCATTTTTACAGCCATAAGAAATCTTTTACTATTTAAAATGCTTCATTAAAAGTCTGTTAGGAACCCATGTCTTTACTTTGTTAGTATGTTGTTGTTGGACGCATATGCTTTGTAAGTCGTCCCGTAGTATTTGTTGATCAATAGTTTGTGTTATTGTTGTTGGTGCATATGCTTTGTAAGTCGTCCGTAGTATTGTTGATCCATAGTTTGTAACGGCCCATGGTTTCGACCCATAGTATTGGCGCCTAGAATTAGTATATAAGTGTGTGTTGAGACCTATGAAGGCACCGTGAAGTTATTTGTATTGAGCTTGCTCATAGAAGGTTGCCCCCTCGAAGTGGCCTGTGATCAATATAAAATTGATTTTGAGTTCTGTCATTTTTACTATTTCGCATATTCGTATTAATTAATTGTTGCAGGTGCCTCACATCTGGTATCAGAGCACTTTCTTGGGCTCGCTGGGTAAAATTTCTGCCAAATTTTTTTTCGCATCTATTGCAGGTTCGGATTTGGGAATAATCTCTATCCGCTTAACTATGGGAAGTACTTGGGAGTAAGCCCTAAAACTCATTGTGAGGAGTACCACAGGAACCCCGAAGTAGCTGGCCCATTGAGAGGACCTGCCAGCGAAAAGGGCAACGACCCCTACCTGATTGACTAGTTCCCACCCGTGAGGTAAACCAAGAGCTGTCGTTTGTGGCAAAGCGGTTATTAGTTTTACCTGAGCCGTGGAGTGAGGGGTACTGCCCCAATACGCAAGCCGTCAGACAGCATTGGTGGCCGAGTGAAACCCCTGAACTGTTAAGAAGCCGCACATACCTGGGGTCCATATCTACTTTCAGCTGAACTATTGTCGATCACTGCTGTGTCGTTTCAGATCCATTTTGCAAGCCGTTCCAGATTCAGTCGTTTTCAATCCATTCGGCACTGTTCCAGATCCCTTTCGAGCCATAGCCGCTCCAGTCTGGAAAAAAAAAAAATCGGTTTTTTCTCCATATCTCCCTTATTTTCACTTTGTTTCCCTTGAATTTTCGGGGAACCCCTATCATCCCATTCTGCATATTTCAGTCCTGAGGACCCTATCCCCAATTCCCCTTCCCAAAGCCCGAAATCCCACATTTGTCTATTTTTAGGGTTTTCCATAACTTCCTCAGATTTCACCCAATCACCTAAAAATTTTACCACAGAGTTCCTTTCTGAATTCTGCTTTTTTGTTCCCCTCTGCCAAATTTTCCCATTCTTTCACCCCGCTTCTGAAACCCTCAGTTTTGCTTCCCTATCTATCCAACAGTGTCCAAAACCTAGTCAAACCCCAATTACCCTTCTGATTTTTTTCCCAAGTCCAGATTTTCCTTTATTGAAGTAGTTTCTGTTTTTGTTTCCCTACACAGTCAACCGAAGAAAAAAAAAAAAAAAAAGGTTTTTTCTCCATATCTTCCTTATTTTCACTCTGTTTCCCTTGAAATTTTCGGGGAACCCCTGTCATCCCATTCTGCATATTTCAGTCCTGAGGACCCTATCCCCAATTCCCCTTCCCAAAGCCCGAAATCCCACATTTGTCTATTTTTAGGATTTGACATAACTTCCTCAAATTTCACCCAATCACCTTCAAATTTTACCACAGAGTTCCTATCTGAATTCTGTTTTTTTGTTCCCCTCTGCCAAATTTTTCCATTCTTTCACCCCGCTTCTGAAACCCTCATTTTTGCTTCCCTATCTATCCAACAGTGTCCAAAACCTAGTCAAACCCCAATTACCTTTCTGATTTTTTTCCCAAGTCCAGATTTTCCTTTACTGAAGTAGTTTATGTTTTTGTTTTCCTACCCAGTCAACCGAAAAAATAAATAAATAAATAAATATTCGGTTTTTTCTTCATATCTCCCTTATTTTCACTCTGTTTCCCTTGAAATTTTTGGGGAACCCTTGTCATCCCATTCTGCATATTTCAGTCCTAAGGACCCTATCCCCAATTCCCTTTCCCAAAGCCCGAAATCTCACATTTGTCTATTTTTAGAGTTTGCCATAACTTCCTCAGATTTCACCCAATCACCTTCAAATTTTACCACAGAGTTCCTTTCTGAATTCTGCTTCTTTGTTCCCCTCTGCCAAATTTTCCCATTCTTTCACCCCGCTTCTAAAACCCTCATTTTTGCTTTCCTATCTATCCAACAGTGTCCAAAACCTAGTCAAACCCCAATTACCCTTCTGATTTTTTTTCCAAGTCCAGATTTTCCTTTACTTAAGTAGTTTCTGTTTTTGTTTTCCTACCCAGTCAACCGAAAAAAAAATAAAAAAATAAAAAAATAAAAAATAAAAAATAAAATCCTGGTTATGGTTGTCACCCGTGCAGGAGCAAAAACCATGGAGGACCCACTTGCAGCCATCCAAGCCAAACTCCAGGATCTGGATGAAAAATTTCTGGGTCTCCATCTTGAACATTCAGCTATGAACAACAAACGGCAGTCCGAGTCTTCAACAGACAATGGGTTCTTTTCTTCCAGCAATTTTCGTGGTCCGAAGCTTGATTTTCCTCGCTTCAATGGTACTGATCCAACTGGATGGATCTATCATGCAAAACAGTATTTCAGTTTGCATAATACTTTTGATGTTAACAAAGTTCCGTTGGCATCCTTTCATTTGGAACAGGAAGCTCTTCAATGGTACCGTTGGTACATCAAAGCTCATCCAGAGCCCAAATGGCCAGACTTTTGCCAGCTCCTTTTGCAATGATTTGTTCCTAGTGCTTTTGATGACTTCACAGGAGCCCTCACTAAACTTCGCCAAACTGGCACTATATGAGAGTATCAAACTGAATTTGAGAATCTAGCCAACCAAGCCGAATGATTGTCTGATGACTTTTACCGGAAATGTTTTATCAGTGGTCTAAAGGATACCATCCGCTCTGAGGTCAAAATGTTATGTCCCAACACAATGATGGAAGCCCTAGGGTTGGATAAGTTGGCAGAAGACAAGATTGTAGCCCAACAACGCTCCAAGCCCACTTTTGTTCCCTTCCGAAATATGGGTTCTCAGCGACCACCTATACCGCGGGCTCCTCGATCGACTCCTATCAAGCGTTTGTCTGAAACAGAGATGCAAGCACGCAGAGAAAAGGGGCTTTGCTATAATTGTGATGAGAAATTCACTCGGGGACATAGATGTGTTCAACAAAAGCTCTATTTCTTGGATGTGGAGTCTCCGCCTGCCTCTGAAATTGGTGACGAAGATCCCGAAACACTGGATGCTCCGGTCGACATTCAGGAATCGCCTATTGACCCTCCGTCTCAGGATGACCAGCCAGAGATATCTCTCCATGCTTTAGCTGGAATCACCACCTCTCAAACAATGTGGGTCAGGGGTTACTTCAAGAAGCTTCCTCTTACAATACTCATTGATTATGGTAGCACTCATAATTTCATTGACCCTCGGATCGCAAAACAAGCTGATTGTTTTATCCATCCTTGCTCCAACTTTGAAGTCATGGTTGCCAATGGGGGCACCTTACCTTACAAAGGTAAGTGTCGAAATGTGCATATCTCTATGGAAGATTATACCTTGCGCTCTGACATGTTTGCCTTGCCCTTAGGCGGATGTGATGTGGTTTTGGGCGCTCAATGGCTACGCACACTTGGCCCTATCTTATGGGATTTTGCTGAACTTTGGATGCAGTTTTCCATCAACGGACAAAAACACACATTGACAAGATTACAACCAGGTTCTCTCAACATCATCAGTTCACATCGCATGGAAAAACTCCTCAAGAAGAATTCACATGGTGTCATCGCTCAGATCCATTCCATCTAGATGCAACCATCAACGGTCTCCACTACTCCTTTGGATCTACAACAAATTCTGAATCGATATACAGGTGTGGCCAGAAGACCATCGTATTCAGCTCCTTCCTGGCAGCGTTCCTCCCAACATCAGGCCCTATCGCTACCCATTTCACCAAAAAACGGAGATTGAAATGCTCGTTCGGGACTTATTGAAGTAAAGTATTATTCACCCAAGCACTAGTTCCTTTTCTTCTCCAGTTATTCTTGTCTGCAAAAAAGATGGGTCATGGCGCCTCTGCATTGACTTCCGAGCACTTAATCACCTCACCATCAAGGATAAGTTTCCAATTCCTGTTGTTGATGAGCTTCTTGATGAGCTTCATGGGGCTCACTTTTTCTCCAAGTTGGATCTTCGTTCTAGGTATCATCAAATTTGGGTTCATGAGGATAATATTCCTAAAACAGCTTTCCGCACACATGATGGCCATTATGAGTTTTTGGTCATGCCTTTTGGCCTCACTAATGCTCCTTCCACATTCCAGGCCTTAATGAATAAAATATTTCGGCCCTACTTGCGGAAATTCATTCTGGTATTCTTTGATGATATCCTCATCTACAGTAAAACATGGGATGAACATCTCCAGCATCTGGATCTTGTCATGCAACTTTTCTCTGACCATCATCTCCATGCCAAGCAGTCTAAATGTGTTTTTGGACAGAAGGAAGTTGAGTATCTCGGGCACATTATCTCAGCACAAGGGGTTCGCGTGGATCCTGCCAAAATCGATGCCATGAACAATTGGCCACGTCCTCGAACACTCAAGAGCCTTCGTGGTTTTTTGGGGTTGACTGGTTACAACCGCAAGTTTGTCAAGGATTATGGGAAGATTGCAGCTCCATTAACTGCTCTATTGAAAAATGATGCTTTTACATGGACACCTGCTGCTCAGTGTGCATTTGACAAACTAAAACAAGCTATGTGTACTACACCTGTGCTAGATATGCCCGATTTTTCCAAGCCCTTCACTATTGAGAGTGATTCTTGCGGCAATGGACTTGGTGTTGTTCTCCTTCAAGATGAACACCCCATTGCGTTCACCAACAAAGCCCTTTCAGGTAAGAATTTAGCTGCCTCTACCTATGAGAAGGAAATGATGGCTATTTTGCATGCAGTACAGAAGTGACGCCCATACCTATTAGGGAATCATTTCTGCATCAAGACTGATCACCAGAGTCTGAAATATTTCTTGGACCAGCGTGTCTCCTCCCCGGCACAATAGAAATGGGTTAGCAAACTCATGGGTTATGACTATGAGATCACGTACAAGAAGGGTAAAGACAATATTGTGGCAGATGCTCTTTCCCACACATTTGATGCCCAAGGTTCTCTTTCAGCCATTTCTATGCCTGTTCCAAATTGGTTGCAATCTGTTCAATAGGGTTATGTCAATGAATCTTCCTTATCTCAAATCATCCAACGCTTGACCAACAACCCTTCTGCTGTACCACATTACTCTTGGGATGGTGCTTCTCTGCAATATAAGGGTCATCTGGTGCTTCCCCATAACACAGATCTTCAACAGGCTGTCTTCTATGAACTCCATGCTTCTCCATCGGCAGGGCACTCTGGGTTACTCAAAACGTATGAACGAGCACGGCGTAACTTCTTTTGGCAGGGCATGAAAATGACAATTCAACAGATGGTGGCCGAATGTGATACCTGCCAGCGCAATAAGGGTGAAACAACACTCCTTCTAGGATTGCTTGAACCCTTGCCCATACCTACATGGATTTGGACAGATATTTCTATGGATTTCATTGAAGGGCTCCCTAAATCTGGTGGGAAGACAGTGATTCTCATTGTGGTTGATCGCCTCTCCAAATATAGTCATTTTTGTGCTCTCAGCCATCCCTACACAGCCTCCTCCGTTGCTCAAATTTTTCTGGACCAGATCTTTCATCTTCATGGCATTCCTTCTTCCATTGTCTCGGATCGTGATGCGACTTTCACCAGTCATTTTTGGACAGAACTATTTCGGCACACTGGCACCAAACTGAAGATGAGTTCAGGGTATCACCCATAAACAGATGGTTAGACTGAAATTGTCAATAAATGCTTGGAAACTTATCTTCGTTGCTTCACCTTGGAACAACAACATCAGTGGGCAAAGTGGCTCCCTCTCGCTGAATGGTGGTACAATACCTCTTACCACTCTGCCTCTAAAATGACCCCATATGAAGCAGTCTATGGTCAGGCACCTCTAGCTCTTCTTCCATACACCCCCACCAGTTCACCAGTTCAGGAAGTTGACACAGTCCTTCGCAACAACGATCAGATTCTTCGCATTTTGTGGGACAATCTTCACATGGCAAGAAATCGCATGAAGCAACAAGCTGATTAGCACCGTTCAGAGCGCACTTTTCAAATCGGAGATATGGTTTTTCTTTGTCTCCAGCCGTACAAACAATCCTCCTTGAAACTCAAAGGGCGTCATAAGCTCGCTCCAAAGTTCTATGGGCCATATCGGATTCTTCAGAAGATTGCGTCCGTTGCTTATAAATTGGAACTTCCTCCTTCTTCCCGCATTCATCCAGTCTTTCATGTCTCTTGTCTGAAGAAATTTATTGGCACCAACATCAGCGGACAAACGATTTTACCCGAACTGGATAATGAAGGATCCATCCTTTTGGAGCCAGAGGCCATCCTCAATCGGCGCACGCATCAGCTTCGCTCTCGCTCTATCACAGAGGTCTTAATTCAGTGGCACGGCATGCAACCAGAGGATGCTACATGGGAACCACTCCTTCAGATTCAACAACAATTTCCACATCTAAAGCTTTGAGGACAAAGCTTTTTTTAAGGGGGAGGGGATGTTAGGAACCCATGTCTTTACTTTGTTAGTATGTTGTTGTTGGACGCATATGCTTTGTAAGTCGTCCCATAGTATTTGTTGATCAATAGTTTGTGTTATTGTTGTTGGCGCATATGCTTTGTAAGTCGCCCGTAGTATTGTTGATCCATAGTTTGTAACGGCCCATGGTTTCGACCCATAGTATTGGCGCCTAGAATTAGTATATAAGTGTGTGTTGAGACCTATGAAGGCACCGTGAAGTTATTTGTATTGAGCTTTCTCATAGGAGGTTTCCCCCTCGAAGTGGCCTATGATCAATATAAAAGTGATTCTGAGTTCTGTCATTTCTGCTATTTCACATATTCGTATTAATTAATTGTTGCAGGTGCCTCACAAAGTCTTCTTACAAAATTTTCAGAAATTGAAAGAGAGATTTTTCTGCATTTTATCTAACTTAAGGTTTTACTGTTTATTTGCTCAATACATTGCCCAAGCAATTTTTAAGAGATCCATTTATTTCTTGAAGTATTTATGTTATTTGCTTCCCTTTAAATTATTTCAAACATCCATTATTTTTGAATAGTTTTTTCAAGCATTTACATTTTAAAAACGTCTTTATTTTTTGCAAAACTGGAAGCGTCTCTTCTTTCATTTGTAAAATTGCCCAAGCGAGGCAAATCAATTTCAGTTTAAATACCACACTTGCACCCACTCTGCCACTAATTTAAACTAAGCCTTAAAATTTACCTTTAACTCAACCAACTTTTAACCCCACTTGGGGAGCACTTAAAAGAATTTTGTAGTTAGGTAGAATTGAGGGGATAGGTGTTCCAATAACACCCCTCAGTTATTACATTTGAGACATAGCTATTGTCCATTAGGGAACCAAAATCCCCCGGTATTTTTTGGCACAGTCACAACCAGTTTATCAGAGGGCCTCTCCCCTAGGAGGGTTGAAGTCGCCAGAGTTGTTCCCGAGGCCTGAGTGGAATACCGCAATCTATTCAGTAACTGAAGGCTACCTCTCGCAGTTCTCGGGGTATCCCTGTATGGGGGTACAGCGGTAAAAGGACCAAACGGCAGATTCACCTTTTCTGAACGTGTCATGAACAGGGTATCCTAGTTGCCACTCTTTAGGATTGTCTACCCGGTTTCCCTCCCGGTAGGGGGAGATCTAGCCGTTGATTCAACACTCTATATCGTCTGACTTGGATTTCATCACCTTGCAGAGGATATTGTTTTTTGACTCACAATACTTCTAGTTATGTGTTTGCATGATACATTACCCACCTTTGATCTAGTAGCACCTCTTTTTTCTAGAAACTATTTGACTGTTGGTATTCTGACCAATTTTGTTGCATCCCTCCACTTATTATAGCACAGCTGCTATAATAAATGCTTTTTGAGGTTGATTTTTGGCCTGAGAGCCTTTATTTTCACTCCCCTTTTTGCACTCATTGTTGCATTGGGGTTTCGAGTTTTTTTTACATCACCACCTTACACTGAAAATTTTTAAAAAACATATTTCTCACCATTGAGAATTTTAGACAATCTCATCGTCTTCAGGGTGAACCCCCAGAGTTCAGTCTACTTGGCTCTCCACATCACCGACGTCGAGCCTTATCCCTTGACTCGACACGTCATTGGCCAAACATACAGTCATCCGATTCTGACACGCCTCACTTCACATCTGATTCTGAGGCTGAATTTGAAAACCCTACTGAGTTATTACCAACCAACCTCATGGCTGGAACACAATACGACCCACTGTTTACCAGTACTATTGGAGATACATCCACAAACCCTTCCACTATTGTGCCATCCATGGTAACAACAACCCCTCTAGGCATGCCTAATGTGGGGGACACTCCACCTTTAGGAATGCCCAACACAGGACTACCTCCTATTATGGGTATGCCAAACATAGGGGTCACACCCCCTCTCATTACCAAAACCCTTCCTAACCCTAGTGTAACCCATATTGCACTTGGAAACACTGGCCCATACCAAACCACAGCAGTTGGAGGACACATACCTTCAATACCTAGCATACCCTTAGGGGCTACTGGACCACTACATAATGCCACCATGAATAGTTATGTCCCAGTCACTACGCCACACCCATCTGCTAGTTTACCTTACATGGCTAGTCTGAACTTACCAGACTTAGCCAGGCTAACCAATGATCCTATCCGGCACAACCCTACATGGCCACCCATGCCTACGAAGCTCCCCTCAGACATACCCAAGTTTGAAGGAAAACCTGGAGAGGACCCTCAAAACCACATAATGTCTTTTCACCTATGGTGTTCATCTAACTCCATAGTGGATGACTCCATTTGTCTAAGACTATTGCAACGAATGTTCACTGGATCAGCAGCCAAGTGGGACATCGAACAACCACGTGGGACCCACCAGACTTTTACGTCTCTCGCCTCCACTTTCCTTCAGTTTTTTCAGCTACCTGTACGTTACGATGCAAGAGTTGAAATACTGTTGTCTTGCAGAAAAAACACAGCTACCCACATCACGGACCACATCCATGAGTGGCACAAGCGTCGTAGTCTCTGTAAGATTAAGCTGGATGACCGTATATTTTTGACCTGGTTTCTCAAATCACTCCTACCCCTCATAGCAAAAGACGTCGCTTCCGAACGACCCCAGTCAGAGGAAGAAGCTATCCTAAAAGCTCAGCAATTCGACCTAATTTATGCTCAATCAAGCTATCTCTACACCATCATACCAGATGCCCCACGAGGCGATTCTTCACGCGGTGATGCACCGGGGGCATCACATGCCGCCGATGGTATTGTTGGCCAAGTCACACCGCAAATTAAACATTTTAGCATGGTGAGCACCATAAATGCCCCAGACCTCTCTAGGGCTACATCTAATTCTGGAGCGACAACTTCCTACGCTCCAATGAATCATACTCACCACACTCATGGACCCTCTTGTCCACAACATTGCTATGGGCAAGTGCCATCGGCATATGTACCACCCACATACTATAACCAACCGGCTACCCAGAACCCAACTCAGTTCCCGCCACAACCAATGTATTACCCACAACAAGCTACAACAGCTAACCCAACACCTCCAATAGCTCAGGGTTACCAACAACCCCAGCAAGTAACTGGACCACCTCCAGCCCCACCAGCTTATTATCCACCGCAACCTGCTCCCGCACCTGCGGCAAATCAAAATCCTCCCACTACTCAAGGGCAAGTGTACACACAACACAATCAGCCCCAACATCAAAACAACCAGCGCAACCAGGGTGGACAACAAAACCGTGGAAGAGGACGTAACTACGGCAACAACCAACAACATCAGCAAGGTCCACCACCTCCCAATCCTCCACATAATAACAACGCTGCTCCTCCCAACCAGAATCTAGATCGTCATCCCAAGCAGCCCAAAAATAATAGCCTCAGAACAAACCATCCTTGTTCTATTTGCGGGGTCTATTGCCACTACACACATGCTTGCCCACATTTGGAGCGAGCTCGACAACTCTGGACTGATGATGCCCATCGTCAAGGGCAAGCGACTCCTCAAGTGCCATCGAAGTTAGGAGGGGAGGTTCTTGTTGCCAAGTATCGGACCCCAGATTAGCTGATGATCCTTGTCTGACCTCCCAAAAAATGTGTTTTCATATCTTCTCCCGTCCCTTTCTAGCCATGTTCCAAATGTGCGACCCCTGTTCCGGCTCATCCATCCTAACCCAGTTATACTTCTCAATATTATGAGCATATTTCATGCCCCAGAAACTGGCCCATTGCTCATTCGAATGATTGACCCACCTCCACCAAATCTTAGCTCCACAACAATGCTCATCTTCTCAGGATCCCGTAATCCAAGTCCTCCTTCAGTTTTAGACTTACAAGGAGTCTCCCAAGCTACCAGGGGCCATTTTTTATGTTCCATAGTGCCTCCCCAAAGAAAAGAATGTTGGATATTTCTGATCTCCCTCGGGACAAATTTAGGAGCCGAGAGTACCGAAAAGAGGTATAAAGGCATCGCCTGAAGAATAGTTTTAACAAGAATAACACATCCTGATAGGTTTAAAGCGCGGAACGTCCAATTTGAGAGTTTCTCCCTCATTTTACTTAGGAGTTCTTTCCAGGAAATCTTCTTAAGGACATCATCAGACAAGGGAGCACCCAAGTATATGGTTGGAAGGGAGCTCTTAGTAAAATCAAGAATCCTAACTATCTTCCTTTGACTGGCAGGTGGAGTATTAAAGAAAAAAATCAAGGATTTGTCCATATTCAAAGTGAGCCCCGAAGCTTTTAAGAATATATTCAACACCTTCTTAATTTGTTTGGTTTCCTGAACAGAAGAATGACCCATTAGGAGAGTGTTGTCAACAAACTGTTGATGAGTTATAGCCTTTTCATACGGTGGGAATTTAAGACCTTTTATTTTCCCCTGAGCAACAAAATGCGAAATAAGCCTACCAAGACCTTCTATCATGATCACAAAGAGAAAGGGCGAGAGGGGATCCCCTTGGAGAATACCCCTCGTAGGCTTGAAAACATCAGACGGGTGCCCATTGATCAGGATAGAAAAGAACGCAGTTGAAGTAAGATTGACTATCCATTTGATCCATAACTCACTGAAACCAAAGGACTTGATAATATCCTGCATGTAGGTCCAGTTAAGTTTATCATATGCTTTGGATAAGTCCATCTTTAGTAGCATCCCAACCTTCTTAGTGCTCTTGAGTGAATGTAAGACTTCCTGAGCGAGGATAATACCATCTAGGATCTGGCTGCCTTCCACAAAACCTGTCTATTCTAAAGAGATCAAAGTAGGAAGAAGGGGTTTCAGTCTATTGGCCATGAATTTCGTTATAATTTTATAGATAATATTACATAGAGAGATAGGTCTAAACAAATCAGGTCTCTCTGCCCCAGGAGTCTTCGAAATCAGCGTGATAAAGGTTGAGTTTAGAGCAGGGAGCACCCCTTTCACTTTCCTTGATTCTTCCACTACCTGCCAAACTTCAATTTTAATCAAATCCCATAAGTGGTGAAATAATTTGGCTGTAAAACCATTAGGCCCAGGGGATTTATTATCCTCCATCTGATTAATGGCTACCTCAACCTCCTGGATTTCAATGGGGCGAAAAAGCATCTCATTCTGCTCATTGGTAATCATCCTGGGAATAACCTCCTTGATCTCCCTGCAAGCTGTAGACTAGTCAATCTGCAATTCTGTTGTCACGTCCTTAAAATGAGACATGAGTTCCCACTCAATTTCCTCGTGAGAATCAACTAGAACTCCCTCATTGGTACAGAGTTTGCAAATTTGATTCTGGTGTCTATGTTGAATGGTAGCTCTATGAAAGAACTTAGTGTTCTTATCCCCATCTTCCAGCCATTGGTTTCTAGACTTCTGCTTCCACAACATTTCCTCCTGGGTATGCCTCTGATAAAGCTGATCGGAGTGGTTTTTTTCCTCCAGAGCCAGAGCCTCATTCAAGCCATTATCCATGATACCTGCCTGGACTTGTTCCATTTGTTTCTCAATCTTGATTATATCAGCAAAAATGTCCCCAAAGACATCTTTATTCCATCTTTTGATGTTCTGTTTCAGCATCTTTAATTTATGTTGAAAACAGTACATTTTAGTACCATGAGGGGGTATAGTATTCCTCCACCACTCCTCCACATTTGTATGGAAGTCTTTATGGGTTAGCCAAAAACTTTCGAAACTGAAAGTCCTGTTTATTCGGGTTCCAACATTGCTCCAAATAAGGGAAACCGGCCAGTGATCCGAACCAGCAGAAGCTATCGGACAGGAGTCCAGAGTACCCCCTAAGAGCATAATGCTTTCAGACACCAGAAATCTATCCAACCTAGTAGCCACCAAATGCTCCCCTCCCTGTCTGTTATTCCAGGTGAAACCATTGCTCCCCATACCTACATCAATCATTTTACTGTTCTCAATGAATTCATCAAACAAAGCATTTTCCGGAGTTAGGATTCTCCTACCCCCTTTATTTTCCGCCAGAGACCTAATCAAGTTGAAATCACCTCCAACAATCCAGTGAGTCCCTTCAAACATGCTCCTAAGCAAGTCAAGAAGAGCTGGGATCTACACCCATGACAAAAGAAGTAACTGTGACTCTCGAATTACCAAGTCAAAAGGAACAAGGGACTACTGCAACCATAATGGAAGAAGCAACTGCGATTCCCAAGTTCTCAGGTCAATTAGAACTGGGAACTGCATCTGCACTCACGACAGAAGAAGGTACTACGACCATAATGGAAGAAGCAACTGCGATTCCCAAGTTCTCAGGTCAATTAGAACTGGGAACTGCATCTGCACTCACGATAGAAGAAGGTACTACGACCATAATGAAAGAAGCAACCGTGACTCCCAACTTCTCAAGTAAAGAAGAAAAAGGAACTACGACGACTCCTAAGCACTCAAGTAGGGAAGAATATAAGGTCACTACCACCCCTAGGAAAGAAGGGAAACCATGTCGACCCCCTCCTTATATCCCTCCTCACAAAAGATCCAGGACGCCAGACACCAAGATGGATAAGAAAAGACATCCCAACGTCAAACCTCAAAATGCGATACTCAATAAAAAATATGCAAGTCTACCAAAATTTCATTGCGGCTTCTTACAAGGTAGGGAAGTAAGGCACATTAATACGCCAGCTAAAAAATCTATAAAATTGTCCAGTAAAACTTCAGAACGAGGACTTGTTATGGAAGACAATAACAAGGATGATGAAACATAAGAGGTAGAGGACAAGGATATGAAAGATCAAGATGATATTGACAATCATAATGTCAATATCAATTGTAAAGAAAATGGCGATGTCATAGAAGTCAATGAAGTCAACAAAGTCAATGTTAACAACAGTTATGAGAGAATTGAAGTTGTAGACAAATGCAACGATGAAAATAAAAGTGTCAAATATGACCTTAATCATGGTAACGTAGAAGAACAAAACCCAGAAGATGCTGCAACAAATGAAGCGATGAACATTCTACCAGTAGTCGCAACTCAAGATGTTCTAGAATCTCAATATCAAAAGGTTGCCCGAAAACAAATAAAGACAAGCTCGTCAGACAAGGAAGTAAGTACATTATTAGTAGTTGCCACTATAGATAAAAAACCATATCAAGGCATGCAGAAATATCAGAAATCTACATCAAATTAGAATATCAAAAGAACACCATCATATTAGAAGCTCAGAAGAATACTCCATATAATTGTTATGCGTTTATCTACAGAATCATATGCATGAAAAAATTTGAATAGAAATGTGACCAAATATTTCAAGAACCGCTAAATCGTGGCACCGTTATTTGTGGAAGAAATCCAGTTGCAACATGCTCATAAGAAGATTCGTGGATGAATCTTTTCAGAGAAGGATGACTTGTAATATACCTAAAGTACATTAATTATTAATTATTATTAATTAGATTAAGTTAGTTACTAACGGTCAAAGCTCTCCTCCTTTCAAGGTGCGGTCATTCATAAGGTTAGCATGCATATATAATATTAGCATGTCATTGTAATAATCATCAATTCAATAATAAAAACATATATATTATCAAATAAGATAATCATGTAAGGTTTTTACCTTACAGGTTTTTATCCAAAGGTGTCCATAATATTTAAAGAGGAAGTTGTCTAAATGTTCTACGTTTTTTACTTTTTCGGCCATTTTTGTTGGAATATGAAAGTAAAATATTTGGTCAAATTGTCATTTTGCATTTTCAAATTTCATTTTTTATTGCAAAAATGGATTCAACACTCTCAAATTCCCTTGGGGCACCTAGATTATGCAATTCCAACAACTTATATTTGTAATTCCAACAATTCGAGTGAGATTCCATACAAAAAATAATTAGAAAACGAATGAAAAGATAGTCAAAATCATAAAACGTTTAGAGTACTCTTTTCAATAGAGTTATAAATAATATATTTAATTTGAAATTCAGGGTATTAAATGAAATAATTGGAAATGAAAAATTGACCTAGCGTTTATGTTACCAGCATAGATTTATCTTAAAAGGGGATCTACTAAGCACCGAGAGGGATCAAATCTTTGGAGATGCAAACCCCTTTTTAGAGTGCAAATGTTGAGGAAGGGTTTTAATTTATCTAATTTCTTTAGTTATTGGGCCGAGAGACCCTTTCTACAACCCAAAGTGGATGAGATGTGTCACTCTGTCACATGTAGGCTCGAAATTTAAATTGACTAGATTGTAAAATACATTTATATAAATATACATTGAATTTCAATTTCAATTTCCATTCATGCATCCTCACATTTTAAATAATTTTTTTCATAAATAGTTACCAGAATAATTATTTTCTTCATAATCAATGAATGAACTCAATTTTTGCATATTTGTAGGGTTTATGTGTTACTTTTTAGTATCCCAAATTGGAATAGTTGGCACGTGGATAAATATATTGGATTATGTATTGTTAAGTAAATAATAGAACAATAAGTAAGATATTAGTTTTGTGATAATTGCAAATTAACCAATAATTGGGTAAATTGAAAACATTTTACTTCACAACTAATTAATTAATGCAACTTTTGTGTATTTGTAGGATTTATATGTTATAATTTACAACATGAAATAGTTGACACTTGGACGATTAAATTTGATATCTGTGCTTATTTGCTTCTCTAGAAAGAGAAAAAACTCTTGAAGTTTGGCCTTATGGGTTGGTTGTAGAAAGATTGAATGGTTAAAATAGGGAAGTGTTGGAGGTTTGGCCTTATGGGTTAGTTGTATAGTGGGCGCTTTGAACAGTCTGGGAAAAGCTTTCAAGATCTAGCCTTGCTTTGTCATGCGTCCATTCCAGGTTTCTTGTTTTTTATGCTAAAGAAATGTGTGTAAAATTAGGGAAACAGAGAAATTGCTATGGCTGCTATGAATCTTTATCTGGAATCCGAGACTCTTGTTTATTTAAAACATATGCTTGGTTCTTTGGTGTAGTGGTTAGCACTCTGGACTTTGAATCCAATGACCTGGGTTCGAATCCCGGTTGGACCTGCAAGGTTGAAGCGATTTTGAAAATCGATTGGATTTTCAATGTGTTATCAACTTCGGCATTCCCAACGTGTTCTCGACTTTGGCATTGTGTTTTTACATATATGCTCGTATCTGATTATCTGTATGTGTGATCTCTTCAAATTATGTGCTCGTATTTGATCATCTGTATATGTAGTAAAGCGTAGATTAATTTGATATTGGTTATGAAATTGGCAGTCTTAAAACTTATGTAGGTATTTTTGTCAACTTAGGCAATGCAAAGAAGATATTGTTGTTGTAAAGAAGAAATGGATAGCACTTGTAGTTATCTACCTTGCATACTTCTATTACAAACATAAAATGGAAATGTTGAAATTTCAAACCATAAATAAGATAGTCTACTTCATCATATTCATTTGCATTTCCTTATCATAAATCATTAGCATTTGCTATAGTAGTAGTGTAAAAGGGAGATTGTTGGCCGAAGGTATATTGTTCATTATGGATAGTAGTGTAGAAGGGTGATAGTTTCTAGAAGAGATAATGTTTGTTGTGGACATTGAGTTTCACTTGCAATATCACTTGGCTTGTTTGTTGTGGGATCAAACTTAAACACATGACATGTCAACAATAGATTACTAAACACATGACACGTCTATAATAAGTTACTTGATAGACAATTAGGAATGGCATGAGCTAAACTCTAAACGATTTGCACCCAGAATCCAACAATATTTTTAGTTAATACTTGCAAATATAAATGTGTATTGTGTGTAATGTATCCATTTAATTTTGTGTTTGCATGGTGGGCCATATAATACACAATACCATTTATATTTGCAAGGAATACAGAGCACTAGTTATCAAATTTGAAGGGTGGGTCTTAATTTCAATTGGAAGGGCATTTGTTCTTGTAGCCCTTCAAAGATGGAGGGCAATATAAATAATTGTACTTCAACTGACAAGTATAAATTAACTAAACCCTCCCTTCCAAAAAACACAAAAAATAAATATTGCTCATCCAAATTTTTACAATTTTAAACAATTGAGCACTCCTTGATATCTATATGAAAAAATGGATCTTTTCAATAAAACCTAATTTGAACACATTAATTTGACATATATGTAACATTAACTTTAAGGTTCATTAAAATAACAACTATTCTATTGTATTTTTTTGGGTTGGAGCACATTTCATTATACAAGAAAAACTACTTAGACTATGAAATAACCATATTGGGGCATCCACACGATCTTATGCATTGTGTAGAATGATGTAACTAGATATAGTCTCAAAATAAAACTAGAACCATGAGAAAATTACTTACTATTAACTATGTACAAAAGGAAGCCACCAAGCAAAACGAAGCTATAATAAACCTACTACCAAAAAATACATATAAAACCAACCAAAAACTTAATTCAAACCCGAAGAGAGGGCTATCATTCATGTCTGAGAGTTGTAAGAATGATGGGCATTGGGTGCCTAACAAAAGATAATACATAGTGTAGAAAACATTAAAAAAATCCTCCATACCAAGCAAGTTAGCAACGCTAGCATCACAGGGGTTGGGGCATCAAATTTTGTCGTTCAACACTTGTCGCGACAACATACAGGTATGGATGGAGGGGGAAATGGAATCAAGCCTAACTCAACTGGAGCCTTACAACTCACTTCATGTATGAGTCTCGACAATCTGCCTTCTAAATTGAACCAGAACACCAAAAGAAGTTTGTTATGGCTTGATTTGAGAAAATTCTAGATGTGAGTAATTAAGAGCTTGAAGCTCTAAAATTTGTTTTGTTTTGTACCAATCCATGATTCGGTGAATTCGCAGTCACTAGCATGAAATTTAAGTTATTTAATGAAAATAATTAATGTATCTACCTCTATGTCGAAACCATTTTCAATTCTGATGTGGGCCACTACCCTCATTGTCTTACCAAAAGGCATGAGAATGAGGAAGAAGACTTAACATTATGGACTTCACCTTCAAAGAGTGCCTTACAATCACATTGGTAAGGAGTGATAAGAAGATCACAACAATCCAACGTGTCAAATCTCACTTGATAGTGTCAATTAAAGACTTATATGGTAAATTTAATATAAGACTTACTTATAGTTGTCTCTTACTTTTTGCCTCTTGACACATTTGATATTTTATGGTTGTCTCAGTGCCTTGACCCAATTCATATTATAAGGTGAGGATGTCCATGCATAATAATTCTTAGTTATGACTATGAGATGAGGATTTAAAGAGAAGAATATGTAAATACATGTAATTTTTATACGTATTTTGGTGGCAAACGCCGAAGACAAATGTGGTGAGAAACCACATATGTTTGGAAGGATAGAGGGAGATTGCATCATGATCATGCCACCCATCAAATTGAAGACTATTCCTGATCCAAAAATTGTTTTCTTTAATTTTATTAATAACCATTGAGTTGCTTTGGTCCCAATGTTTTTTCTAACTCATTGTTTCTCTATATCGTGTTCCCAGTGCCATCTCTCTATATAAATGCATAAATCAACCTTTGCACGGTTTGTGGTCCTAGCTGCATGCCATTATTTGTAGTTGCATGCCTTTGAGTGTTGTTTAGAGTTGTTGCGAATTCGTGACATTGACATTCATTCAAGAAATGAAGTCTTATAGAGGATGACTTATCAAACTGGCCATTTGAATTTCATTTTGGCGAAAAAATGAGTGGACAATGGTAGCCATGTTCACATAGGTAGTAGGCACAAAGTTTCAGGCCTGTTTTGGGCCTAGTAGTATACTAGTAGTGGTTCTTTGTTGTTACATCCATAGTCGCTGGCACATTCTCACACCTTAGATCTTAGCCCAAAGTGACTCGGGAGTCAGATCAAACCCTGGTGGCCAGTTCCTCATAGTAGTTAGTTATCACTCGTCATCTTGCATAGCTGAGCAATGAGTGCGTGACGGGAGTGAGTGATTATAATTTATGATATTTCCAATATTTTGAATGATGAGTTGAATTTTATAGCGTAGGAATTTCAACATAGAAATTTATATGGATGGGTAATTTCAAATGTTGCCCTTCTTTTGAAATGTTGATATAAATTATGTCCTTAATTGAAAGGGTAAAATTCAGATTTTTTTTTTTGAAGGACAATTTTAACTTTACACTTCTAGGAAGGGCTAGAACCCTTTGGAAGGGCTAGGAAGGGTTCAAATTTGAACTTTGCAGGGAAGGATACTCCTAATTGTGTGTCAACTCAACCAACTTACTATTTTCCACATTTTCTCACAAAATATAACTTCAACACCTGTTCCACTACTGATACAAATGTATTGATCATTTCAACATTTGTTCCACCATTTACGCAAGTGTATTGATCATTTCAACATGTATATGTTTCATTAGACACATGACAAGCATTGGCGCCTTCCCCAAAGGAAACCCCTAAATCCATGGATCGTGAAGCTCACAAAGATAGATTCAAATTCAGAGGCAGAATGAAGCTCATTCATTAGGTCCAAAACCAATTCCATCAGATATAGATGCAGAAGTTTCAATTTCATCCATACCTAGTGCAAAGGTGTAGGTCATTAAAGAGGCAACATTAAGGCATATTATAGCATAAAGATAGTAATTGGGTTTCCAATTGAAGATTCAATTGTATATCTTGTTTGGTGAGCTAGAGGTGATGCTTGCCCATTGCATGCTTAACAAAAAAAATCATGCATACAAATTTTATCATGTGTAGAGTTTGATTTTGTTGAACCATAAACTCTTATAAGGATAACCCACCTTTTAGCCTCGATGTGCATGAAGGATAAGCATGACCAAGTGAGGAAGCAATAAATCGTAGTTGTTGTAACCAGCTAGATTTGTTGGCAATGTGCCCACTCTATTCAACTTAGGTTCAACATAGCTAAATTTTGAAGGATATATAGGATGCATGTAGAAGAAGCAAGGCATAGGTCCAGTGATAAGACATGTGTAGTGGGGGATAGGAGAAATTGGGCGTAGGGAAAGTAGGCAAATGCATAGATGGTCTCATTGGTGGATGAACCCAAGGACATTGAACATGAGGCCATTGGCCTATTAGTGGGGTAGCATTGCCATCTATGTCTTGTTTAGTTGGTGACTTGCATGAAGAATTTGGTGGCGTTGAAGACCCATTTGAGAGGTTTCTAAACATAATTGTTCTGTGTTTTTAAGGTCCTTTGGAGTTGTTTGGGGTATAGTTAAATTTACAAAGACAATCTCCTTGTTTTCTCTTGAACTTAGACCTTCATAAATAAAATGCATTTACATAATCGCAACCATGCTAGTAAATTATTATTCATTAAAAGGAAAAAAAGACAACCAATTGGACAATGTGGAATCCTTAGCATGGGCCATTAGTTGAAGAATATGTTGTTAGTAAATGGTGTTGAAGAAGCTAAATGTAGTTTAGCAAAAGAAAGATGGCATTGAAAGGAACACCTATTTGGATCTCTTTAGTACTGATAAGCATGCTTCTCTTAACTTAATTAACTTTAATGTATTCAATCTATATTGAGGAAAAAAAATCCAAAGAGTTGATTTCCCCTGCTTGTTGGCTCTGTGTCTTACAGATGAATAGTTAAGTTAGCGAAGTCTAGGTTTTGGGACAAGGGACCCCCTCTACGCAACGATTTAACTGCTAAAGTCTACAGAGGTGTACATACCCTACCCCCTCCGGATTTGAACCTATGACCTCCTAGGAGGGAGCACATGTTCTTAACCATTAGAGGCAATTAAGGTTCCACATTTCTTTCTAATTCTGTTCATGTACAGTAGAGATGCTTACGGAGAGAGAGAACAATAATAAGAAGATGGGGGTTGTTTCTTTTTACTTATTGCATTGCGTGGGACATTGAGAAGAATTGTGTTTATTCACATGTACGACTTGCATGACTCACAACAACAATGTTGAAGATAAGAGCGAGAGAGATCTGGCTTTCATTTTTTTTACTGTTCTAAACACATGCAATAATTCTTCGTGGCATATTAGACGTTTTTAAATGTAGAACAACCTTTGCATCTTTTTCATGCGATATTTCAAAGATTATTTACCTTGAACATGAAGGCCAAGAGCATCTATCTATTAGTTCGGTGGAATCAAAGACGTGTCACCGTGGTCTTCCTGGTCCAGGCTTGTAGTTTGTCCATGCAAAATTTGCAATAATGCAATATTTCAGGGCTTATTTGGCTTGAAAAGTGTCGTCCCTGATCTCCCCAGTCCAAGCTTGTAGTTTGTCCATGCAAAATTTACAATAATGAAGTCAACGGTGAGTGAACACAATATACACTACTGGTCAGCATGTATAATAACCCAATCCTTCTTAAACTTAGGGTTAAAAATGAATTTATATTTATTAATAAAAACAATATTATAATAAATATTATAAATATAGAATTCTTTTCCTTTTTAAAATTAAAGTTAAAAAAGAATTTATATTTATGAATAAAAATAATATTATAACAAGAAATAAAACTGCATAATAGCTAAGTCCATGTATGTAGGTAGACCTGGAATGTAGAGAAATGAAATTATCCACTAATTTTTATGCATTGTGATATGTTTAATAGTATATGTGTTTGTTGTAAGATGGGTTATGTTCTTTAGTTTGTGGACTTGAGCATGGATATTCTTATTTAAATTTCTACATATGCTTCAAATAGAAAGGAGGAGGTTGGGTACAATATTTATTAAGTAGTTAAAAATATTGTTCAATTTGACTTTATGCTTCAATAATAATAAAAAGGTTGAAGGAAATATTGAATTATAAAAGTGAATAAAAAAAATAATGTATTAAAATATTGGAAAATAATCCAACTAGAAGATTGCAATGTTGTTAAGCGGAAAAACTTTAATCTAATTTAGCAAGAGCATTTATAATAAGCAAGACAATGCATGCCATGAATTGTATGTAATGAAGAGGGATGGAAAAAGTCACTAACCATAACGCCCTTCTAGGGACTTGAAAGCCATTGCTCATTAACTTAAGATATATTATTTGATTTACATGTTATGTTGCACTAAATTTTGTCAACCAATCTCTTAATAAACTGAAATAATTCAACTAAAACATAGTTTTTATTTTCTCTTTTTATTAAAGTGGTAATAACTTTCTCCCCAAAGCTTTTGCAAGATGTTGGAATCACTTTGCGAATTTGCACAAGCTTGCAACTAAGATTAACTGAAGAAATAAAGCTTTAGCAAAATTAAAGTAAAGCAAATGGAAATCATGTCAAGCAAGTTGTGGTCAAGAGGTTAAATCGGAGCATCACTTGTAGTGATCAAACAAATTTTCAAAACCCCACACATAAATGTTGTTGCATTGAAGTAGCCATTGGAGTTAATTATTGCATCTAGGTTGAAGTGGAAATATTAGCGACCATGACGACCCATGGATACCATGTATCACAACGAATAAAGTACATTGTACCTATGTTAACAAGAACCTGAAACATAAAAAGAACGAGAAATGGAGTTTAGAGGTTTCAAATACAAGAAAAGAAAGGGGAGAGATAAAAACAATAAACTTAACTTCTTGATGAGTGTAACATCAACAACACAAGCAAAAATACTACTTAAAGGATTCTTAGCCTTGGGAATTAGTCTTATCATATAGCTTCTAAGTTGTTTATTTGCAACTGTCATGATCGCTACCCATAAACAAGCAAATTTTTTCCATAAAGGTTTCTTAGCCTTAGGAGTCCTTATCCTGCAACTTCTAAGTTGTTTATTTGCAACCGCCAAGAAAAGGGCAATCGATCACAAGATGTAGTCATGGTCCTCATTCAAGAAGTTTATTACATGTAAGTTGGATACCAATGAGATCCATGTCTCGAAAACAAAAATGCACAATTGTCACACCATAAGTGTTATCATAATATAGGATGTTCAAGGTATTTCTATAGTCTCAAGCATATTGTTCATGAGAGCACATGAGTTATGCACATACCAGAAATATTCCTAGAGAATTCTTCAAGACCATCTAAGGGGTCATCTAAAATACCATGTATTAACTAGATTAAAACCATAAAATCAAATGTCAGCGAACCCTAAAATCCGCAATCCACAATTTTTTAGCAATGCTTTGTTCAATTTAAGGTTTAAACATTTCAATCAATTCAAAACCCATGAAACCCTCAACTAGCATTTATCAATCATTGAAATTGGAAAAATCACATAATAAAATGTATCTTTTAGATTGCTAACAAATTTCCCAAAAATCACCATGAATTTAGTTAAGAGAGCTTTACCCTACTCCATACCTCTTGTTTTTGCTATATTACATTTAATCAACATGAGTCACAATTCTCTCCTCGACTCATATAGTTTGAGCCTCCGAGGGCTGAAGTTATATTCTTATGAAAGCCCTGTTGAAGAGGACTGAACCTCTACCCATAACCATGACAACCACAGTAGGAAGACCACCATGGATGACAATGAAGATTGCCCAATGATAAACTGTACATTTGAAAAAAAAAGTAAATGTAATTCATTGTTTCAAAATGTATGGGATATAATTTAAAATATTATATTAGAACATTCCCCTAATTCGTAAACAAGAGATAAGCATACTAGCATTATATTAAAACACCACAATTATATGCCTCGATCGATGTCAAAATGCAAACATAACAAGTTATTAATTTATGAAAAAATAACTATATTGGGGCTTTGAACATAACGTAATTATACCCTAGAAATGCCCATAGAGGAAAGAAAGGTAACATACATTGTAGGGACGCTGATAGAAATCTCGGGCCATAAATTATCAACAAGCTTGTTGAAATTTGTGAGCGCATGGATTTTGAGAATGGGATGGTGTTCGTTCAATATGGCTAGCAGTCCACTGAATAGTTTACTTGGCTCACGAAAGTTACGAAACGGAGGGAGGAGCATCATGTCAAAAGGAGCATCATCAAGCTAAATAATGGCACTCTTTACTAAAGCCTGGGTTCTAACAAGTTCGTTATTAGATGCATTTTAAAATGCATCTAATATATGAGTCTTGTGAGTCACAAAATCAAAACCCTAGGAATAGTTCCAAGTATAAAGTCTCAAGGCCCTCACTTCACATTACCTCCTCGCACACATACCCTTCTCACATTTTTGTGACTAGACAACTTTGTCATTGCATGCTGCTTCCCCAACTCATACATACATGTATTGCAAAAATATAACATCATTATAATTGTGAAAATATAGCTATATGTAGTGATTTGCTTTGAAAGGAGGAGGAAACTGTATTGGTTCTTTTTAAGGCTCAAAAAGCACCAATGCAGTTTCCTCCTTCTTTCAAATCATTATAATTTAAAACCCTGAATGCTTAACCCCCACAACAATTTTGAAGGGACCCTACGGGTACCCTATTGAATTCATTAATTACACATGCACATATCTAGAATTCTAGATCTGAAATTCTAGACAACAAAGTTTTTCTTCAACGAAACAACAGATCTATGTTCTATAACAATACAAATTAAATAGCAAATCCAACTTTTAAACAATCATATATTAACAATTATTCTTTGGAAGTATAGGTAGCTATAAAAGTTGCAATTAAGGCTTCCACAACCTTTCTAGAAACTCTATATTGCTCACTTAACCTTCACAAATCTTCCTCCAAAAGGTCATAGACTCCCAAATAAAATTCAACAATGTAGCCACTTGTCCCTTTGCTCTTTGTCTTTTTGAAATAATGTAAAACAACTTTGTGTTGCTCTTTTTCTACTTCTACTTCTACTTCTACTTCCTCATTTTGTTGTTCATCTATCAATATTGGAAGAAAGAGGTAGTTTTAATATGTACTATAGTAGACATAGGATATTCTTGGAATAGAGTTTTGAAGCTTATAATTCCTTCTTTCTCCATATCCGAGAAAGTTCTATCCATGGAACCCTCTTGCTTCCTTATCTGTGAATTTGATTTTATATTCTTTCAATGTTTGGCATAATTTTAAAGAAAAAAAAGGCATCACCTTCTACTAGTCAGAGGGATTTGGTTTTTTTTGTCTATGTTTTGCCTCGTCTTGCTCCAAAATTTTTCTTTTGATTCCTACTAGGGATTTTAATCTCATACATTTTTCTTTTGTGAAGGTTTTTATATCATTACTTTCAAACAATTGTCTAATCTATTCCTCTGTGTCAATAAGCTCTTTTTGAGCTTCCTTTTTGTTCCCTTTCCCTTTCCCCATTCTGATACTATTTTCTTTATATTTGCTAGGTTCTTTGCAAACCGAATCATAGTTCTCTCTCCTATATTTGGTTCATAGTTCCTCCAATTCTACACAACCATGTCTCTAAATCCTTTTTCTTCTAACCATGTATGATTGAATTTAAAAGGCCGTGCATATTTTTTATTGTCTTTATTATTTGAAGTGAGATAGGGAGATAATCCAAAGATCCACCTTCCCGAATCCAAGATTTCAACCTTCTTTTCTGCTCTAGAATTCTCTCCGCTACCAAAAATTTGTCTAACCATTTGAAACCTCTTCCCTACAACATTTGAAATTCCCTCATGTAGATACTAGTTGAATGGGTTCCACATCACATAGTCTCATATCCTCAAACAACTGAGAAAAATAATTAACTAAAGGATCATATCTTGAATTGTGCCCCAAAACTTCTCCATCCTTTATTGTGATATTTAGATCCTTTGCTAGAAAAACATTGTCCTTTCTCATCAATGCCTAAAGTTTGAATTTATTCTAGGACTTACCCTTACCATATGGGCTATAAAGATTCATAACATTAACAACTTGTCCCAACTCCTTGGACTTGAATTCTATCTAAATATTTGGATTTAAAAAGGATGAGGATATAAAAATTTATTCCTCTTATTACTACACCTCTTGATCTTCCATCTAGATAGATTGTGCTAAAGGAAAGATCGATTCATAATATTAATAACTTGTCCAAACTCCTTGGACTTGCATTCTATCTATATATTTGGATTTAAAAGGAACGAGGATATAAATAATCATTCCTCTTGTTACTACACCTCTTGGTCTTCCATCTAGATATATTTTGCTAAAGGATTGGTCTTTCAAATACAATGACAATATTGATTCATAATATTGATAACTTGTCCCAACTCCTTGGAATTGAATTGTAGCTATATATTTAGATTTAAAAAGGACGGGGATATAATAATAATTCCTCTTGTTACCACACCTCTTGATCTTCTTGCATCTAGATGTATTGTGCTAAAGGAACGATCTTTCAAATATGATGAAAAAATTGATATTGCTTTACTCTCTTTGCTCATTGTCTCCTATAACAATATTACATTTAGATTATATTAAAAAAACATTATTCATAGTGTAGTGCCCCGTTTTTGAATTTTTTGATATGTTGTGACAACTTCCATAGCCTTCGGTGGCACTCCGCAAGCAAACTAACAGGTCAGTTTCAGTGTTGTTTTTAAAATATTTAAAGTTATGTTGGTTAAGTATAATTGTTAATATGCTTATTCTAGATTTGAATTATTTGCTTTAGAAAAAAGATGAAATACATTTTGTATAGGAGATCTGCATTACAGATCTATAAACCCATTAACTAATCATGTAAGATCTATAATGCAGATCTACAATACAAAATGTATTTCAACCTTTATTTAAAGCAAATAATTCAGATCTAGAATAAGCATATTGACAATTCTACTTAACCAACATAACTTTAAGCATTTTAAAAACATCACTGATACCAACCTGTCAGTTTGCTTTCGAAGTGCCTCCGAAGGTTGTGAAAGTTGTCGCAACATATCAAAGTCGAAATTCAAAAGCGGGGCACTACATACACCCCCTCTTCAGGAAACTTTGTCTCGAAGTTCTAGGATAGATATTGAACTACTGACACATAAGTATTTTTTTTATAGAAGTGAAGGTCAAAATGCCCTCAAGCACAACAATATGCATAATCCTAGCTACAATGGAGCATTACATACTCCCCCTCTTTAAAAAACTTCGTCCTGAAGTTAATATTCATCATATATTCAATGTTAGTTCCTCTCCTTTTTCAAATTCAAGTGTTCATGCAATTCTATTCCATTTTCATCACAGAATCATGGTAATAAGCACTAGATGTTCTACCATCACTAATTTCATGTTTCCTCTAGCAAGGTTCAAAGAAATTCTCGATAATTTAACAATGATAATGTAACGACTAGTAATTTCACGTAATATCAATCCAGTAATAATTCTCAGTTATTACCAATACTGACTTAGATTTCCAACACCTTATAGTCTTCCACAATGATCTAGGGTATCCAATTAAACTATAAGCTAGATCATTTCAATAACCATACAAAATAGGTAACCAACCCACTTTGGCACAAGAAAATCCAACTAAGCATTCAAAATTATTCAGCTATCCTCTCCTCCAAGATGAGAAGATAAACAACATACAAGCATTAGTAAAATACAGATTGGTAAATCACAATTTATAACATCAAGAGTGAATATAACCTAATCAAAATCAATGCAAAAGTCATGCAACATCCCCATAAGACTACTCCCAAACCCCTTTTAATCTTAACAGAGTTAATTCTCAACATTGATATGATTCCAAAGTGTTTGAACATTGAGACTTAGACGCTCATATTAAATTTTGTCGCCTAGTCATTTTATCAGCACCATCATGTTTAGTTTAAGTGCTTGTTGTGTGCATATCTCATTTCACCACGTTCGTTTACGTTTGACCCCTTAGCAGGTCCGCCAAGTTACCTTCTCACCATTACCATGTCATGGTCAGGTCAAGTCAGTAGTTTTACATTTTTGTTGATGCCATTGTCGTGCTACAAAATTAGTGTCATTGTATTCTACTCGTCGCACTATTCATATTCATATTTCGTTCGATAAAAGCCGTCACTGTTTGACCCTCTTGGGACTCAGTGGAAGTTTCGGAAAGAAGGAGCCTTTCGTGTCTTGTTAGCTAAAATTTGTCAATTTTGTGTCCTCCATTAATTCACACCATGTATTCGTCTGCTAGTCTTCTCGCGACGACTATGTATGAAAGGATTGATTATCCTCGTAGGCATCCCTTGCTAAAGAGCCAATATCCTCCAATTTTTAGAAAAAAAAAGAAATCTTCCCTTTCACTTTCTAAGATATATTTATAATTCCCTTTCCCTTAAACAATCTTTTCCCTTCAATTTCCAATGTAAATAACTAGAACTATTTTTTTTCATGGTTGTGGTGAGGTTTATTATAACATAAATGTGCTTTCACACAATATGTCCCACAAACTAGGAGCATGGGGTTTAATATATGAACATACTTACCTCACAAATCGTCAACCATTATGGCTGTAAAAGAACCTCATATTGATATAAGAATAATGATTTATTGAAATTTAAATGATATATAAATTTAAAGTTATGTCATATTGATATAAGAATAATGATTTATTGAAATTTACATGACATACAAATTTACTTTGTAAATTACCAAATTTATATAATAACATTGCCTCACTTTAATGAATAATTTGTTATGTTATACCAAGGATCACTTTTTACATTAACATAATAATTATAAGCCCCTTTTTTTTCTCACGAGAAAGTGGAAATCTACTGTAGACATCATTAGAAAGTGGACACCTTATTATTATACCCAATTGGTGCAAGCTTATGAATCCCCGAACTAAGATTTTAAGGTGGTGCTTGTCTCCATCCTTAGTAGAAAAACTTGTCCATAGGAAATAATAGTAAGGTCTGGACCTCATCCAAGAAATATTTAATGCTCGTTAATGCTTAGGTGAGACTCATGGAAGACTTCAAACACCTAAACTACACCATTGCAATCAACCAATTAGAAGCAATGTAGCCATTTAAAGGATGATAATGACAACCCTTACATGTACTAAAATTTCATTACATTATTATGATATTAAAACTCTTGAATATACTTATGTCAAAATTATGTTTCACATTGTTACACCTAGATCTCGTCATCATGAGTCATGTGTCAAATTTGTGCCTAATCCCTGAAGTTCCCTTAGATAAAGTACATTGAGTTTGGGGTTTTCCCTAGGTTTTTTCCTTCTCTAAGTACACCAACGTAGTTTCCCTTCAGACAAGGTGCACTGGCACACTTTGCACATTGGCAAGGTGCACCACCGACGCTCTTTCCCTTCATGCAAGGTGCACCATCCTTCAGATGGCGCTTTGTCTCTTCTTGCAAGGTGCGTCGGGGGTGTTTATAGGAAAAAACTCGAGTTTCGAGACCCTTATCAAATCTTGTTGAGGTGGAGGGTCATCCCTAACTTCTAGGTGAGGTGGCATTTTGGTTCCTAACCTAATGGGAGGATCCCTTAACCATCTCCCCATAATCCTCAACCTACCCTATCTCTTTAGCCCTATATAAACACCCTCTCTCTCCATGGGAAGGGAGGAAGGTCTATGGTATCCTTATGCTGGTATAATCCATATTGGTGAAGCTTGTACCATCTTGGATTCTTGGCTTGGACATGTTGGATGGAGGATGCAACGTCAAGCTTTTGGTTGTATCTTTCTCCTTTCTATGTAATTCCCACTTTTATACAGTTAATATAATCTCTTTCCATAAATGTTGTCTCATTGATAATGTTTAGAGTTTTCCTCCTTAACTGTTAACTTAGATCAATCATATGAAATGTATGCTTTTACTACTTGTTGGTTTCCATGCGTTCGACAGGGTCTTGCAGCTTGAGATCTGACAACACTGGGGCATTGGATCAACAAAGAGCAAAGGGATCTGGAAATCCGAGGTAAGTGATCTATCCATTTGTTTGCACTTCTATTTGCTTTAGGAAAGTAGGTTATGTTTTGTTTGATTTGTTCTAGATTCACATTGAACTAGGGAGATCAGGCCTTAAGTCCGCTTTTGGTAGATTGTCCATTAACAAATTTGGCGACCATACTGGGGATATTACAGTAGAATTGATTTCATCTCTTTTGTCTGATCCATTTATATCCTTTTGAGCCTTCCTACCATCAGATCTCTGTCATTAAAGAGTTTCTTATGTGTCCTTGATTCTCTTTGGGATCATCATCAGGCCTCCTACCCTTCTACCTTGAGAGATCTCACACTTTTACTACTTGAATTTTGACTAGCGCACCTGGGCAGTGCTTCCCTTGCACTCCTGTGTGGCCGGCTCACTTTGCCTGAAGAAAAACTGCACCGGTGGCGCACCTTTCCTGTGTACAACCTGCACCAGACCCTACCTGGCGCACCTTACCTGTGTACAACCTGCGTCGGACCCTACCTGGTGCACCTTGCCTGTGTACAACCTGTGCCGACCCCTTCAAGCCTAGCTTTTAGCTGGGATTTCTTTCTTTTGGGGATTTTGGTCTGATTGTTTGTGGTTTGTAGGCTGTGTATTACAAACACACACCCCCTAGGTCTACCATTGCTTGTGTTTGGAAGTGTTTTTTTTATTTTGGATGTTTCATTAGTCAAGTAAGTGACTCAGTTGTCGGGGGCAATTTAAATCCCCCACCATTTGGTTCGATCTTGCCATCCTTAATCACCTTACCCGATCTTTTTAGATTTGTTTGGATCGTTAGATCTGATCTCCAAACCCTTCCTCCACTCAATCATTGAGTTTTGATTGCATTTGGTAGATTTTGAGACTTTCTTGAGTGGTTTTAAGTTTGTGGGTGCTCTCATTTTTTCTTTGGGAGTTTTTTGGTGATTAGAGTGCTATTAGACATTCTCTCATTTTCTGCTTGGTGATCTGAAGAGTACTTAGTTATCAAATTTCATCTTGATACATGCATACGAAAATCAAAGTGCTTCATTAGTTTGTTTTCAAGGACAATATTTTGTTGCATATAAAGGTTTTGTCACATCTTTGATTTCCTTGCCTTTTTATCCCATTATAGCAGAAAGTTAGAGTGTATGCATTCTATATAGGAATTCTTAATTTCATTACTGCTTAAGCTCATTTTGATTATAAAAGAAAAAGATATCTCCTTACCTTAAGTAGGTTTCATTGAAAGACAAAGGAAAATGTGCATAGTCATGTAGTTGGGATTTGCATTATTTTTACTTTCTTGTCTACACCTCATGCATCCACCTAACCGCACAAGATAAAATTAATGCTAGCTTAGGTTAAAATAATTTAGTAACTGTGTGTAAGTTAGTGACGTGTTCTGGCGTCGTAAAACGTGGCAGCTATTGTTATTTTCCTGCACTGCATTCCGTGGGTATTGTAGTCTTCCACGTACCAACCAGTATATCGAAGCTCTTTCACGTACCAACTAGTATATCGAAGGATATTTCATGTACCTTAGGGATCGGCATATCAAAAGGCACTTCATGTAATTTGCGTATATCGAAAGGTGTTTCACGTACTCAGTAGTATATCGGAAGGTTTCGTGCCATACGGTTGTGCATTAGACAACACCACTACAGATTTGAGCTCCCACGTACCTTGAGTATATTGGGAGACACTCCTAGGATTCCTGTGACCAATTGAGTTAACCATTTGGCCATTTTGGCATCACAATACACCGAGAACAACAGTCGGGGAGATTACTATGCACGTGTCGTCCAGGTAGTTGGGTATTCAGGAAAGGGTACGGTCCCAATCCTCCTTGTCGTGTTTTACTATTGGACCCTACGGTATATAGCGATTTGTGGTGCCTTGACAATCCCATGAGGATCATGACTGCTTATCCACTCCGATTCACATAGTTTGCTTGTTTCTTGTAGACTTGAGTAGCATTTGATTTGTGTGGTACTTCAAAGACTCTTAGGAATTTTAGATATGGAAAATTCTTCCGGGACTACCAATCAAGAGACCCCTTTCTAGGGTATGCCATTTGTTATTCCCCCTTGTGGAACTGTTGGTCCTCCCTTTATGGCTACGTTGAGTCTTCCTGGATTGGCGATAGGATTACCAGTATGGTTATTCTCCAATCCAGTTACATCAAGTGCACCAATTGTGTCGAACCTAGGTCCTTCACCACATGAGCATCAATCTCATGGTGACCCTTGTCCTTCTTCGTCGAAAGTTGAATTGGCTTCCGTCTCTTCCTCTTCTCCTACAGAAAACTCTGATGTCAGTAAGGAGGGTGAGAAGAAGAAGAAAGGGAAGACTAAGAAGAAGAATACTAAGCAGAAGGTCACAACCCCAACCACTAATCATCATGCTGAGGACTCACCAGCCACTGATCATCATGCCGGGGGCACCGATACACCTGTTTCGAATTTGCGTAAACTAAAATTCCCTGGCAAACTTTGTAAAGGGTCCCATTTTCTTAAGAGATGCCCTGGTATCTCTAAGGTCTTAGAAATATGGTCACGTTCTGAACAACCCATGTCATCAGTCTCTCGGCATCATACTGATGATACCCCATCAGCCAGTGACATTGTAATTAAGGGTCGGAAGGATAGAGCTGCAGACCCTTCTTGGTTATGCAAGGGCATGCACCGTACGTACCTTTGTCCTCGTATGGATGAAGCTTCACAATTGTTGGAAGACATGGACATATCCCATAAACACCTTCCAACTGAATATTGTAGGTTGTCCCTTGATCCTACATTGCTTGATATGACAATCAATCGACCCCTACCATCGGTTGACCCCACTCTTTCATCAAAGAGTGAGAATAAAGCGGTCGATTCAACTCCATCCTTGATCGACCCCATTTCTCCCTCGGGCGATGAAACCCAATCAGTTAATCAAGTTTCATTCTTGGTTGACTCCACTCCTTCTATGACGAGTGAAATCCAAGTGATTAATCAAGCATCATCTTCGGTTGATCCCACTCCTCCTTTGAAGAGTGAAACGCAAGCGATAGATCTAGTTTTATCCTTGGTCCACCCCACTCTTTCATTGGAAAATGCCTAGATTGGAGCAGTCACCATCACAAAATCTTAGTCGTATCCTACTTTTCCAACTGAAAGTGAATTAGAAACCACTGATATCTTTCTGGTCGGTTCAGATAGTTCTAGGCAAGGAGAAGTCTCGTCCACGGAACCTCCTCCAAGTACTGAGGTTATTTCATTTGATTGGAATAGTCTAGCATAATCTCGTCTTCCCTCAGATGTTCCTTTCCAGATATCTGTAGGTGTTTCCGATAAGGAAATATTTCGCACTATATTTGACGAGGGAGATTCTGTTAGTATTTTATCCTCAACTGCTTGGCAAGCTATAGGGTCTCCTCAGCTTATGTCGGTTACCGGCCAGATTTTGGATTTTAATAGAAGGCCTACCAGACCTTTGGGGATTCTTCCGCAATTTCTTGTCACCTTGGGAGGTAAAACTGTTCATGTTGATGTCATGGTTGTCCAAGGTCCTTTAGATTTCAATCTACTCCTTGGACAATATTATGTCTATGCTATGAAAGCCGTAGTGTCCACACTCTTTCGAGTGATGTATTTTCCCTATCATGGGAGGATTGTGACTGTTGATCAACTTTCCTTTGTGACACCCAATCATCGCATGACTGTCATTCAACAAACTTCCTTGAACGTTCCACACGTATTAGTGTTTTATTCCCCTTAAGCATGAGGGGCATATCCCCAGCCTTTGGACATCATGCTGGGGGGAACACTACTAACCTCTGGACATCATGATGGATAAGTGCCTTTAATATTGAGCATAGTTTCTTTATGTTTTAAGCTGGTTAAAAAATGAAACAGTACCCCATGAGCATAGTTCCATTTCTGTGTCAAGCTCGTTAAAAAATGAAACAGGTTCCCATAAGCACATATTAGTCTTTGATTCCAAGCTCGTTAAAAAATGGAATAGACCCCCCAAGAATAGTTTACCTTTGGTTTCAAGCTTGCATAAAAATGAAACCAGCTTTATGAGCATAGTTCCCTTTCTGTGTCAAGCTCTTTAAAAAATGAAATAGATCGCGAGCATGGTTCTATCCTCGTGTCAAGCTCGTTAAAAAATGAAATAGTATCCTTTGAGCACAGTTTCTTTCTTTTTTAAGCTCGTTAAAAAATGAAATAGGATCCTATGAGCATTTCTTCCTTTCTATGTCAAGCTCGTTAAAAAATGAAATAGGTTCCCGTGAGCACAATTCTTTTCCTGTGTCAAGCTCATTAAAAAATGAAACATATCCTTTCCCTTTGAGTCGAGTCTCCTCGTAGACTTAATACCTGAACCTTCTTTTCATCCCCCTATGCCTTAGGCGAATGAAATGAAGCTTGGGGGGAATGTCTTCAACCTCTGGATGTTATGTTGAAGTCAACTCGATCCCCTCTCCACATTATGTTGGAACTAAGTCACTTACTTCTAGCAATCATGCTGGGGGTACGCACCAACCTCTGGATACCATGTTGGGGAAGAGTCCACCAATGGGAATATTTTTGAGCATACTTTCCTTTTTGGTTTTCGAGTTCATTAAACCATGAAAATAATTTTGAGCATCTCCTGTATCAAGCTCGCTAAAAAATGAAACAGTAAACTTGTAACGAAAGTACGCTTCTCCGGATAGCTGCTTGACCCATACACATTGGTAATCACCCCCTTCGTGTTGGACCCTAAAAGATGATAAGCAGCAGAGAGACTGAACTTGGTGGAGAGAAAATTAGTGAGAACCACTAGTCGTGGGTCCCACAGGATCGCTATTCCACCAAAGTGGCCAATAGCATCCAGCATCATACACTTACAATTTTTCCAAATGCTACGCGAAGTTAGTTCCAAGTGAGCTCCCGAACGCTTGGTTTCTTGTAGCAGAACCACAACAGGTTTTTCCTTCATAATCTTACTCTTCAGAGTCTTTATTTTACGGGAACCGTCAATCCCTCGAATATTCCATGAAATGATTTTCATCAAGCACTGTATCTCATTGATAAGAGAGCTTCCTGGATCGTTGGATACTGACCAGAGTCAACCAATTGGGCCCCAATTTCCCCTATTCTCTCCCTATTGGATCTCCGTCCTCTCTTCGATCCTCCTTTAAATTTCCTCTTACTTGCCTTCAACTTTAGGGGCCCAATCCCCAGACTAGGAGTAGGTTTAGTTTTGAGAATGGAATCTTTTAATAGTTTAATTTGAGTGTTTGGAATCGAGTGCACCTCAATGTTCTTACAGGCTTCTTCAATACTATCAAGATCTAGGTCTCCTAGCTCCATTTCCTCTAGTTCCTCCTCCATCGGCTCAACTGCCAAAGGGTCTTTATCCTTCACATTTTTACCCTTAGTTCGGATCGCAGATATCCCTTCAGGTTTATCCACCTCGGTAATAGAAGGATTCTGGGTTGCCTTTGGAGTACAACGATCTGGCAAATTAGTATCCAACACAACAAAGTGGTTTGTGCTGGTTCCTTTACTCTTGGGCTCAACCCCATTATGCCTCCATCCCTCTTTCCTCCTATTGGTGATTTTGGTAAATCCTCCTGCATCAGGCTGGTCTAGAGGTTCGCAACTAGGTAATTCCGCTGGGAGATTCAAATGACAGTCATGGGCTAGATGCCCATGAGTATGACATTGTCGGTAGCGAAAAGGAACGTGTTCATAATCTAGGGTTTGGAACCACCCAGAATCATCCCAATTTAGGGTAATCCCTTCAGGTAGGGTTTTAGAGATATTCATATAAACACACAAATGAGCATATGACACATACCTTCCTTGCTTTGTTTGGTCAGAGATTTTGGCAAAATACCCTAGAGCACCTCCAATCGCCTTCAGGATTTCAGGATCCCAGTATTCATTCGGTAATGAATAGAGTCTGATCTAGATCGGTAATGAGTAGAGTCTGATACAGACCGGGGCTATGGACAGATCCTCCTTGCCATGATTAAAATGATCCTTCCACATTCATAGAAATAACCCTATTGAGTAGTAGAAATAAGGTCCTCCCTCGAATACCCTATCCTTGTCTTCCACATTGAGAAAAACCACAATAAAGAACCCCTTCGACCCTAGTAGGAGATCAAAATGTCCTTTAGGTTTCCAAATTGAGTGAATTCACCATGTTAGGGATTTCTCAGAAGGCCAGACACCCATGAATTTGCCAATTAGCGCATGATCCGTCATATGCTGGATTCTCTCTTTAACTCTTGTCGGGTTCACCGAGATGGCTGGAGTACTAAGAGACTTAGGGATATAGACTCCCTGCCCCGATTTGCCTGTCTCTGATGCCGAAATCTCTGGTTTGTTGTTGAAACCCTCTCCTTCGATTCTTGCCACCACCTGTTGCGCCTGCGGAATAATTGTTGTCGACTCCTCATCAGGCCAAGGAGGAGGGTCGTTGCGCCTGCAGAATAAGTATTGTCGACTCCTCATCAAGCCGAGGAGGAGGGGAGGGGCTCCTCCCCTGGTTCGGGACCATACTCCCCCACAATTGCTGTGCCCTGCACCTCACCCTAATTTCGGGCTTCCAGGAAGCTTTTGTTACTAATAATCACTTCTTGGAGCCATGATCTAGAGTTTCAAAAAATCCTCTTTATCCTAATTAGTTTAATGTTTATGTTAGTTTAATGTGTGTATTAATTCATGTCACTTAACTTATGTTCTATTGGTCCACAAATTATGTGGTTGTACTAGTATATAAATGCTAAACTCATGGAAAACTAAGAATACTTTTCATAAACATGTAGAAAAATCAATAGAACTTCCCCACAAGTTCCCACTCCCCACCATTTTCAGATATATATATATATATATATATTCCTGAACTTTAATATATTATTTCGTGGAAAAAATATAAGCTTTATATATATGTATGTATGGTGGGCACTTGTAAGATGTTTATATATATTTATATGAAAATGGAGAGCACTGGTAAGATGTTTATGTTTATATATATACAGCTCAGCATTTTGATATAAATATAAATGAAAGAACCTGAAAATAAATAAAACTTTATTATATATATATATATAATAAAATAAAAACCTAAAAAAATGAAAACTTTATATATATATATTTATTTATTGATTGAGTTCCACATTTATTTGTGGACATCTTTTAATTTAATTTATTCTATGTAATGATGACATTTTCTCCAAAATCCGCGCGAAAGCCTGGCTTTAAAAACTCCGGAACATCAATTCATTACTTGTAAATACCAGCATTCGAACAGATCGACTGTGCAGTGAATAGGGGATTCAGAAGATCTAAACAGAACCCCAAAAAACAAAAATAAAAATGAACGCAGAAATGAAACCTAGAGAGAAGAATACAGTCTGGCATCAAATGTGTTTACAGGCCACTTCAATCTACTCTTCTAAACCTGATATAATTAATCACAGGGGTACAACCCCGACGGTAAATTCAGATCCAGCCTTCGTTCTCCGTCCAGACTCGCTTCCGGCGAGACTCGCTCTCTTCCCTTCAGGTTCCCGTCGCCGGCTTTCGAGTCAACGTCGTGGTTTCGATTCCCGGGGCCGGGTGAAAAATCCTCCCACTTGAATGAAGGTCGCCACGACGCCTGAGACGTAACGGCCTTGGCCTTATCGTCCTTCCCCGCGTCTACGCATTTCGCAGCTGGTTCTTGCCTAAATTTCATGTTTCTTCTAGCAAGGTTCAAAGAAATTCTCGATAATTTAACAATGATAATGTAACGACTAGTAATTGTAATATCAATCCAGTAATAATTCTCAGTTATTACCAATACTGACTTAGATTTCCAACACCTTATAGTCTTCCACAATGATCTAGGGTATCCAATTAAACTATAAGCTAGATCATTTCAATAACCATACAAAATAGGTAACCAACCCACTTTTGACACAAGAAAATCCAAGTAAGCATTCAAAATTATTCAGCTATCCTCTCCTCCAAGATGAGAAGATAAACAACAATCAAGCATTAGTAAAATACAGATTGGTAAATCACAATCTCGAATTATAACATCAAGAGTGAATATAACCTAATCAAAATCAATGCAAAAGTCATGCAACATCCCCATAAGACTACTCCCAAACCCCTTTTAATCTTAATAGAGTTAATTCTCAACATTGATATGATTCCAAAGTGTTTGAACATTGAGACTTAGATGCTCATATTAAATTTTGTCGCCTAGTCATTTTATCAGCACCATCATGTTTGGTTTAAGTGCTTGTTGTGTGCATATCTCATTTCACCACGTTCATTTACGTTTGACCCCTTAGCAGGTCCGCCAAGTTACCTTCTCACCATTACCATGTCATGGTCAAGTCAAGTCAGTAGTTTTACATTTTTGTTGATGGCATTGTCGTGCTACAAAATTAGTGTCATTGTATTCTACTCGTTGCACTATTCATATTCATATTCCGTTCGATAAAAACGGTCATTGTTTGACCCTCTTGGCACTCAGTGGAAGTTTCAGAAAGAAGGAGCCTTTCGTGTCTTGTTAGCTAAAATTTGTCAATTTTGTGTCCTCCATTAATTCACACCATGTATTCGTCTGCTAGTCTTCTCGCGACGACTATGTATGAAAGGATTGAATATCCTCGTAGGCATCCCTTGCTAAAGAGCCAAAATCCTCCAATTTTTAGAAAAAAAAAAGAAGAAATCTTCCCTTTCACTTTTTATAATATATTTATAATTCCCTTTCCCTTAAACAATCTTTTCCCTTCAATTTCCAATGTAAACAACTAGAACTATTTTTTTTCATGGTTGTGGTGAGGTTTATTATAACATAAATGTGCTTTCACCCAATATGTCCCACAAACTAGGAGCATGAGGTTGAATATATGAACATACTTACCTCACAAATCGTCAACCATTATGGCTGTAAAAGAACCTCATATTGATATAAGAATAATGATTTATTGAAATTTAAATGATATATAAATTTAAAGTTATGTCATATTGATATAAGAATAATGATTTATTGAAATTTACATGACATACAAATTTACTTTGTAAATTACCAAATTTATATAATAACACTCCCTCACTTTAATGAATAATTTGTTATGTTATACCAAGGATCACTTTTTACATTAACATAATAATTATAAGACCCTTTTTTTTCTCACGAGAAAGTGGAAATCAACTGTAGACATCATTAGAAAGTGGACACCTTATTATTATACCCAATTGGTGCAAGCTTATGAATCCTCGAACTAAGATTTTAAGGTGGTGCTTGTCTCCATCCTTAGTAGAAAAACTTAGTAGAAAAACTTGTCCATAGGAAATAATAGTAAGGTCTGGACCTCATCCAAGAAATATTTAATGCTCGTTAATGCTTAGGTGAGACTCATGGAAGACTTCAAACACCTAAACTACACCATTGCAATCAACCAATTAGAAGCAATGTAGCCACTTAAAGGATGATAATGACAAGCCTTACATGTACTAAAATTTCATTACATTATTATGTTATTAAAACTTTTGAATATACTTACGTCAAAATTATGTTTCACATTGTTACACCTAGATCTCGTCATTATGAGCCATGTGTCAAATTTGTGCCTAATCCCTGAAGTTCCCTTAGATAAAGTGCATTGAGTTTGGGATTTTCCCTAGGTTTTTTCCTTCTCTAAGTACACCAGTGTAGTTTCCCTTCAGACAAGGTGCACTGGCACACTTTGCACACTGACAAGGTGCACCACCAGTGCTCTTTCCCTTCATGCAAGTTGCGCCATCCTTTAGATGGCGCTCTGTCTCTTCCTACAAGGTGTGTCGGGGGTGTTTATAGGAAAAAAATCGAGTTTCGAGACCCTTATCAAATCTTGTTGAGGTGGAGGGTCATCCCTAACTTCTAGGTGAGGTGGCATTTCGGTTCCTAACCTAATGGGAGGATCCCTTAACCATCTCCCCCTAATCCTCAACCTAACCTATCTCTTTATCCCTATATAAACACCCTCTCTCTCCATGGGAAGGGAGGAAGGTCTATGGTATCCTTATGCTGGTAGAATCCATATTGGTGAAGCTTGTACCATCTTGGAGGCTTGGCTTAGACATGTTGGATGGAGGATGCAATGTTAAGCCTTTGGTTGTATCTTTCTCCTTTCTATGTAATTCCCACTTTTATACAGTTAATATAATCTCTTTCCATAAATGTTGTCTCATTGATAATGTTTAGAGTTTTCCTCCTTAACTGTTAACTTAGATCAATCATATGAAATGTATGCTTTTACTACTTGTTGGTTTCCATGCATTCAACAATGTCTTGCAGCTTGAGATCTGACGACACTGGGGCATTAGATCAACAAAGAGCAAAGGGATCTGCAAATCTGAGGTAAGTGATCTATCCATTTGTTTGCACTTCTATTTGCTCTAGGAAAGTAGGTTATGTTCTGTTTGATTTGTTCTAGATTCACGTTGAACTAGGGAGATCAGGCCTTAAGTCTGCTTTTGGTAGATTGTCCATTAACAAATTTGGCGACCATACTGGGGATATTACAGTAGAATTGATTTCATCTCTTTTGTCTGATCCATTTCTATCCTTTTGATCCTTCCTACCATCATATCTCTGTCATTATAGAGTTTCTTATGTGTCCTTGATTCTCTTTGGGATCATCATCAGGCCTCCTACCCTTCTACCTTGAGAGATCTCGCACTTTTACTGCTTGAAATTTGACTGGCGCACCTGGGTAGTGCTTCCCCTGCACTCCTGTGTGGTCGGCTCACTTTGCCTAAAGAAAAACTACACCGGTGGCGCACCTTTCCTGTGTACAACCTGTGCCGGATCCTACCTATGTACAACCTGCGTCAGACCCTACCTGGTGCACCTTGCCTGTGTACAACCTGTGCCGACCCCTTCAAGCCTAGTTTTTAGCTGGGATTTCTTTCTTTTTGGGATTTTGGTCTGATTGTTTGTGGTTTGTAGGTTGTGTATTACAGACACACACCCCCTAGGTCTACCATTGCTTGTATTTGGAAGTGTTTTTTTTTTTTTTTTGGATGTTTCATTAGTCAAGTAAGTGACTCGGTTGTCGGGGGCAATTTAAATCCCCCACCGTTTGGTTCGATCTTTCCATCCTTGATCACCTTACCCGATCTTTTTAGATTTGTTTGGATCGTTAGATCTGATCTCCAAATCCTTCCCCCATTCAATCATTGAGTTTTGATTGCATTTGGTAGATTTTGAGACTTTCTTGAGTGGTTTTAAGTTTGTGGGTGCTCTCATTTTTTCTTTGGGAGTTTTTTGGTGATTAGAGTGCTATTAGACATTCTCTCATTTTCTACTTGATGATCTGAAGAGTACTTAGTTATCAAATTTCATCTTGATACACGCATAAGAAAATCAAAGTGCTTCATTAGTTTGTTTTCAAGGACAATATTTTGTTGCATATAAAGGTTTTGTCGCATCTTTGATTTCCTTGCCTTTTTATCCCATTATAGCGGAAAGTTAGAGTGTATGGATTCTATATAGGAATTCTTAATTTCATTACTGCTTAAGCTCATTTTGATTATAAAAGAAAAAAAGATATCTCCTTACCTTAAGTAGGTTTCATCGAAAGACAAAGGAAAATGTGCATAGTCATGTAGTTGGGATTTGCATTACTTTTACATTTCTTGTCTACACCTCATGCATCCTTCTAACCGCACAAGATAAAATTAACGCTAGCTTAGGTTAAAATAATTTAGTAACTGTGTGTAAGTTAGTGACGTGTTCTGGCGTCGTAAAACGTCGCATCTGCTGTTATTTTCCTACACTGCATTCCGTGGGTGTTGTAGTCTTCCACGTACCAACCGGTATATCGAAGCTCTTTCACGTACCAACTAGTATATCGAAGGATCTTTCATGTACCTTAGGGATTGGTATATCGAAAGGAACTTCACGTACTTTGTGTATATCGAATGGTGTTTCACGTAGTCGGTAGTATATTGGAAGGTCTCGTGCCATACGGTTGTGCATTAGACAACACCACTACAGATTTGAGCTCCCACGTACCTTGAGTATATTGGGAGACACTCCTAGGATTCCTGAGACCAATTGAGTTAACCATTTGGACATCTTGGCATCGCAATACACCGAGAACAACACTCGGGGAGATTACTATGCACGTGTCGTCCAGGTAGTATGGTATTCAGGAAAGGGTACGGTCCCAATCCTCCTTGTCGTGTTTTACTGTTGAACCCTGCAGTATATAGCGATTTGTGGCACCTTGACAATCAATCCCGTGAGGATCCTGACTGCTTATCCACTCCGATTCACACAGTTTGCTTGTTTCTTGTAGACTTGAGTAACATTTGATTTGTGTGGTACTTCAGAGACTCTTAGGAATTTTAGATATGGAAAATTCTTCCGGGACTACCAATCAAGAGACCCCTTTCCAGGGTATGCCATTTGTTATTCCCCCTTGTGGAACTGTTGGTCCTCCCTTTATGCCTACGTTGAGTCTTCCTAGATTGACGATAGGATTACCAGTATGGTTATTCTCCAATCCAATTACACCAAGTGCACCAATTGTGTCGAACCTAGGTCCTTCACCACATGAGCATCAATCTCATGGTGACCCTTCTCCTTCTTTGTCGAAAGTTGAATTGGCTTCCATCTCTTCCTCTTCTCCTACTGAAAACTCTGATGTTAGTAAGAAGGAGGGTGAGAAGAACAAGAAAGGGAAGACTAAGAAGAAGAATACTAAACAGAAGGTCACAACCCCAGCCACTAATCATCATGCTGAGGACTCACCAGCCACTGATCATCATGCTGGGGGCACCGATACACTTGTTTTGAATTTGCGTAAACCGAAATTCCCTTGCAAACTTTGCAAAGGGTCCCATTTTCTTAAGAGATGCCCTGGTATCACCAAGGTCTTAGAAATATGGTCGCGTTCTGAACAACCCATGTCATCAACCTCTCGGCATCATACTGATGATACCCCATCAGCCAGTGACATTGTAATTAAGGGTCGAAAGGGTAGAGCTGCAGACCCTTGTTGGTTATGCAAGGGCATGCACCATACTTACCTTTGTCCTCATATGGATGAAGCTTCACAATTGTTGGAAGACATGGACATATCCCATAAACACCTTCCAACTGAATATTGTAGGTTGTCCCTTGATCCTACATTGGTTGATATGACAGTCAATCAAACCCTACCATCGGCTGACCCCACTCTTTCATCAGAGAGTGAGAATAAAGCGATCGATTCAACTCCATCCTTGATCGACCCCATTTCTCCCTCGTGCGATGAAACCCAATCAATTAATCAAGTTTCATTCTTGGTTGACTCCACTCCTTCTATGATGAGTGAAATCCAAGTGATTAATCAAGCATTATCTTCGGTTGATCCCACTCCTCCTTTGAAGAGTCAAACGCAAGCGGTAGATCTAGTTTTATCCTTGGTCCACCCCACTCTTTCATTGGAAAATGCCCAGACTGGAGCAGTCACCATCACAAAATCTTAGTCGTATCCTACTTTTCCAACTGAAAGTGAATTAGAAACCATTGATATCTTTCTGGTCGGTTCAGATAGTTCTAGGTAAGGAGAAGTCTCGTCCACGGAACCTCCTCCAAGTACTAAGGTTATTTCATTTGATTGGAATAGTCTAGCATAATCTCGTCTCCCCTCAGATGTTCCTTTCCAGATATCTGTAGGTGTTTCCGATTAGGAAATATTTCACACTATATTTGACGAGGGAGATTCTGTTAGTATTTTATCCTCAACTGCTTGGCAAGCTATAGGGTCTCCTCAGCTTATGTCGGTTACCGGCCAGATTTTGGATTTTAATAGAAGGCCTACCGGACCTTTAGGGATTCTTCCGCAATTTTCTGTCACCTTTGGAGGTAAAACTGTTCATGTTGATGTCATGGTTGTCCAAGGTCCTTTAGATTTCAATCTACTCCTTGGACAATATTATGTCTATGCTATGAAAGTCGTAGTGTCCACACTCTTTCGAGTGATGTATTTTCTCTATGATGGGAGGATTGTGACCATTGATCAGCTTTCCTTCGTGACACCCAATCATCGCATGACTGTCATTCAACAAACATCCTTGAACATTCCACACGTATTAGTGTTTTATTCCCCTTAAGCATGAGGGGCATATCCCCAGCCTCTGGACATCATGCTGGGGGGAACACTACTAACCTCTAGACATCATGATGGATAAGTGCCTTTAATATTGAGCAGAGTTTCTTTATGTTTTAAGCTGGTTAAAAAATGAAATAGTACCCCATAAGCATAGTTCCCTTTCTGTGTCAAGCTCGTTAAAAAATGAAACAGGTTCCCATAAGCACATATTAGTCTTTGATTCCAAGCTCATTAAAAAATGGAATAGACCCCCAAAGCATAGTTTACGTTTGGTTTCAAGCTTGCATAAAAATGAAACCAGCTTTATGAGCATAGTTCCCATTCTGTGTCAAGCTCTTTAAAAAATGAAATAGATCACGAGCATGGTTCTATCCCCGTGTCAAGCTCGTTAAAAAATGAAATAGTATCCTTTGAGCACAGTTTCTTTCTGTTTTAAGCTCGTTAAAAAATGAAATAGGATCCTATGAGCATAGTTTCCTTTCTATGTCAAGCTCGTTAAAAAATGAAATAGTTACCCGTGAGCACAGTTCTTTTCCTGTGTCAAGCTCATTAAAAAATGAGACATATCCTTTCCCTTTGAGTCGAGTCTCCTCGTAGACTTAATACCTGAACCTTCTTTTCATCCACCTATGCCTTAGGCGAATGAAATGAAGCTTGGGGGGAATGTCTTCAACCTCTAGATGTTATGTTGAAGTCAACTCGATCCCCTCTCCACATCATGTTGGAGCTAAGTCACTTACTTCTAGCAATCATGCCGGGGGTACGCACCAACCTCTGGATACCATGTTGGGGAAGAGTCCACCAATGGGAATATTTTCGAGCATACTTTTCTTTTTGGTTTTCGAGCTCATTAAACCATGAAAAGAATTCTGAGCATTTCCTGTATCAAGCTCGCTAAAAAATGAAACAGTAAACTTGTAATGAAAGTACGCTTCTCCGGATAGCTGCTCGGCCCATACACATTGGTAATCACCCCCTTCGTGTTGGACCCTAAAAGATGATAAGTAGTAGAGAGACTGAACTTGGTGGAGAGAAAATCAGTGAGAACTACCAGTTGCGGGTCCCACAGGATCACTATTCCACCAGAGTGGCCAATAGCATCCAGCATCATACACTTACAATTTTTCCAAATGCTACGCGAAGTTAGTTCCAAGTGAGCTCCCGAACGCTTGGTTTCTTGTAGCAGAACCACAACAGGTTTTTCTTTCATAATCTTACTCTTCAGAGTCTTTCTTTTACGGGGACTGTTAGTCCCTCGAATATTCCATGAAATCATTTTCATCAAGCACTGTATCTCATTGATAAGAGAGCTTCCTGGATCGTTGGATACTGACCAGAGTCAACCAATTGGGCCCCAATTTCCCCTATTCGCTCCCTATTGGATCTTCATCCTCTCTTCGATCCTCCTCCTTTAAATTTCCTCTTACTTTCCTTCAACTTTAGGGGCCCAATCCCCAGACTAGGAGTAGGTTTAGTTTTGAGAATGACATCTTTTAATAGTTTAATTTGAGTGTTCGGAATCGAGTGCACCTCAATGTTCTTACAGGCTTCTTCAATACTATCAAGATCTAGGTCTCCTAGCTCCATTTCCTCCATGTCCTCCTCCATCGGCTCAACTGCCAAAGGGTCTTTATCCTTCACATTTTTACCCTTAGTTTGGATCGCAGATATCCCTTCAGGTTTATCCACCTCGGTAATAGAAGGATTCTGGGTTGCCTTTAGAGTACAAGGATCTGGCAAATTAGTATCCAACGCAGCAAAGTGGTTTGTGTTGGTTCTTTTACTCTTGGGCTCAACCCCATTATGCCTCCGTCCCGCTTTCCTCCTATTGGTGATTTTGGTAAATCCTTCTACATCAGGCTGGTCCAGAGGTTTGCTACCAGGTAATTCCGCTGGGAGATTCAAATGACAGTCATGGGTTAGATGCCCATGAGTATGACATCGTCGGTAGTGAAAAGGAACGTGTTCATAATCTAGGGTTTGGAACCACCCAGAATCATCCCAATTTAGGGTAATCCCTTCAGGTAGGGTTTTAGAGATATTCATATAAACACACAAATGAGCATATGACACATACCTTCCTTGCTTTGTTTGGTCAGAGATTTTGGCAAAATGCCCTAGAGCGCCTCCAATCGCCTTCAGGATTTCAGGATCCCAGTATTCAGTCGATAATGAGTAGAGTCTGATCTAGATTGGTAATAAGTAGAGTCTGATCTAGATTGGTAATAAGTAGAGTCTGATCTAGACCGAGGCTATGGACAGATCCTCCTTGCCGGGATTAAAATGATCCTTCCACATTCGTAGAAATAACCCTATTGAGTAGTAGAAATAAGGTCCTCCCTCGAATACCCTATCCTTGTCTTCCACATTGAGAAAAACCATAGTAAGGAACCCCTTCAACCCTAGTAGGAGATCAAAATGTCCTTTAGGTTTCCAGGTTGAATGAATTCACCATGTTAGGGCTTTCTCAGAAGGCCAGACACCCATGAATTTGCCAATTAGCGCATGATCCGTCATATGCTGGATTCTCTCTTTAACTCTTGTCGGGTTCACCGAGATGGCTGGAGTACTAAGAGACTTAGGGATACAGATTCCCTGCCCCGATTTGCCTGTCTCTGATGCCGAAATCTCTGGTTTGTTGTTGAAACCCTCTCCTCTGATTCTTGCCACCACCCGTTGCACCTGCAGAATAATTGTTATCGACTCCTTATCAGGCCGAGGAGGAAGGGTGTTGCGCCTACGGAATAACTATTGTCGACTCCTCATCAGGCCGAGGAGGAGGCGAGGGGCCCCTCCCCTGGTTCGGGACCATACTCCCCCACAATCCCTGTGCCCTACACCTCACCCTAATTTCGGGCTTCCAAAAAGCTTTTGTTACTAATAATCACTTCTTGGAGCCATGATCTAGAGTTTCAAAAAATCCTCTTTATCCTAATTAGTTTAATGTTTATGTTAATTTAATGTCTGTATTAATTCATGTCACTTAACTTATGTCCTATTGGTCCACAAATTATGTGGTTGTGCTAGTATATAAATGCTAAACTCGTGAAAAACCAAAAAGACTTTTCATAAACATGTAGAAAAATCAATAGAACTTCCCCCGCAAGTTCCCACTACCCACCATTTTCATATATATATATTCCTGAACTTTATTATATTATTTCGTGGAAAAAATATAAGCTTTATATATATATGTATGGTGGGTCACCTTTAAAAAAAATGTATGTATGGTGGGTCACCTTTAAAAAAAAATGTATGTATGGTGAGCACTTGTAAGATGTTTATATATATTTATATGAAAATGGTGAGCACTGGTAAGATGTTTACGTTTATATATATACAGCTCAGCATTTTGATATAAATATAAATGAAAGAACCTGAAAATAAATAAAACTTTATTATATATATATATAATAAAATAAAAACCTGAAAAAATGAAAACTTTATATATATATATATATATATATTGATTGAGTTCCACATTTATTTGTGGACATCTTTTAATTTAATTGATTCTATGTAATGGTGACATTTTTCTCCAAAATCCGCGTGAAAGCCTGGCTTTAAAAACTCCGGAACATCAATTCATTACTTGTAAATACCAGCATTCAAACAGATCGACTGTGCAGTGAATAGGGGATTCAGAAGATCTAAACAGAACCCCAAAAAACAAAAATAAAAATGAACGCAGAAATGAAACCTAAAGAGAAGAATACAGTCTGGCATCAAATGTGTTTACAGGCCACTTCAATCTACTCTTCTAAACCTAATATAATTAATCACATGGGTACAACCCCGACGGTAAATTCAGATCCAGCCTTCGTTCTCCGTCCAGACTCGCTTCCGGCGAGACTCGCTCTCTTCCCTTCAGGTTCCCGTCGCCGGCCTTCGAGTCGACGTCGCGGTTTTGATTCCCGGGGCCGGGTGAAAAATCCTCCCACTTGAATGAAGGTCGCCACGACGCCTGAGACGTAACGGCCTTGGCCTTATCGTCCTTCCCCGCGTCTACGCATTTCGCAGCTGGTTCTTGCCTCCCAGCCCCACGGCTCCTCAAGCAGTGCTTCTCTGTGGCCTCGATACGTTGCAGCAGAGCGAAGAACTCTTCAAAGCCATCCACGTCTGTGTCGGCGCCGGCGCCGGCGCATGGCCGCTTGGGATTCACCTCCGCTAAAGCTGAAGATGATTCCAGAGAGCGCTGCCGCTTACTCGTCGCAGTGTCCACGGCCATGGCCGCGGCCGCCGGATCGATCTTGGAACCCATCAACATAATTCAACCTCGCCGCCTCGCCGCTCTTTTCTTGAATCCTCAGGTTTGCCTTCGCCCAGCAAGCTCTGCACAATATCTCCTTCCGTCACGGAATTTATTAGTAACGGCCGACAATCCAGAAAAGAAACGGCCTTAGTCTTGCCAAATACCCGGGTCGTGGAGATGAATCAATGTATAGGTAGAACTTTCGCCTACACCGCAATCTGTACGGCATCGCGGGGCCCACTTACTGTCAGTGGTGACCGCCAAATTTGGAGGTACGTTGTACAAAAGGAACCGCAAATTAGCTACTGGCCGAATGAATTGCCTACAACCTTTTACATGTAGAGGGCAGCGTTCGCCATCCAAATTTAGTTATGGTCAATTTGGCGTTTTCTTCCATTTCCCTAGCATCCAGATACGTACACTTTCAAACGTGGAATCTGCGCCACCAACTCTCGGATGTCAGCACGATAACGTCATTGTGATGACGTGGTCTTCATGACTTTGGAGTGCCTGTGGGACCGGCCAAACCAACCACCGGCACGTCTTTTCAATAAAAGTATACGGGGCAGCTCTTATTTTTTCCAGCGAGGGGCAGCTGTCATTGTCCACAGCATTGTTAAACAGTAATTATTTAAATATTTTATTTGTGTAACTCTTAAAAATTAACAATATATTACTTTATTTATAATCTAAATTAAAATAGATCAGCATAGATCCATTTTAAAAGGGGATTTACCAAACTAATAGGGATCAAATCTTTCATAATTAATAATATTTTAAATCTAATTTGAACTGACATGTTATTTTTTTAATAATATTTTATTATTTTTTATAAATGACACATGTCAACAATAGGATGAGTACTGAAGGAGTTACACATCTCCCCCTACTGAGCTGTAGAATGAGCCTCTTCTATGCAACTAGTCCACAATATAGACTACTTTTCTGGTGAGATTTGTCATATTAAGATATTTAACAATTATTTATATAAAACATTAATAAATATAATCATAAATTTGTAAAAATAAGAAAGTGAATATGTTAGGAAGTAGTTATTACAATTTGCTAAATATAAAAATGAAAAAAAAAAAAATTTAAGTTGTATTTAGAATATTTTTTTTCACACCTAAAAGAACAATTTGTTATTCCATGGAATCAAAGTTGCATTGAGCATTATATCTTCAACCAAAAGAAATCTATGTCGATATCTTCTCACCCAAATCCTCAAAAAACATTGTGGGATAAAACATCAACCACGAATCATCCACCATACATAAACACCAAACTATCATAAACATACCAACTACTCAGAGACCAAGATTTCAAAATGCATAGGATGAGATACCCTAACAAAACCTAAAAAAACCTAATAACTACAAACATAATACCAATCTGTCTACACATAGAAATATCAAAACAATCATGTTGCATCAAAAGATGCTCAATGAACCAGATACCGGAAAACCTCCATCTTGATATTCCTCAAAATAAAGCTGACCATCCCGTTTCACCAATGGCTTTCTTGGAGAGTTCATCTGCTATGCCATTATACTCCCGAAAGATGTGCTAAAATGAAATATGAGTAAAATCAGATACCAACATCCTAACTCTGGCCATCCAATGCTGCAAAAGCAAAGTGTGTAAAGAAGAGACTTCGTTAACCCAATCAATTATCGCTTTTGAATCCCCTCCAATCTGAATAGTGGACAAACCATGACTTTTTGAAAACCAGAGTAATCCCCATAATGCAAGAAGTTATGCCCTGGTATTTGTACCACTACTAGCTCCCATCCATTTTTCAAATACATGATTCCATTTGATAAATGACCATACCAGCACCACACATCCCGTGCTATTTAGCCCTATCAAGAATACCAATAGGCTGATTATCTTCAAATAAAGGAAAAGTAACAGACCCAGAAGCCTTATTAGAACAACCCTTGCAAAATTTTGTAAAAGAAGCAGCCACTCTTGCACTCACATGTACAACACAAGGTCTGATGTCCTGGAATATGTATTTATTCCTAGCTTTCCACACTTCCAAGATTGTAAAAAGAGGTAACTCCTTATAATTTAATTGATTATTGCACCAACAAAACATATTATCTTCAAAGAAGTGATAGTCCTAAGTGTCACGAAAATGAAAATACCTTCCAAGGTCGGCCCAAACTTCCTGAAAGAAAACACCGTCACCAAAAAGATGATCCTCAGATTCCATATCACTTTTGCATAATATACAAAATCTCGATCCTTTGATTCCCCTCTTTTGTAGAGAATCCCACGTAAGTATCTTGTTATAAAAGCATAACTAAGCAAAAACATTTAATGTTTATTGGGGATTTCCATCGCCATAAATCCTTAGTCCACCAACTTGTGTTGTACTCAACTCCATTTTCCATAATACCATTGTAAAGCCAATTTAACACTAACAAACCCATTCCCTTTTTTTAATATTCCAGGCCAGCTTATCATCATGACAAGATAGGACTATACCAGCCCAGTGCAGTATAGCCACAAACCTATCCCATTCATTAGCATAGTTGCCAACTAGATTTAAGTCCCTGGATGATAGCCAATATGAGTCTCCAGACTCTTGATGTCTTTTGACCAATTGAAGGACCAAAATATTTCTTCGGTGTAATCCTACAATGAGACCATTGGAAAGCTTATAGTTATCAGACGATCCAATAAAAGGATCAAAACCAAGAAAAATTTGAGAACCGCGTCCAACAAGCCAGCATAGAGCATGATTTATAATAGAGAAAGACTTAAAAAAACTACACCATATAGCTGAAGCATTATGGTCTCTCTTGACCGGGGAACTATCCAATGGATCAAAGAAGAACACTTCAATACTTCATTTTAATAATCTTTCCCCATAAAATATTATTTATTTATTTTAATTTATTATATCAAATTGTTATTTGAAAACATTAAAATAAATAATTTAAAAAAAAATAAACAAAACACTCTTAACAATATTTATTTATTTTAATTTGTTATATCACATTGTTATTTGAAAACATTAAAATAAATCATTTAAAAAAAAAAAAAACAAAACACTCTTAACTTGTGAAAAATGTCACATAACATTTTTTAAAATCTTAATGAAATTTTAAAATTCTGAAAATTATCTTACATTTGAAAAATATTGATTTAATAAGGTGTTCTTGAAAGCATTGAAAAACGTTATAAAAATGTGTCATGAAAATGAAATGTAATGTCAATGCATGTGCAAATGAAAAGTAATAAAATCAACAATAAACAAATATATATTTTTAGTAAGACGTCATTAAATATAAAAGCACATGGGGCATTTTTAGGGTATTTTTTTTCATTAAGGCACACCTTTACAACTCTAATAGATAAGTTTGACCTAATCACATGTATAAGTTTTTTTTTCTTAGTCTATGTTTTATATATATATATATAAACAATTCACCACATTTATTAAAAAAAATTAAATGGGAAACTTAGCAAAGTAATCTTAGAGAGTTTTTGCAAATATATAGAATTATTAGAAAAAGATAGGGAAGAAAGGGAAACTAAATTTCAAATAGAGTTAGAGGTAATGCTTGATAATAAGTTTGCAACATTTAAAAACAAGATTACAAAACAAATAGAATAAGTTGCAAAAAATAAATATTAAATTTCAAGAAATGCGAAAGCAAAGCGAAGAAAAGAAACAATTCAGCCAAGATGGAGAGGTCAATAATCTGTAAAACCTTAATTTGAAGAACAATATTAACAAGCTAAAAGAAAAACTAAATAACAATTTGGCCCTAAATAGTTTGGAAGGTAAATTAGATATATAACCACTTAAAGAAGAAGAGGAAATGAATAAAATTATAGAGTTACACCATGAATATAACCAAAAAAAACCTTGAACCTCATAATATTTTGTTTGAAAGAGACGAAAAATAAGGACACACTAGCACAAGGCAGAACTACAAAATAAATTAAAAATTGAAACATCTTGTCTCATAAGAGCAAAGACAATAGGAAAAATAATTGAGCATAAAAATTAGTTTGTTTGTGTTAAGGTAAGTTCTAATTATGACCATAAATATGGCATACTCATTAAAACTATGAGTCTAAAAGGGTGAGGAATATCTATAAATGAAAACCTCATTCTAGAAGATCAATCTATACAAAGGAATGAAGTTCAAAAGGTAAAATAGGTCAGGAAAAAGGGAACATAGACAATAATAATAGAAAACTATTATTAGGGATAGAGACAAAAAAATATAATAACAAATAGAAATTCAGAACACCCTGGATCCTCTCTTGGAATTGTTGTGGCTTTCCATGAGGAAATTACTCATGTTTAGCTGGATCCCAAGTGAAATTGATATCATATTACTTGTTGAAACTTAGGGGCATGAAGAATCTAACTTACCTAACATAAAAGGATTTGTCTTGTGGTCGGTATGGAATAAGAGATCCTACTGTAAAGGGATTAGAGGCACAACTTGTTAAATAAAGAAAAACATTTCCCTCATTTTAGGGTTCACAAGAAAGACCCTTTCAATCAGTGATGTGGATGGTAATTTTAGATATTAATGCTAAGGATATTTATATAGAAATATGTTCACCTATTAATGGTACCCTTCATAAGAAGCATGATTTAGATGAAATTTATCCTTACAATGACTTAGAACATGATATTTAGATTCTGAGAAATGAAGGTACTATCCTCTGGCTAGGAGACTTTAATGCTAGAACATCAACTAACCAAGCTATTATCTTAAACAATGATTCCAACCCTAATCCTCTATGGCTAGATCAGGACCTTGATTTAGCTAGCAGATATAGAAGAATCTCTGAAGACTTGGTTGAGAATTTGCTCAATACTGAGCTTATCAAACTATGTAGTTCTCAAGATCTAATAATTTGAAATAGTCTAATGAAATGGCCAAAATGCAGTCCAATGACTTGTATTCGTGGACTTGAAAATAGCGTTGTAAATTATGTGATATGTGATAACCCCTTATATAACCAAATAGTAAATTTGGATATCTTAAATGACCACGAGCCCAACTCTAATCATAGACCTTCAACCCTAACTCCAAACTTTGTTATGCATAAAATCTCCATAGAAGAGACTTAACCAAAATCACTTGATCTTCAACAAAAATAAAGTTGATCTTATTTAAAATAGGATTTAAATCATGAATTAAATCTCCTATCAAATAAGGATAATATTGAAGATTTCGGTCACAATTTTACAACAACTCTCTCTACTTCCATCAACAAGTTATCTATCAAGGTGTTGTGTTAAAATGAAAATAGAATGGTTAACCCTTGGTATTATAAAGAATGTAAGATTGATATAAAATTCATTGAGGGATTCTTCTAATGGTTCCTTAAAATACAACAATATAAATAGGTACAAAACGCTAATTAAAAGGAAAAAAAAATGTACCATGTAATAGAAACCAAGAAAATATGTTGCATCTCTCTAAGATAGATCCTAAGAAATTATGAAGGCAAGTTATAACTCATAAAACTAAAGAAAACAAGATGATTCCCTTTTGGGACTAGAATTCCTACCTTAAAAATATCTATGAATCCCTTGATGTCATGGACAACATTCAAACCCTTTCTACAGAGGAAGTTCTTTTTTTTAGAAGACAAAGTTTGGGGTGAAGTGGATTTCAAAATTGAAGGGCACTAAAAGGAAAATCCCTATAGCAGAGGTTTTTAGTATTACAAAATTGGTCCAAATTGTCAAAAAATCCTCTGCTACAACCTCCACCAATGGTACTGGATGTTTTGGCGGAGGATTTTACAAAATTTTATCATGACTAAAAAAACTCGACGACCGAAGGCATTACCAGAGGTTTTTTCATTGGTGCACTTTGTTGATATAAGCACATTGGTGCGAACAAACATGAAACACACCAGTGCCTTTAAGCAACAACATGCATTGGGGTGTTTCAATAAATTTAACAACATTGATGCTTTATAACAATATATGCATTGGTGCTTGTTAATAAATATTTCACCGGTGAACACCAAAAATTGTAATGGTACCAATGTTTTATAACAATATATGAAACTGTGCGGTAAACTAAATATAGCACCAGTGCTTATGTACTATCTAATAGCACCAACGCGCTAAGGGAAAGAAAATGCACCAGTGGAGTTGACTGGGATGTTGACTTTCGTTGCATATTTAAAATTGAACGGTACAATCACGATATAGTGGCATTTTAGTGTGTTTATGGAGAAAGCACCAAGGCATAATAATAACAAAGCATTGGGGCATGCAACGAGTAGTTTGTTGCACCAGTGTGCTTTTGGTTTAAATGCATCGGTGCTACATTTACTCAAACACACCGATGCGATTAAAATGATCAAAAGCATTGGTATTCATTTTCTTTTTGGTGGACAGTGACCAATGACATCGCACTAGAATATTTATATCTTATTTTTATTTTTTTTAATTCCATTATTCATCAAAAATTGAAATATTTTTTACAATAGCATTCATTTAATTTGAATTTGAATTATTGCGTTTCGATATGATGTTTGGATTAATTTGTTATACCATAAATTTTCAATTTTTTGCATCTATTGTAATATTTAGTCATCCCTATATTTATCCAGCAATGTAACATTTCACAACGACATTGGACAATGCAATTGAATAAGAAACTTTATTTTATTATATATGAATAAGAGGCACTTTGTCATACAAAATGGAACAACATAAAGTCCACAATAATCAAAATGTCAAGATGCATGTAATTGTTACACTTATTAGTAACCCATTGTCTTTCAATTGGGACACTATGTCCAGTACATTATACAAAATGCTCGATTTTCACAGAAAATTATTTCAAAATATACAACGGCTTGCATTAACATCTAAATATATTAATCGTCATTCTTCTTTGGAACTGTTGTCAGTGCTCGATCCACCTACATGACTTGGGTTATTTGGTTGAATGTCTTGCTGATTGCCTCAATTGTGTTCCTCTTCTTCAACTTCCATCTACAAACATACAAATAAAGTGTAATAAATGTATCCACATTGGGATAATAATAAAAATTAAAATAGATAATATACGTGAATGTAAATTAAAAAGTGACGTACCATAGAAAGAATTGAGTCCTGAATGACATACATTCTTTGAAAACAAAAATCTCATGCCTTCTCTCAACAACTCTTATGTTGGCTCCACTCCATACTTTGTTTCCTACAAGTTTTATACCCAAGAACAAATCATAGATTTAATATAAATGATTTTTTTTGTTCCAATAATTATAAAATGAGAGAAGTAAAACAACATAGATACATACAAATTATAGGGGTGGCAAGAGCGGGAGGGGTCCTCTTGGACCTTGACGGGAAAATATTGAAATCCTATGCCTGGGGTCTAGGTAGAAAATATAATAACCAAGTAGAATGGATGGCCCTTGTAAAAGGTATAAAGGTCGCAATCAACTCTAAGCTCAACAGCTTCTTAGTCCTTGGAGACTCCAAAATAGTGATTCAAAAAATGAGGAAACCTTTCAAAGACAACCCTTCAAGTTGTACTAGAATTAAAAAACACATTGTAAACCTCCTGTGCCATAAGAAGGTTGAATTCCTGCATATTAGAAGGGATAAAAATGAGAACGTTGACCGAATGGAAAACTTGGGAGATCGTCTCAGTCAAGGAATGATAGTGTTGGATGATCGTCCTCCCACACAATGTTGGATCCCATGAACTACTCCTCCAACATAAAAGTTTCTAGTGGAAGCTCTAAGGCTTCAAACATGGTATTTGGGACTACGGGGAGGCAGAGTCCCCATATAGACCCTCGTCCAAATCCACATCACATGAATGGGGGGGTAAGTGGGACGTATGAGCCAGTTGTTAGCTCAAACCTCAAGGCGATAACGTGGCATTGTAATTAGATGGGCATAGTTTTCGATGGTGGGATAATTGAATATGGCTCACAGTTTGTAGGGGCCAGTCCATTCACCATTAACCATCGTCCCTTTCACACAAACGAAGCAGGGATTAGTGCTAGCCTTCGTCAGATGGCTCTCATAAGTGATAGTAGCTTAGAAGGAGGTCTATTCATGGAGGATTTATACTATGAACTGACTTAGAGAATGAGTATCTCCTCATCGCGACAGGAAGCAAGATTATTCTTGTCCTTCAGTTTTGTGGGAGAGACTGTAATGTCCCCATCCAAATAAACCAGTAAAAGGGAAAATTCTACCAATCTACTAGTTCCCTAGGTTGGAGTGGAACATTTAGATTTGGAATAAGGGAGCTATAAAACCCCAAATTGACATTAGCTTGAAAAAAATATATTAAAAGGGGCTAAATAAATATTTATAATAGGAAAATAAGGTGGCACTTGGTCATGAGGGCACATTGGTGGTGTGGGACCCACACAAAGCAAGATTCTCCATGCCACATGGAATCCCACTCTCACCCATTAGAATCCATGGTTGATTCTAACGTTCTTAGGGGAATTGGAAGGGAATTATAGTTGGCATGACTCAATGAGGGTCAAATTTGAAGAGGAAGAGTAACTCCCATGGAATAGGAAGAGGCATCTTAGAGGTATCGTGAAACTTGGGCTAGATTCCCTAGCTTTTATTACAACAATGATGAAGATGATATGACACTTATGACCAGGATCAGACCTGATTTCTGACATCTGACCTATATGACATGTCAGGGCTAAAAATAGCCTCCAAGAGGGCGCACAAGGGAGTTAGGGCAGCCAAATATTCCTCCATTCGAATTGATGGAAGAGGGAGGCTAGGAATTGTTGGACAAGTGGCACTCATTGGAATCTCTCCCCAATTCGAGTTGGCATGAAGCTCTTAGAGGGAATTCGAACCATGGAGGGCTTGGAAAGCTAATAAAAGACAAGAACAAATAAGGATAGGGGATTTTTTATCATTTATCATTTGGTCATTTGGAGAGCATAGCTTGTCCATGCAAGTTGAGTGTTTATACTACTTGCATTAGCACCAATTTTGAGGGTGAAAGATTCCCATCCTAATTGGAAATTGGAGAGGCCATTCAAACCTTTAATTTGGAGCTGAAATGAGGTCATTTTTTACAGGTTGAATCTACAAGGTTGCTCGTGATCACTTGTTCTTCAACTTGTTCCCACATCTCTCTCACTCTTCTCTTCATTTTCTTTCTCTTGGAGGAATGGCACACATGGTGAGATGCTGATATCTTTGGGGAATTCCAAGGGGCCCAATTTATTTGTAATATGATTTCTACACTCTATATTTTATTCTCAGATGAAACTCAAATCGAAACTCCAAGTGAAACTATGTAAAAATGCCAAACTATGTATGAATGATGCCATTTTCCCATATATCTTGTTGTAAGAGCTTGAAGTTGTTTGATATGGAATTTTTTCAGTCAATATAAGTGGTTTTATTGATGTTTGGAGAGCCATTAATGTATTGAAGAATTTTCATGAAACTTATGCAAATCCTTGGAACATTTCTCTCAAATTTCATAACAAGTTATAGCGATTTTCTCTCATTTTAATAATCTTTCCCCATAAATTATTATTTATTTATTTTAATTTGTTATATCAAATTGTTATTTGAAAACATTAAAAAAATAATTTAAAAATAAAATAAACAAAACACTCTTAACATTATTTATTTATTTTAATTTTTATATCAGATTGTTATTTGAAAACATTAAAATAAATAATTTTTTAAAAAAATAAACAAAACACTCTTAACATGTGAAAAATGTCACATAACATTTTTTAAAATCTTAATGAAATTTAAAAATTCTGAAAATTATTTTACATTTTAAAATATTGATTTAATAAGGTGTTCTTGAAAGCATTGAAAAATATTGATTTAATAAGGTGTTCTCGAAAGCATTGAAAAATATTGATTTAATAAGTTGTTCTTGAAAGCATTGAAAAACGTTATAAAAATGTGTCATGAAAATGAAATGTAATGTCAATGCATTTGCAAATGAAAAGTAATAAAATCAGCAATAAACAAATATATATTTTTAGTAAGACGTGATTAAATATAAAAGCACATGAGGCATTTTTAGGGTATTATCTTCATTAAGGCACACTTTTACAACTCTAATAGATAAGTTTGACCTAATCACATGTATAAGTTTTATTTTCTTAGTCTCAGTTAGCTTTATATATATAAACAATTCACCACATTTATTAAAAAAATTTAAATGGGAAACCTAGCAAAGTAATTCTAGAGAGTTTTTGCAAATATATAGAATCATTAAAAAAAGATATGGAAGAAAGGGAAACTAAATTTCAAATAGAGTTAGAGGTAATGCTTGATAATAAGTTTGCAACATTTAAAGACAAGATTACAAAACCAATAGAATAAGTTGCAAAAAATAAATATTAAATTTCAAGAAATGGGAAAGCAAAGCGAAGAAAAGAAAAAATTCAGCCAAGAAGGAGAGGTCAATAATCTATAAAACGTTAATTTGAAGAACAATATTAACAAGCTAAAAGAAAAACTAAATAACAATCTGGCCCTAAATAGTTTGGAAGGTAAATTAGATATAGAACCACTTAAAGAAGAAGAGGAAATGAATAAAATTATAGAGTTACACCATGAATATAACCAAAAAAAACCTTGAACCTCCTAATATTTTGTTTGAAAGAGACGAAAAATAAGGACACACTAGCACAAGGAAGAACTACAAAATAAATTAAAAATTGAAACATCTTGTCTCATAAGAGCAAAGACAATAGGCAAAATAATTGAGCATAAAAATTAGTTAGTTTGTGTTAAGGTAAGTTCTAATTATGACCATAAATATGGCATACTCATTAAAACTATGAGTCTAAAAGGGCGAGGAATATATATAAATGAAAACCTCATTCTAGAAGATCAATCTACACAAAGGAATGAAGTTCAAAAGGTAAAATAGGTCAGGAAGAAGGGAATAGTAAAATAGGCCAGGAAGAAGGGAACATAGACAATAATAATAGAAAACTATTATTAGGGATAGAGACAAAAAAATATAATAACAAATAGAAATTTAGGACACCCTGGATCCTCTCTTGGAATTGTTGTGGCTTTCCATGAGGAAATTACTCATGTTCAATCAGATCCCAAGTGAAATTGATATCATATTACTTGTTGAAACTTAGGGGAATGAAGAATCTAACTTACCTAACATAAAAGGATTTGTCTTGTGGTCGGTATGGAATAAGAGATCCTACTGTAAAGGGATTAGAGGCACAACTTGTTAAATAAAGAAAAAAATTTCCCTCATATTAGGATTCACAAGAAAGACCCTTTCAATCAGTGATGTGGATGGTGATTTTAGATATTAATGCTAAGGATATTTATATAGAAATATGTTCACCTATTAATGGTACCCTTCATAAGAAGCATGATTTAGATGAAAATTATCCTTACAATGACTTAGAACATGATATTTAGATTCTGAGAAATGAAGGTACTATCCTCTGGCTAGGAGACTTTAATGCCAAAACATCAACTAACCAAGTTATTATCTTAAACAATGATTCCAACCCTAATCCTCTATGGCTAGATCAGGACCTTGATTTAACTAGCAGATATAGAAGAATCTCTGAAGACTTGGTTGAGAATTTGCTCAATACTAAGCTTATCAAACTATGTAGTTCTCAAGATCAAATGACTTGTATTCGTGGACTTGAAAATAACGTTGTAAATTATGTGATATGTGATAACCCCTTATATAACCAAATAGTAAATTTGGATATCTTAAATGACCATGAGCCCAACTCTAATCATAGACCTTCAACCCTAACTCCAAACTTTGTTATGCATAAAATCTACATAGAAGAGACTTTTGATAACCAAAATCACTTGATCTTCAACAAAAATAAAGTTGATCTTGTTTAAAATACGATTTAAATCATGAATTAAATCTCCTATCAAATAAGGATAATATTGAAGATTTCGGTCACAATTTTACAACTCTCTCTACTTCCATCAACAAGTTATCTATCAAGGTGTTGTGTTAAAATGAAAATAGAATGGTCAACCCTTGGTATTATAAAGAATGTAAGATTGATATAAAATTCATTGAGGGATTCTTCTAATGGTTCCTTAAAATACAACAATATAAATAGGTACAAAACCCTAATTAAAAGGAAAAAAAATGTACCATATAATAGAAACCAAGAAAATCTTTTGCATCTCTCTAAGATAGATCCTAAGAAATTATGAAGGCAAGTTATAACTCATAAAACTAAAGAAAACAAGATGATTCCCTTTAGGGACTAGAATTCCTACCTTAAAAATATCTATGAATCCCTTGATGTCATGGACAACATTCAAACCCTTTCTACAGAGGAAGTTCTTTTTTTTAGAAGACAAAGTTTGGGGTGAAGTGGATTTCAAAATTGAAGGGCACTAAAAGGAAAAGCCCTATAGCAGAGGTTTTTAGTATTACAAAATTTGTCCAAATTGTCAAAAAATCCTCTACTACAACCTCCACCAAGGGACTGGATGTTTTGGCGGAGGATTTTACAAAATTTTATAATGACTAAAAAAACTCAACGACCGAAGGCGTTAGCGGAGGTTTTTTCATTGGTGCACTTTGTTGAGATAAGCACACTGGTGCGAACAAACATGAAACACACCAGTGCCTTTAAACAACAACATGCACTGGGGTGTTTCAATAAATTTAACGACATTGATGCTTTATAACAATATATGCATTGGTGCTTGTTAATAAATATTTCACTGGTGAACACCAAAAATTGTAATGGTACCGATGTTTTATAACAATATATGCACCTGTGCAGTAAACTAAATATAGCACCAGTGCTTATGTGCTATCTAATAGCACCAATGCGCTAAGGGAAAGAAAACGCACCGATGGAGTTGACTGGGATGTTGAATTTCGTTGCATATTTAAAATTGAATGGTACGATCACGATATAGTGGCATTTCAGTGTGTTTATGGAGAAAGCACCAAGGCATAAGAATAACAAAGCATTGGGGCATGTAACGAGTAGTTTGTTGCACCAGTGTGCTTTTGGTTTAAATGCAGCAGTGCTACATTTACTCAAACACACCAGTGCGATTAAAATGATCAAAAGCACCAGTATTCATTTTCTTTTTGGTGGACAGTGACCAATGACATCACACTAGAATATTTATATCTTATTTTTATTTTTTTTAATTCCATTATTCATCAAAAATTGAAATATTTTTTACAATAGCATTCATTTAATTTGAATTTGAATTATTGCGTTTCGATATGATGTTTGGATTAATTTGTTATATCATAAATTTTCAAATTTTTGCATCTATTGTAATATTTAGTCATCCCTATATTTATCCAGCAATGTAACATTTCACAACGACATTGGACAATGCAATTGAATAAGAAACTTTATTTTATTATATATGAATAAGAGGCCCTTTGTCATACAAAATGGAACAACATAAAGTCCACAATAATCAAAATGGCAAGATGCATGTAATCGTTACACTTATTAGTAACCCATTGTCTTTCAATTGGGACACTATGTCTAGTACAATATACAAAATGCTCGATTTTCACAGACAATTATTTCAAAATATACAATGGATTGCATTAACATCTAAATATATTAATCATCATTCTTCTTTGGAACTGTTGTCAGTGCTCGATCCACTTGCATGACTTGGGTTATTTGGTCAAATGTCTTGTTGATTGCCTCAATTGTGTTCCTCTTCTTCAACTTCCATCTACAAACATACAAATAAAGTGTAATAAATGTATCCACATTGGAGGAATAATAAAAATCAAAATAGATAATATACATGAATGTAAATTAAAAAGTGATGTACCATAGAAAGAATTGAGTCCTGAATGACATACATTCTTTGAAAACAAAATTATCATGCCTTCTCTCAACAACTCTTATGTTGGCTCCACTTCATTCTTTGTTTCCTACAAGTTTTATACCCAAGAACAAATCATAGATTTAATATAAAGGATTTTTGTTGTTCCAATAATTATAAAATGAGAGAAGTAAAACAACATAGATACATACAAATTATAGGGGTGGCAGGAGCGGGAGGGGCCCTCTTGGACCTTGACGGGAAAATCTTGAAATCCTATGCCTGGGGTCTAGGTAGAAAATATAATAACCAAGTAGAATGGATGGCCCTTGTAAAAGGTATAAAGGTCGCAATCAACTCCAATCTCAACAGCTTCTTAGTCCTTGGAGACTCCAGAATAGTGATTCAAAAAATGAGGAAACCTTTCAAAGACAACCCTTCAAGTTGTACTAGAATTAAAAAAACGAATTGTAAACCTCCTGTGCCATAAGAAGGTTGACTTCCTGCATATTAGAAGGGATAAAAATGAGAATGTTGACCGAATGGAAAACTTGGGAGCTCGTCTCAGTCAAGGAATGATAGTGCTGGATGATCGTCCTCCCACACAATGATGGATCCCATGATCTACTCCTCCAACATAAAAGTTTCTAGTGGAAGCTCTAAGGCTTCAAACATGGTATTTGGGACTACGGGGAGGCAGAGTCCCCATATAGACCTCGTCCAAATCCACATCACATGAATGGGGGGGTAAGTGGGACGTATGAGCCAGTTGTTAGCTCAAACCTCAAGGTGATAGCGTGGCGTTGTAATTAGATGGGCATAGTTTTCGATGGTGGGATAATTGAATATGGCTCACAGTTCGTAGGGCTAGTCCATTCACCATTAACCACTGTCCCTTTCACACAAATGAAGCAGGGATTAGTGCTAGCCTTCGTCAGATGGCTCTCATAAGTGATAGTAGCTTAGAAGGAGGTCTATTCATAGAGGATTTATACTATGAACTGACTTAGAGAATGAGTATCTCCTCATCGCGATAGGAAGCAAGATGATTATTGTCCTTGAGTGTTGTGGGAGAGACTGTAATGTCCCCATCCAAATAAATCAGTAAAAGGGAAAATTCTACCAATCTACTAGTTCCCTAGGTCGGGGTGGAACATTTAGATTTGGAATGAGGGAGCTATAAAACCCCAAATTGACATTAGCTTGAAAAAAATATATTAAAAGGAGCTAAATAAATATTTATAATAGGAAAATAAGGTGGCACTTGGTCATGAGGGAACATTGGTGGTGTGGGACCCACACAAAGCAAGATTCTCCATGCCACATGGAATCCTACTCTCACCCATTCAAATCCAAGGTTGATTCTAACGTTCTTGGGGGAATTGGAAGGGAATTATAGTTGGCATGACTCAATGAGGGTCAAATTTGAAGAGGAAGAGTAACTCCCATGGAATAGGAAGAGGCATCTTAGAGGTATCATGAAACTTGGGCTAGATTCCCTAGCTTTTATTACAACAATGATGAAGATGATATGACACTTATGACAAGGATCAGACCTGATTTCTGACATCTGACCTATATGACATTTCAGGCCTAAAAATAGCCTCCAAGAGGGCGCACAAGGGAGTTAGGGCAGCCAAATATTCCTCCATTCGAATTGATGGAAGAGGGAGGTTAGGAATTGTTGGACAAGTGGCACTCATTGGAATCTCTCCCCAATTCGAGTTGGCATGAAGCTCTTAGAGGGAATTTGAACCATGAAGGGCTTGGAAAGCTAATAAAAAACAAGAACAAATAAGGATAGGGGATTTTTTATTATTTATCATTTGGTCATTTGGAGAGCATAGCTTGTCCATGCAAGTTGAGTGTTTATTCTACTTGCATTAGCACCAATTTTGAGGGTGAAAGATTCCCATCCTAATTGGAAATTGGAGAGGCCATTCAGACCTTTAATTTGGAGCTGAAATGAAGTCATTTTTTACAGGTTGAATCTATAGGGCTGCTTGTGATCACTTCCTCTTCAACTTGTTCCCACATCTCTCTCACTCTTCTCTTCATATTCTTTCTCTTGGAGGAATGGCGCACATGGTGAGATGTTGATATCTTTGGGGAATTCCAAGGGGCCCAATTTAGTTGTAATATGATTTCTACAATCTATATTTTATTCTCAGATGAACCTCAAATCGAAACTCCAAGTGAAACTATGTAAAAATGCCAAACTATGTATGAATGATGCCATTTTCCCATATATCTTGTTGTAAGAGCTTGAAGTTGTTTGATATGGAATTTTTTCAGTCAATATAAGTGGTTTTATTGATGTTTGGAGAGCCATTAATGTGTTGAAGAATTTTCATTAAACTTATGCAAGTCCTTGGAACATTTCTCTCAAATTTCATAGCAAGTTATAGCGATTTTCTCTCATTTCCCCCTATGTGATGATATGTTTACAAATATATGATTTATGGGAGTTGAAGAAGTCTTTAGGAACTAATTAATGATGCATTTGGTTGGCCATTGAAGTCATATAATTAATCCATGTCTCTATTCTTAAATTTGGGAGGGTCGTACTGCATTTGGGAAGCCATTAGTGACCTCTACCCTTGGGGGTTTGAACCTCGAAATTACTAGTAAATTCCCCATTTTCTCCTGATTGAAAATGAAGGATGCATAAGTATTTTGAGAGTGTCCAAGAACCTATAAGATTCATTTTTGTGTCCTAATACCCTTCAAATACCTTCAGAACCAATTCAAAAGCCTTAGGATCCATTTGAAAGCACTTGAGTCATCACTAGTACGTCCAAGGTTCCGAATTGACCAAAAAATTGCAATTTTTCCAAGTTTTCGAAATTATTAAAAAGGGACACTACAAGTGGTATCAGAGCATGGTACTTGCACTTGGTTTGGATGACCATTTATTAGTTCAAGAATTCATCCCCCACCCTTAGACACAGAAACGGAAAGTACCTTTCGTGAAGAGGAAGAAGAAGGAGAAGAGGTGCACTCTGTTGAGACTATGGCTAAGGATGGGAAAGGAAATTCAGATATGGAGGAGAAAGAGGAGTTTAGGAAATTCATGAAACCATTTTTTGAAGACATGAAAAGGCAGATAATGCAAGGGTTCGAATTGATGGCTAGTCAAATCGGTAGCAAATTGACAATAGGAGGCAACAGTAGTTCCCTTAGTGAGGAAAAGAAGGCATTTGGTGGAAGCATTTTCTCAAGGACGTGGCTTCATAATTGACCCAAATAATTTCAGAGCTCAATAAGGGCCACCACACCCAAGTTTCTTGAGACTAAATAGGACCTTCACACCCATATGGAATGCAAGAAGTTCTAGTAGAATGGCAGTAGTTGAGTGAAGATTGTAGGAGGACCCTACCATTTGATCAATTCCTTATTGTCTCAAACAAGCTCAAGATGAGGGGAGGCAATATAAATCCTTTCCAAAACAAAGAATTGAATTATTCCATAGGTAAAATGCCACTTCCTACCTTTTATGGCTCATCTCAAAGTTCTGCAAATACTTGGATACAAAAGTTAGATGTATATTTTCAGCTGAATCCAAAGGTTGAAGATGATGCTCTAAAAATGGTTATTTTGCATATTGAATGAGAAGGCAATGATTGGTGGTTCCATGGGTTTAAAACCTTGGGACATGATTAGGTCACAACATATGAATAATTTTTTAACAGGTTATTGGAAATATTCAAGCAAAAAGACCCTGAAATGCCTTTCAAGGAATTAGTACAGTTGAAGCAAATTGGAACCCCTGATGAGTACATGTTGGAATTTCAAAAACTATCAGTTGAGGTGGCTGATATATCTATGGTTCGATTGGTATTTCTCTTTACTGAAGGTTTGGTTGAACCTTTGAAGGGTTTAGTTAAATCCCACAAACCTACTTCATTGAAAGATGCCATGAACTTGGCAAGAGATCTACAAAATGTGCTACCCAAGACAAAGTATCCCCCCAAGCCCAACTTTCCTTCCAAGTTCAGACTTGACAAGAATCCATGGAAAAAAGATGCATTTGGAAAATACAAGAAAGAGGGACCAAGCAAGGAAGAACTCATAAGAAAGAAACTATGTTACACATGCTTCCAATCATGGGTACCAGGGCATAAATGTGCTAAGGGGAAAGCACAATTCATTGAAGTATTTTCTGATGATGAAGGTGAAGGGGACATGGAGGAAGAAGAACATATTTCATCCCAAGAAGAGGGATATGACACAGCAGAAGAAGATCATCCATCACCTGAAAAAGGGAGAATGGCAGTGCTTTCAGGAGTTCCTCGTTTTCACACCATTTGATGCAAGGGAGTGGTACAAGGGCAAAGAGTTTTGGTATTGGTAGATGGAGGAGCCACTCATAAATTCATTGATGCAGCCTTGGTGGATAGGATAAAGTTACCTACTAAATCATTCGATGGGTTCACAGTCATCATTCCAGGTAACAATTCTATGGAATGCAAAACATGGATTCCAAAGCTACAACTCGCCATAGGAAATTACACATTTTATGATAGATTTTATGTGGTTGATGTTGCTAATACAAATGTGGTCTTGGGAGTGCAATGGTTGTACTCTATAGGGGAACATACAGTGAAATACCAAATACTTGAAATGAAATTCAAAGATTCGGAAGGAAAACAAAGGGTAGTGAGAGGAATGCACACCTATTTGAATCAAGTGGTGTCTTCCCACAGTATGAGGTCCATATTGAGGCATGGGGATATTGAATGGGCTGCTGAATGTTTCATCACTTACCCCAAGCCAAACATAAATATTGCAGAACATCCAAGGGAGATAAGGAAACTACTACACAAATATGAAAAGGTTTTTGGAGACCTTCCTCCTGGAAGGCCACCTGACAGAGGGGTTGAGCACACCATTGTTTTGGAGGTGGGTACTTCACCTATACAAATACCACCATATAGACACCCAAAAAGGTTCAGAGATGAGATTGAGAAGGCTATTCATGATCTCTTGATTGGGACTCATTAGACCAAGCTCAAGTCCCTATGCTTCTTCAGTTGTTTTGGTGAAGAAAAAAAATGGAACCCTAAGGATGTGCATTGATTTTAGAGCTCTAAATAAGAAGACAATAAAGAATAGATATCCCATCCCTAGAATAGATGAGCTCATGGATGAGATATTTGGAGCAAATTTCTTCTCCAAAATTGATCTTAGATCCGGTTACCATTAGATTCGAATGAAGGAGGAGGATGGGTAGAAAACTGCTTTCAGATATCACTATGGTCATTTCGAATTTCTTGTCATGCCTTTTGGTTTGACCAATGCTCCAGCCACTTTCCAATCATGCATGAACAAAATATTTTGCAAGCAGCTCCGTAATTTTTTTTTTGGTTTTCTTTGATGATATTTTGATTTACAGTAAGACATGGGAGGAACATTTGCACCATTTAGAAGTTGTATTGAAAATCTTGCATGAAAAATCTTTGTTTGCTAAGTTGTCCAAGTGTGAATTTGGGTTGAAAGAGGTTTTGTATCTTGGGCACGTAATTGGGAAAGATGGATTAAAGGTGCACTTGGAGAAAATAAAGGCTATTATTGAATGGACAACACCCAAGAACATCACTGAATTGAGAGGCTTCATTGGGATATGCACTTACTATAGGAAGTTTGTGAAGGGGTTTTCCAAACTAACTGCTCCCCTTACTGATTTGAGTAAGGAGGATTCTTTCAAATGGGATGAAGAGGATGAAAAGGCTTTCCAAAGAATGAAATAAGTAAGGAGTAGTTGTCCAATACTTGCATTACTAGATTTTTCTAAACCATTTTTTTTGGAATGTGATGCATCGGGAGAAAGAATAGGGACGGTCCTAAATCAAAATCAACACCCCATAGCTTTTGAGAGCAGAAAATTGCAGCCACATGAAAATCTCTACTCCATATATGACAAAGAAATGTTAGCCATCATGTATTCCTTGGCCAAGTTTAGAAAATATCTGGTGGGGAACAAGTTTGTGCTCAAAACTGATCATAACAGTTTAAAGCATTTCCTCACACTAAAGGATCTCAATGAAAGGCAACAAAAATGGGTAAGTAAGGTCCAAGCTTTTGATTTTGACATTGAATATGTAAAAGGGAAGAATAATATTGTAGTAGATACATTATCTAGGAGACCTTCATTTTCTCTTATGGACATTTCGAAAGATTGGAAAGATATGCTAATAGTAGAGTATGCCAAAGATAGTTTTGCTTGTGATGTGTTAGATGGGGTCAAAGGAGATGATAGATACAAGATATTGAATGGCCTAATCTAGTAAAAGGAATGAATATACTTGGTTCATGGTTCGAACCTAATGCACAAGATCTTGAAGGAAGCTCATGATTCTCCTTTAGCATGCCATCCTGGTTTATTTAAGACCTATAGGCAATTAAGACAAAGGTTCTCTTGGAAAGAGATGAAGGAAGATGTTCTAAAGTATGTGAATGAATGCAATATATGTCAGGAAAACAAAGTTGAACACACCCATCATGCTGGTCTATTGCAACCATTATCCATTCCAGAACAAAAATGGAAAAGCATCTCAATGGATTTCATCACAGGCTTTCCCAAGGCTTTGGGTAAGGATTGTATTTATGTTGTGGTGGATAGACTCACCAAATTTGCTCATTTATTTTCTATTACATCATCTAAAGAAAATATCTTTTCTTTAGATATATTTTCAGATTGCATGGACTTCCCCAAAAACATTGTGAGTGATAGGGATAACAGATTTATGAGTGCTTTTTGGCAAAAACTCTTCAAGTTGGTGGGAACTCAATTGACTCCTAGCAAAAGCTATCATCATCAAACTGATGTCCAAACAGAAAGGGTGAACCAATGGTTGGAGGGGTACTTAAGGAACTATGTTGGTGAGCAGCAAAAAGCTTGGGTTAAATGGCTACACTTGGGTGAGTTTTGCTACAATATTACTTTCCATATGTCCATTAGCATGTCTCCTTTCAAAGCACTTTATGGTTATGAATCAATCACCTTTGTTGAGCACATTTTTGGTGATAGTAGATCCCCAAAAGCTAAAGATTGGGTTGAGGAAAGTCAAGATATTTTGAAGCTTCTAAAAGACAATTTGCAGGTTACCCAAAATCAACAAAAACAATATGTTGATCAACATAGGGAGGAAAGAACTTTTCAAGTGAATTATTTGGTTTATTTGAGGCTACAACCATATAAGCAAACCTCCTTAAAATGGAAAGGGATCAGAAAATATTAAACCAATGTATTATGGTCCATATAAGATAGTTCAAAAAGTTGGGGAGGTAGCCTATGGGTTAGAACTTCCAGAAGGTAACAAAATCCACAATGTATTTCATGTTTCATGCCTTAAGAAGGTTATTGGTCAGCAAATTTCTATTTCAGAAACACTCCCTCCATTAGATGATGAAGGACAACTCATACTTATTCCAAAAAAAAATTTGAAGGCAAGAGAAAGGAAATTGAGGAGCATAACCATAAGAGAATATTTGGTACAATGGAAATATTTGCCAAGTGAAGATGCCACATGGGAAGAGGAACAAATTTTGGAGCATCCCAATTTGGAATTGCTTGAGGGAAAGAAATCTTGGGTGGGGAGGACTGTAAGGTCCCCATCCAAATAAATCACTAGAAGGAAAAATTCCACCAATCTACTAGTTCCCTAGGTTGGGGTGGAACATTTAGATTTGGAATAAGGGAGATATAAAAAACCGAATGGACATTAGGTTGACAAAAATATATTAAAATGGGATAAACAAATATTTATAATAGGAAAATAAGGTGGCACTTGGTCATGAGGGAGCATTGGTGGCGTGGGGACCCACACAAAGCAATATTCTCCATGCCACATGGCATCCTACTCTCACCCATTCGAATCCAAGGCGGAGTCCAATGTTCTTGGGGGAGATGGAAGGTTATTATACCTGGCATGAATCAATGAGGGTAGAATTTGAAGAGAAAGAGTAACTCCCATGGAAGAGGAAGAGGCATCTTAGAGGTATTGTGACTCTTGGGCTAGATTCCCTAGCTTCTATGACAACAATGATGAAGATGCTATGACAAGGATCAGACCTGATTGCTGACATATGACCTATATGACATGTTAGGTATAAAAATAGCCTCCAAGAGGGCGCACAAGGGAGTTAGGGAAGTCGAAGATTCCTCCATTCGAATTGATGGAAGAGGGAGGCTAGGAATTGTTGAACAAGTGGCACTCATTGGAATCTCTCCCCAATTCGAGTTGGCATGAAGATCTTGGAGGGAGTTCGAACCATGGAGGGCTTGGAAAGTTAATAAAATACAAGAACAAAGAAGAAGATGGTATTTTTGATCATTTCTCATTTGGTAATTTGGAGAGGATAGCTTGTCCATGCAAGTTGAGTGTTTATTCTACAGGGTTGCTCTGATAACAATAATTAATGCAGGGTTGTGTCTACACTAATTGAACTATCTTCCTAAGGAACGGTGAGTTCCTACGCCAACAAATTGAAGAGATTATTACAAATTTCTAAAAGATCTATATCTATTCATCAATCAAGACAAACACATTTAAGATCTACAACCATTTGACAGTTTAAATCATACAATGCAAGCAACATTTAAACATCATAATGGCAGAAACTTGAATCTATTCATAGTATAACAATGGAGAAATACATCCTTACCATGACATTAGACATGCATCCATCCTCCATTGACATGAGCTTCCCTTCCTTCACCCTTGCTTTTGAAGAATTTGAGCTCTTTCTCCTCCTTCAGAATCTTTCCAGCATTCCTTTGCTCTTCCTTGGTGTGTGTTTACCATGCCCCAAAGACTTTCTTATATAGCATTGGGAAATGTGCCTTAGGTTTCTCTTTTGAGTGTGGGATAATCCATTTAGATTATTTTAGCTTGAAAACCCACTTCACATAGTTTCTAGGCTTTTTGCACCCTTTAGAATGATTTAAGCACAATTACTGCATTTTAATGCATTTTTTAGAGAGGATTCATCTCTGCATGAACTTATGCCATGTCTTCCTGTTGTAGGTGCATGGTAAAAATGCGCTTCTTCTATCACTTGACTAAGGGTGTTAATTTTATTGTTAACATATACCCCCTAATGTGTGAGGTCTGAAGCAGAGCTAAGGGCCAAAATACATTACTGAAATTTGTACTATGTATACTGATACTCTTTTATCGTTCAAAGCAAGGATAAGGGAAGGAAAGCTCACATGCGATGGATTGAGGATCACACCTGTAAAACATAGCAATTTCTCAAATATATAATATCTTCCTGAGGTGGGCATACCCATGCTCAACAGTAAACAAGCATGGCCACGAACAATACACAATGGATCCATGTCAAAAGCAAATTTTTCTGAAAATGTAAATGTACACTTTGATGAGTGTGATGACAAAGTCTTTTTGGGCTTCTGACATGGCGGTCTAATCTTGCACAGCTCGGGCAGTGCATCGATGGGTGATACAACTGTTTTTCCCAAGGTCTTCAATACAAACTGACGATAGTACGAGTTTACATCATGCGAATAAGTGATCTGATGTCGAGCATAATAAAACACCATCTGATTACCGGTCATCGATGTATACCGTTAATAGATGCGAAGAGACCCACCGATAATGATGATGGACTCTAAGGTACTGAGTACAAACTAACAAGTGTGAATAAATGATCTGAAGTTGAACACTTGTAAAGTCAAATAATCAGGGGTCATTGATGTATACCCACTATTATTTGCGAGGAAACCTGCCACTAATGACTGCAAGATCCAAGGTACTCCCGGGTTTCTAGATCCATGTCCTAGATGATGATTTGATGTCGATAGGAATAGATAAATCAGAAGAAGGACATTAATGCATCCCAAATCAACCAACACAAAACAAAGATCAATAGTCTGATATAATTTGGTAGAATTGCAAGATCCAACACTGTAAAATGACACAAGGAAGGCCAACATGATTGGTCAGGAATATTTGAGGAATGGCCAACTCGGTTTAGACTTCCCTTGAACACATAACACGACGCAGAATGGACACTTGGAAACATAGAACTTTGAGTAACCGAATTTTAATGAAAACCACTAATGCCAGATGCATTAACGGAAGCTCCATTGTTGACGGGAAGGATAACCCATCAGTGGAGATCTGTTCAAAATACCGGTACAGTTTCCTAAGGCAAATGTAAACGGTGTATTGACAGTGGAGACCAAATTATGTGCCATGTTCAAGGGTGACAAGGACTGACTGTTGCCATTTTCTCCAAGGATTATACTATGAAGTGATTCAAGTCTCTACCTTTTTGGATTTTTGTGTTTTTTAATTTTTATGCTTTTTCATTTTTTGTAAAAAAGAATAAAGAATGTTATGATACATAGGAGGGAAAGAGTGTTGCATGGGTGTACGCCTATTTTTCAAGGGCACGGGTTAGGCCAAGGCAAAGATCCATATTGCAAACAAGGGCTAAGCTAGTTGTGCACACTCTTACAGCTGTTCCTTCCCAAGGTAGGCTATCTGAAGCAGGATTATGTGTCGATGGACAGTGAAGTAATACCATGTGACTGAGGTTATCCAATTTGGTGAAATGGCCAAGTCGGAATGGTTCAATGAGGTTTACTTCAGCTTGAATCTTGTGAAAAATGTCAAACTCATAGATCATCATGAATCATGGTCTGTCTCGACTACCTGAGTCAAATAGTTTGAACCGTCAAAGTCTTCAAGTCCTGAAATCAAAACCATTTCACTAGCCAGTAGTTTAGTTAGAAATTGGTTCAAATGTGCCTTTAATATCTAAAAAATATAGCCAAGAATGAGGAATTATGCACCTTTCTATCATTCAAAAGGATACGGTTTGGGTTATGACGTAAGCTAGATTATTTCGGTTTCACTTATGTCCTTAAATTATGTGTTCAATTAAATTGGCCATGAAATAATGTACATGCTTGCTTTTTGGTATGGTGTTAATGACTTAGATGCCAATCAAGTACATAGTTCAAAGAATCAGCCAAACTATTCAGACTTCTAGGAACGTGTATATACTCAATAAACTCGAACTGACGCTGTAAAAGACGTACTCGTAGAAACTTTCTAAACAGTGTAGGATGTCAAACCTGATACTGACCATTTAACTGGGATACAACTAAATCTGAGTCCAGTTTGACGATTATTCGTCGGATGCCAAAGGTGATAGCCTCGACAAGAAGCTCAATGACTGCGCTATATTCTGCAACATTGTTGGTTGCAGATCCGAGAAAAGTGCCTCCTGAACTAAGAACTTCATTATTAGGTGTAAAAATGACCCATGCGGTGGAAGCAACATTCCGACAACTACGGCTGGCACCGTCCGCATATCCCAAATATGTGAAAGACTCTTGTGCCATCTACCAATTTGACAATGCCAAGCAAGATAAGTGTGTGCCCGAAATAACTAATGCACAAAAGTTTATACAAAAAATACAACATAGTACAACAAATGGTGCGAGGTATCAGTGCCTACACAAAGTATTTCTTCAGATAGAGACCATTTCTGATCTCCGACATGGGTTCCCCGTCAAAATTGACCAATTCATAAGCTCCCTTTTTTAACACAGTTTTGACAATAAGTGGGCCAAACCATTTAGGTACAAATTTTCCTTCTCCTATTTTATCTTGGTCTTGGTCATAAACTAAAACCAGATCACCTTCAGAAAAGACTTGAGGACAAATGGACTTGTCATATTGTCTTTTGATCCTCTTCTTATGTACTTCTATGTTTAGAGAGGCCTCCCTTCTAGTTTCGTCAAGAGAATGGAGATGGAGAAGCCTTTCCTCTTCTGCAGCAGTGTTAGGTAGGATTTTGACAACGATCTTTAATGATGGGATTTCACATTCAATGGGAAACACAACTTCTTCTCCATAAATAAGTTGGAAAGGAGTGAATCTGGTTGCAGTTTTAACAGTTGTTCTGTAAGCCCAAAGAGCAGTAAACAACATCAAGTGCCAGTTGTTGACACTCAATAAATTTTTTGGTTAATTATCTTCTGTCGGCATTGGCAATGCAACAATAGAACAATTTCATGGCGGGGGATCTCAAACTTGGTCAAGAAAAAGCACTTGTCCTCAAGTGTGGGCATAAAAGTTGCAAAATAAAAATGGTTGAAAGAAGTTTTCAAATTTCAACAAAAGCTCAGTTTTTCAAACCTATTTTTGACCTTGTGGGCAAAAGTTTTTAATTTTCATATAAAAAAGGTTTAGCTCGAGTTGGGAAGCGTTATGAAGAAAAACTTTGTATAAATATAGCAAAGACCAAAATAAATAAAAAATTGGGAAAATATTTTTTTAAAATTTTATATATTAATGCCAAAATATGGAAGCTTTGATTTTTTATGAAGAAAGGGCATTAATTTTGACCTAAGTGGAGGAGGATTGTATTTATATAAAATGACAAAGCAAAATTGAGTAAAAAGATGCTTCCACCCAACACCGAGGGCTCACCACAGGACCAAGTGCCAAGCCGAGAAGACCACATGTATCCTCCATCACTCTAGCGCCGAGGCTTAAAGCCTCCCATTCCTTTGTTGCTTGGCATAGAATGAAGGCAGTGGGATATATAAAGGATAAAAAGAAACTTTCTGTTGGGCATGTGGGATAAATCCCCAAGAATTAAAAATGGAGAATGTAAGTGGTGGACGAATATTCCAGCCAACGTTTTGATGTTAAATGACAGATCACACAGAAATAGTGCTATGGGGGTTCTTCTGAAGACTCTCCACCTTTACGACATTGATGAAATGGATAGCAGGGCATTGTGTAAGGCGATATCATTTTGTCCATCTCTAAGTTGATTTGGAGGTCATGGGATTCCATATTTAACTTAAATCATTCTTAAACTATTTAAATTTTCACTGCCATCATCTGGAACGATTATGCTGTCAGTCATCCAAAACAGGCAGGATAGAAGCTTTAAAAAACACGTACTTATGTACGATTGCTGAAGGGATTGCATTATTTAAAGCTTGTTAGTTTTTCCACAGTTAAAATTACTAGAACGTTTCTCAGGTTTCTTGCTGACTCTAGAAATGAACCACCATTGGAAGTACGTATCTTACGAGATAGCACACGATTAAAAAGAAGCGGAAGTTGAAGAAATTTTTGTTTGCTTCAAATGCTGGAGAGTGCAGGTATCTTCGGCACCTTGATATATCAAATAAAGATGATTTAGCTGTAGCTAGCTGGTTTGAGAGGTATCGAAATCCTTGTGGAGAGAGGAATACACGGCTACAGTAAAAAAAAAGGCACAGCGTCACTTGGTTTCCGAATTTCTGACAGAACGGAATCTATGCTCCCTAGCGTTGCCAACAGTAACGATAGTGGAGCGTTACAAATAAGCCTTCAGTCACCTAAGATTTCGACGTCTGGATCTTCCTCTGACAGCAGCAATACTAGTAGTTATAACGCTGAGAATCCAGGAGATCAAGAGTTTCTAATATGAGATGCCGAGGTCTTCTAAACAACGACAATCATGTAATTGCTGGAGCCATGCCTTCAGTCGATATTGTAAATTGTGGCATCTAAAATGAATGTGATCCTGCATACACATTTCTTGCAGAGTACGTCAGTAAGGATGAGTCAAACACTGGAATTGGAGCGATTATGGTCTTCGGTTTGCATATGCTGGTTCTCAAAGGACGAGGTGTTTCGACTTCTATCTCCTATTTTAAACAGACTCGAAGGTTCCAATAGAGGTGATTGCATTCACTGCAATATCTCCGGGTTGATATATGTTGGATTTTGCAATGGTGAGGTGGCTCAGTCGATTATTATTGCCGTGATAGAGGGAAGTGACTCTGAGCTTGGAGAGCTGCTTACTCGATTTCTTTGTTTAAGCCTTGACCGCTTATATCTTGGAAAGCAATAAAAATTTAATGCAACTTTGGAAGTAGCAAAGACATTCAATGAGAAAATAGCAAGATATTGTCAAAGTTATACTGGAGTCCTGTGCGTATGCTGGGACTGGAAATGCTCTTAAGATACAAAGTCTTCTTGGTCTCTGCGTGGAACATCTTGAGAAGGGTGAGAGTCATCAGGCACCGAATTTTGCATCACCAATGAAGGAAGAAGATTGAAAATATAGCAGAATTGGTCTCAGATAGCTCTCGTCATCACTTGTTTTCTTTGTATGAGAAAAGCAACAGTTCGTAGGCTTTCCGCTACAACAACTTGCATGGAAAAGTAATGAAAAGAGTGGTCGCGGAACAAAAACCACATCACACGTGTCCACTATTGATACATTCGCGTAGGGAAAAGTGGTATTGCAAACCACTTAGAAGACTACGCGGAAACAGCCCACGTGGCACTTAAAAAGCAGCTTCTATTTATTGATGAAACTCATTATTTTATTTTGTCTCGAATAAGCGACCGGAGAAATAAAAAATAAAAAAAAACATAAGAAGCTAAAATACCGGCTGTAGAAGATTGATGAGAGGTTAGTTTTGAATGTTCTGGAATACTTTTTCTCTTCTCGGATCGTAGAAATTTTCCATACAGAGGAGCTATTTGTGTCTCGGGTGCAATGGAGTTTTCCTTGAGAGCCGATATTAGGGTTAGCACTAATATCCAAACCCTCATTCGCTGTGAAAAAATTTTCTGAGCAAGGTGAAAGTCTAAAGTTTGTGGCAAGTCAATTTCATCTCTTGCATAGTAAAAGCTGCAGCATACATCCCGATTTTTATCCCACGACTGGTGAATTTGAGCAGCATTTCAGGCATATTCATGATTGGTAGGATGGAAACGATTGTTGCAGAAAACTGAAACTTCTCGACAGGTGGCCTCTCCACAACATTTCGCATGTGAGAAATATGATGAAGAAAACCATTTCGCTCAGTTTGTAGAGAAGGTAAAAAGCTACATAATAAAAGGAAACATAGTTTATATTGAAGATATTGCCGAGGGTTCGGAGAACAGCTCAGCAGGTCAAAGATGAAGTGGATGAGAGCAAGGGAATGGTTTTGTACAGGTATCAAAGGAATAGAATACCGCCGAAAGCCCATAAATTCCAGGAAGAGTATCAACAGGTGGCAAGATAATAAATATCAGTTAATAAGTGAAAAATTAAAAGGAACTGGCAGCCATCTTCTAACTTCCGAAGACATGACAAAACAAACATTCCAGATTTTTTTTTGTCATATTACTGTTTAAAAAACTAATTCTTGTAAAGTAGTGATTAGTTATTTGATTGTTGTTTTAGTATTAGTGGTTTATTTTACGGTTAGGGTTTGCTTAGAGAGCAAATTTTTTGTATAAAGTATGCATTTTACAATGTAAAGGGGGTTGGATTTTCAGTAAGGAGAAACCCATTCTGGGTGTTTTGAAGGGCTTCAGAAGTTAATAAAGACCTCAGAATTGAACAGATTTTTCTTCAAAGATTCATGTGTTGTTTAAAAATTGCAGTCTGTACCCTTTCCTTTCTCTACTTGTGCAAGTTTACTTTCTGCGTTATTCCTTTCATTATGTCGTTTTCTTCTATGCTTAGATGAACGTTCATAATAGATTGAGATTCATGTTTCTATGCCTCGATTTATTCGCTTCTGAGCATCCATTTATTTCTCTAAAATTAGCAGTGGATTCATCTAAAAATTGATGCCCGTTGTTAATGGATTGTCTTTATTTCTTTCCCTATCACCTGCAAAAATTTTATTGACTGTAATAAGACAGCTATCTTGCCTTTGTATGAAAATATTTGTTTAACTGCTAGTCCATATTTTTCTGTTTTCTCGACTCCATTGCCCAATGGTATCCTGTTCATGTTGATCTAGCCACCTCATTAAAAATCCTTAAGTTTTCATTATTATTTTACAAATTGGCCCTTGAGTTTCATTGTCGAACTGCTGTCGTGGTGACACTGGATGGCAGATTTGCCGAGAGAGCCCTCTCTGGCTGAAGGAGGCCAACTTTCAGTCTAAAGATTGGTTTGAAATAGGTTACCTCGGGTTTCTTTGATACAGCCCAAGGAAAATCCGAGTGCTAACACCAGTTATTCTTGTTTTTGTTAATCATCCTCTGTAACATAGTTTTCAAAACCTTGTTGATGGCTTCTACTTGTCCGTTAGCTTGAGGATAATATGGCGAGGAAAATTCCTGCCGCAATCCTAACTGGTTTGTAAGTTCATCCATACAGGAATTCCTAAAATGACTTCCGTTGTCAGTAGTGATTTCTTTGGGTACACCAAACATTGCTATCACATGATTGAATAGAAAGTATGCTGCAGTTTTACCCATGCAATTGAATGTAGGCATCGCCTCAGCCCACTTGGTGAAGTAGTCTACTTCTACAATGAGGTAGTGGTGGCCATCGGCTGAAGGTGGGTTGACAATCATATAATCAATGGCCCATTTTGAAAATGGACCCACGGTTACTACAGGGTGTAAAGGAGCAGGATGTGGGCGCATTTTTCTTGTGTAAATTTGGCAAGGGTGACACTTTTTGATAGCATTTATGCAATCTTTGAAAATTGTAGGCCAAAAGTATCCCGCATGCAAGATTTTCTAAGCAGTTGCTAACCCAGAAAAATGACCGCCACATGCTCCAGCATGGCAATCATTCAATACTTGTTCAGCTTCTTGGTGTACTAAACAATGCCTTAATATCATGTATATTCCACGACGGTACAAAGTATCCCCAATGATGAGGTATCTTCGATCTCGATGTCGAATGCGACGTCGTCCAATACTAGAAAGCTGAGGATCGATCCTTTGGGTTTGAAGGTATATAATGAATGCTCCATACCATGGATCAGAAGGTGCAATGAGGAATACATGTTCATCTGCCCAAGTTTCAACAGATATAGTACCCTCCTTCTCTATGGGTAACTCAGACATTAACTCAGCAAATGCCAACAACTTCTTGGCTTTAGCGTTTTTGAATTCGAGGTCAAATTCTTGTAAAATTACTATCCATTTTGAGTATTTGCCACCAAAGATATGGTGGGACAAAATGTGTCTCATGGAGTTGATTTCAGCCACTATGGTTGTTTTCCTTAGAAGTATGTAATGTCTAAGTCGTTGGACAGCATGGACTGCTGCCAAGGCCAACTTCTCAACCTGGGAATATCTCAATTCGGGACCTGCAAGGCCCTTGCTAAGATAGTAAACAACATGTTCTTGAGAAAATTCATCTTCTTTTGCTAAGACCATTCCAATTGTGGTAGGAGAGGCGGCCAAATATAACAAAAAGTCTCGATTATAGTTCAGTGGACTAAGCACCGGGGTAGAGACCAAAGCTTTCTTTAGTTCATCGAATGAGCGTTGAGCTTGGTCATCCCATGTAAATGCTGCATCTTGTTTTAAGAGACGCATGAAACCTTTATCTTTTTCAGCAAAATTTTCGACAAATCTTCTCAAGTAGTTGGCTTTTCCTTGAAGGCTTTGAAGTTGAGTGATTGTTTTTGGGGAAGGCAACTGACGTATTGCCTCAACCTTGATGGGATCAACCATGATCCCTTTTTGGGATACTACAAACCCAAGTAACCTCCCAGAGTCCACACAAAACATGCATTTATGTGGATTTAATCTAATGTTGTACTTGCGGCAATGCTCAAATATGGCTTGTAAATGTGCACCATGTTCAGCTCTTTTTTTAGATTTAGTTGCCAAATCATCAAGGTAAACTTCGACAATATCTTTAATATCATGAAATGCGTATGACATTGCTCTTTGAAAGGTAGCCCCAGCGTTTTTAAGGCCAAATGGCATTTTCCTATAAGCGAAGGTTCCCCAAGGGCATATAAAAGCTGTTTTATGTTGGTCTTCCTTTTCAATCTAGATTTGGTTGTAACCGGAGAAGCTGTCCATAAACGAGAAGATTTCATTCTCGGCGCATTCATCGATGATCTGATCAATGAAGGGTGTGGGATAATTATCCTTAAGACCGGCTAAGTTTAGATCTCTAAAATCGATGCAAACCCGGATAGTCCCTTGTTTTTTGTTAACTGGAACAGCGTTGGATACCTAATCAGTCAAAGGAACAAGATAGATGAATCCAACGTTCAAGAGATTTTCAGCTTCTGCTTTAATGGCAACTGATTTCTTAGGGTTCATTGGACGCAGGTTTTGCCACACAGGTTTAACATTGGGATAAGTTCTAATTTCATGTTCTACGATGCTGGGATTGATGCCTGGAATTTCTGCATAAGACCATGCGAATATATCACGAATTTTTTTAAATAAAGCAGTGTAAAATTTTATTTTCTCAGGAGAACAATCCGCACCTATGTTTATATACTCAACGACGTCAGGTTTGACAGAGATATCAATTTGGATGGTTTTCGAAATGTTCGCCAAATTGCCTTCTGAATTCACATCGTAGATTCGAATGGGGCATTGGTACTTACGATTGTCACCTTCAAAGTAAAAAATTTCAAGTTCAACTTCTAATGAGTTGATCTTAGGAAGAAACGAGGATTTGTGATGCATATCCTCCCAGGGTCGTTCTGAGATGTTCATAACCTCTAAGATGGCTTTGCCCGAAGGGAAGGTTTGATCTAGGATATCATGGTTACTTTGTGAGTTCAAGGCCCAAATAGGTGAAGTATAGGGATCATACTCCTCCAGCTTAGGAGGTTTTTGATCCAGTTCTACCGAAGCCATCTGAATAGCTTGATAAGCGAGCTCTGCGGCAGAAAAGGGAACACTATTCTCCATTTCCTCATGGTATGCAGAAGCATGTATCTTGCCATCATTATTTTCATCTAAGGTGTTTTCTTTGGAGGTTCCAACCAACGAGGTGGAGCTGACCTCCGAAACAGAATTAGAGAAAACTCTTAATGGAAAGTATACCTCCGATGATATGGTGCAAATGGGAGCAATGTTAGGGGTCAATATTGGTGGTGGAAGTGGGAAAGTTCCCAAAAGGGACGAGTCTTTAAACATTCCTACCCCAACCTCTTGAATAACCGTCATTCCATCCCCTACATAAGGTACATTCAAATGGATACCAGTTTCAGGTGAGCAGTAATCTAGTTGATCGATTGTAAGAATCTTCCCTTGGTGGGGGAACCGAATGACTCGGAATACGGAAGACACTATCGCCGTCATCTTGTCTATCCAACTGTGTCCCAATAGAAAATTGTAGTCTATGGGTGCATCTACTACCTCAACATCTACTTGAACTGTTTTTCCTCCCAGTTCAACTGGGCAAGCCAAGATGAGTCCATGAGGTGGTAACGAATGTCCATCAAATGCCTTGAGTATTGTTTGGGATGGTACTAAGGTGGGTGATCCCAAAGCTTTCCAACAAGCTAGGGACATGACGCAAGTGGAGGATCCTTCATCCACAATGGTTCGAAAAATATTCTTCCCATGTGAAGTTACTTTAATTTGGAAATCAATTTGTGAGGGAAGCCTACCTGTGGGCTGCTCTAAGTCAAACGTGATTAAATTGGTATCTGATGGATCAACAGCACCGATGGCAGACAATAGTGCTTTTCGCTGAGTGGGACAACTTTACAACACCTCCAAGGCAGACATTGCACAAGGAGCTTGAGCTAAATCTTCAACTAAATTGTAGTTTTGAGCAGCTCGCGCATTGGGATTGTGTGTTGTTTTACGGAGGACCCCTTTTGGAGGTCGAGGCACCATGTCTATGGTTGGTTTTTCAATATTTAGAAAACCACTAGGTTGAGATCCAGTTGTTTCAGCATCTTTTGACGGTATGTTGTAAGAACGGGCCCTAGTTTGGATATGAATGTTATGTTCACCAATTGTGAAGATATTTGCGTTGGGTGGATTGCCCCCCTGTGGGGGGTTTGCCTGGTTTCCTCCTGCTGGAGGTGCTGGCGTTGCAGCAACCATTTGTTGTTGTTGGGGGAAGGGTTGAGTTAGGACAAAAGGTTGTGGTTGTTGCCCTCCTCGTTGTGCCAACATGCGATGAATATCATCCATATGAGGACAAAGATGAGTAGGATGATCTTCTTTGCAAATTTTGCAAGGATATTTGTTTTTCCTATTTTCCTGATTGCCTCTTGTGGAGTTATTCACCTTAGGTGCCTCTCTTGTCCCATGGTTTGCATTAGGTTTCTTCTTTTTCTTTTTCTTTTTTCCTTTTGGGTCCACAGTTTGAATTGTAAGGACTTCGAAAGTTTGGGCAGGAGTTGCAGCTTGCTGATTTGTCTGGCCAGCTGTGGGTTGCGGGTTTTGAACTGACATTTGTCCCAATTGCTGGGTAATCTGTTCCACTTGCTTAATGGATCCAATCACACCATCAGTATGAGGTCCTTTTGGTGGCCTAGATGGATCACACACAGGTCTTATAGCATGGGGTATTAAGTCATAAAGTGTGCCCGATTGGGAATATACTAAATCCATACGGTGGGCACTCTGAATGAGTTGTTCTTCAGTCATGGCTCCTGACATGGATACATCTTTGGCAAGAGTATCTAACAGTGATTTAATGAACCAATCTGCTAAGAATTGATCAGGGATTTCAGCTTTTATAAGCCTTCAACATCTCCTCCACTTGTGGATATGATCCGAGATGTGAGTAGCAGTGGATTGCCTAAGTGAAGTTAAAAGTTCAGTTCTTGTCTCATAGTGGATAGGTAATTGAAAATGTGTCAAAAATGCCATAGCTAAAGATAAAAATTTAGTAAATGTATTGCGGGGCAACTCAATGTACCATTTCGCAGCATTTCCCGTTAGGGTCTGCTGAAGCAACCTCAACCTAATACTATCATCGACTAGGGAATTGGATGAACACCACAAATGGAATGTCATCACATGATTTCATGGATCTTCCCCTGGTTTTCTGTCAAACTTGGGTATGTCTGAGGGTAGTTTTGTTGGTATTGCTAGCCACCCATTCAAATGAAGAACATGGTCATTGGTCAGCCGGGATAAATTCGGTAGATTCAACGTGGCCAGAAATGGTGACTTGGATGATGCCGAAGCAAAGGTTTGATATCCGGGTGAAGCTTGATGGCTCCATTGTTGTGGTCCTTGGGCTTGAAAAGTATTCCAAGCGGGATTACCTCCTTGCAGAGATTGCATCCAAAAAGATGGGTTATTTCCTGAATATTGCCCATTCCATTGTGGGATAGGATGCATGTACGGATTTCCCCCTTGCGGAGGTATGTTCCATTGAGTTTGGTGACTTGGTGGAACATTGCCACTCCATTGTGGCATAGGGTTAATGGGTGGATTTCCCCCTTACAGGGGTATGTTCCATTGAGATTGGTTACTCGGTGGAACATTACCACTCCATTGCGGGTTAGGATTCATGGGTGGATTTCCCCCTTGCGGGGGTATGTTCCATTGAGATTGGTTACTCGGTGGAACATTACCACTCCATTGATTGTTTCCTTGGTTTGGATATGCGTTCCAAGGTTGATTGCCCCCTTGCGGGGGTGGTTCCCAAGAAGATGGGGTATTTCCTGGAACCTGTCCACTCCATGGTGGAATGGGGTTGATGGATGGGTTACCTCCTGGTGTGTTACCTGTTGGGGGAATGGGATTGTCCCCAGGATTTGTGCTAGGAAAGTTTGGATAAAGGTTTCCCGAGGCACTTCCACTAGCTTGTGGAGTATTACCCCAATTAGCATTAGTGTTCCATGGTCCATTAAGTCCACTAGGGATATTGAGGTTCCAAAATGAAGGATTCCCCCTAGGTGTAGAACTTGGAAGACTGTTTGGTAAGGCAGTCCCTCCAGTAGGGGTTCCTGCAGGTAAAGTGGATGTACTTCCGAGATTGGGACCCGAAACTGTACCAACTGGCACTGAAGTGCTAGTTGAACTTATGGTAGAAGCGGGTAAACTAACTGGTGGAGTTGCGGTAGAGGTCAAGTTGAAAATATTACTACCTCCAACAACCATGTGTGGTTGTGATGATGTGGTCCCTTGTGCTCTTGATGAAGCCATAGGGATGTTGGGAGTATTGCTACCTCCAACATTTGTTTGAGATGGTGCTGATGTGGTCCCTGGTGCTCCTGATGAAGCCATGGGATTAGAGGTTGAATTTAGCATGTGTACCAAGTGTTCCACAAGAGGATTGATGGTGTTCAAAGGTTCACTGATGTGGAGTACCACTGGGTCTGAAAGATTTGTCAGAGGTGGATTTACGGGATTTGCAGTGTTGTCTTCTAATATTTCAATTGAAACTGGAGCAAGAGGATCAACAATTTCTATGTTTTCCTGGGTAGCTGGTGGTGTTGTAGTATTTGTTTGATGTGTCTCTGCTCTACTATTGATTATTGAAGTTAGCAGTGTGTTGGTTTCAAAGCCAAAATGTCTTGTATTTTGTAGTCATCACCGCAATGTAGCGGGGCCTTCAATTTCTGGTGACTCACCTCCATGCCGCCGTGACTAGTGGGTCGGAAGATTAGCCACTTTGAAGAATATTGATAAAAGGATATGTTTAAAAAGTTTTTGAAAACAGAATCAAACAATCCTATGACTTTCTAGACTCAACAAAATAAAGTGTCCACATAGTAAAAATTCCCTAGAGATTTCAAGCAAGCAAACTTACTTTTCCAAAGAAACGAAGCTTAGTGGAAAGATGGATTGTAGGGCCTTCCGAAACTAGTAGCTTCTAAGGGATTTCATGTCCTCATACAATTGCTAGGAGCGAAGGTGTGAGAAACAATTACAATAAACTTTCATCGCCAGGGGTATAAGTGTTGGTACCTGACCACTCACCCTCGCAAGGAGTAAAAGTTCCACAGTCTTTCTCAGGTATTGCAAGTGTGTCCCACTCACAACAGCCTATGTGATACCCTAAGAATAGCCACTAAAGTTATCACTTCGCAATCGACGGTCGAGCGGACAGTTGTAAGTTAAGGACAACTCTTATTACCAGAAACTCTAGAAACAGTGATGTCACCTCAAGGACTTGTCACTGAACATAGAATCCCTTCGATAAGCTCATGTCCCACTAAATAAGCAAGAAGGGGGAACCACCCTTACTTATTCAGATTGACCTCGTGCTTGACGCATGTTTCAGAAGCGCTTTCCCGACAAGCATTTTTTGCGAGAATGGATTTACTCTCTTTAATCAATGCTAGTTTCAAAGTTTTGTAGCCCAGGAGTGTTAACTCTCCAAACCTAATCTAGGGCACTAACCTAATCTTGTTGGTGATATTAAAATCAAAATTTTGTCAATTTTAGATTAAGCGCCAATTTTAGTGGAAGTTCGCTTAGTCTCAGGAGTGGAAGTGAAACTGATGGTGTTTTGACTCGAAAACAAAATGAACCACACAATGCAAAATGCTCACGATGCTATCTTTCAGTTCGATGAATATCCTAATTGAAGGAAGGGTTAGAGGTTCATGAGCTTCTTTTAGACATGCAAAATTGCTAGTAGATGTTTTATGTTCATGCACAGTTTCCCTGAAATATGGATAGTAATCGATGTGTAAAGATCAATGTAATCCAAACAACTGTCTCAAGTAAATCTGAATCTAATTCTATTACACGGGGGATCCCTATTTCTCATTCACAAGATCGCCTGAAAGCCCAAGTGAAGAGGATACTCTAAGCCCTTTTGGAATGCTTTTGAATTAAATCCTAAACTGTTACATGTGAGATACACTTTCTCATTCACAAGATCATCATAAGATGCAAGTGAAGAGGATACGATGCCTCAATATAAGATGCTTGAAAATCAACCCCTAAACTATTACACACGAGATACACTTTCTCATTCACAAGATCATCATAAGATGCGAGTGAAGAGGATATGGTGCCTCATACACAATTTATCTCAAGAAAACTGAACTCTAAAGGTACAACTCTCTCTAATTGTGCATGAAAACCATGAAAACATTTTGACTGTAAAACAAAATGCAACTACTCAAAGTCTTAGTTCTGTTTCATGGAAAGAAATGATTCTCAAATTATGTCAAACATGTGATGTGTAAGGTGTTTTTCAAATGCAAATGTGTGTAGATGGTGTTTCGAGTTTGTATGGGACTGTCAAAGTCATACAACTCCAAGCATACCGCAATATTAATCCAAACTGCCTAAACCTTGTGAAAATTTTGCAAATTTTTTCCTTTTCAATATGGTTTGAAAATTATAAAAATATTCCTAATCAAAAACAAAATATAACTAATTGAAGCTTATTTTTTCTTTTGGAAAAGAAATTACTCTTGAAATTATCGCCACATGTAATGGTCAAAGTTTGTTTTTTAATGCAAAAAGTGTGAAGGGTTCCTTCAAATGTAGTTGGTTTAAAGTCTCGGGTGAAAAAGATATTAATCAAGTGTAAGCAATTTTTTGCAAAACGTTAGAAATCCTTTTAATCCAAAGCTAAAAATTTGATTGCAAACCAAACACAACTTTTTAATCCACCAACTAGCAAGATTTGTGCAAAAATTTTACTTCTTTTAATTGAAAGAAAAAGATTGTATCTCCCTCAAAAGGAATAATATGGTGCTAAAAAAGTGGTTGAACAATTGTTTTTAAACTAAATTACAAAAAAAATTTCAAACCCCACTTTGCAACAACCTTGTCAAAAGGCTGGAATTCCTTTTAGTCTTTTTAATGCAAAGCTAAAGATTTGAACCCAAATGTAACCATAACTTTTTAAAGTTTTTTCAAAACCATATAACTCTACATAAATCCCAATTTAATCAAAACTTTTTGAACTATTTGAAGGGCATTCCATACCCATCTTCAACTCAATGAAATTTTTTTAATCTTTTGCAAAGGCATAACAAAGTGATTTTTTACACCAAATGAAAATGATTTCAAACCCTACTATGCCAAAACTTTTTAAAGTTGGTTCAAAGGCATGTAATTCTAGACATAACCCTACTTAAGTGAGACTTTTCCAAGTTTGTTCAAAGGCCTTCATAACAAATTGGTCAACTTAATCCAAACTTTGCAACTTGTTACATTCTTTTTAATCCAATTGGAGAAGAATTTATCTCCAATCTTAGCAAAGCTTTGCACAGCTTTCTACAAGCAATACAATCTTGACTTAATCACCAGTTTTCAACTGGTTTTAATTCTTTTTGAATCCAATTGGAGAAGAATTTATCCCCAATCCAAGCAATGTTATTCAAACTTTTCAAAAAGAGTCGAAAACAAAAATTAAGGAGGAACAAAATCTTTATGTAAGCTTTAAATGAACAAAATAGGTTTGGTTCGTATTGACTGGTGTTGATCTCAGCCTAAATGCAGCCTATATGCAACGTTTTTCTGCAAGTTGAAACCCATGCTTTAAGAAATGCAAACGAATCGAAAGTCAAGCCTGTTCTATATTGTTAAAATGAGGACATTCAACTTCCACTAAAATGCACAGGGAGGATGTAAACACGATTTTGCCGGTAGTGAGATTAGTTTTGAATTATTGTATTTTGTCGGTTTTGATAGCAGAATGCCTTTGATATCTTCCAAGAGCCCAAGCATTCAAATATTGGCTGGTTTTAAATGTTTGCTACGAGACGTATCCTGTCAGAGTTATGTGCAAATATTGGCAAAGAATTTCAAACGGAGATGCATTCACGCAGAGTTTCAAAAGTGTTTTAAAGGTTAACGCAGGCTAAGATCTGGGCAGATAAAACTTCAACGCTTCCCCAAACTCAGAGTGTAAATAACATGTCGAAATTTGAAGAACGCACAGATGTTTACAGGCAATGGTGCGTCCAGGGTTTGCTTCATGCAGGGGTTCATGATTTCTCACGCAGGGATCTTGGAAGTGTCGAAAAATCAAAAGACCAAAGATGTTGGTATAGTGCTTGTGTTATCTCCTTTTAGGGCCAATCAATTGTTATACCAGTAAAATGCCTGAAACGAAATGCATTTCCACTACAGCAGAGGGCGATTTTGAAACAAAAGTGCATGGTCAAAATCATATGCTGTATCGCAGAGATTCCAGAATTGGCAAACACCTTTAATGTTGGTTTGATTTAACTCAAAATAATGTTGGGATTCAAAGTTCTAAGACGCAGTGGTGCAACAGCTATGATCTACGCCAGGGATCCAGAGATCAAGACTCAAGGGAGATCAGAGCCTGAATTTGTAAATGCTTCATCAATTCGCAGGGGTTTGTAAACAATTGTCAACTAATCCACAATTCATGCAGAGATGCTGGGTGTCACCCTAGCTATAAGGATCGTCGTTGAAGATTCACCACAAGATTAAAAAAAATCTGAGAGATCAAGAACTGCAACACATCACCTACAGGTTTCTAATCTTTAAACAACACGCAGAGGTAGAGTTAAAGCACTATGCGAAGTAAACGCTCGTCTCAGGGGGTTCACGCAGATTTTAAAGAAGGATAGTCAAAATTCGTGAACCTGATGGGTTGAAAGAAGGTGCAGAGCTTCTTACAAATGCAAATAAGACAAAAATGCAAAGAATAACGTTGAACACAGTTTTAGAGGCAGGGTATTCAGATCTGTAACATCTTCCAACGCAGGGTGTAAGAAATTGCCGAGTGTTCAAGATCTGGAAAACGCTGATTCTAAATCGTGGCCTCTACGGGTTTTAAGAGTCAAGATTCAAGTATAAAACAAATGAAAAACGCTGGGATTACCAGATTCGAGCCTAATATTTCAAAAAACGCTGGGATTTATCTTTGCATCTTTAATTTTTCAAAAGCAAGAAGACCTAGATTACTCCCTCAACACTGTAAGTTCATGCTGTAAATTCATTGCAATTCAACCTATCAAGCTGAGTTTTAGAGCAGATCTAAAAATTAAAGAAATCACTCATATTTTTAAAGATTTAAAGTAGAGTTTCATAGTAGACCTGGGCATAGTTAAGAGTTTTAATGGATCTTTAAGCCACAAAGGGGGAAATCTGAAGAAAGAACACCAAAAACTGAAGAAAAATCAAGAAACTTTCAAGAAATTTCAACAAATAGTATGGTCGCCAATCTGATAACAGTAATTAATGCAGGGTTGTGTCTACACTAATTGAACTATCTTCCTAAGGAATGGTGAGTTCCTACATCAACAACTTGAAGATATTATTACAAATTTATAAAAGATCTATATCTATTCATCAATCAAGACAAACACATTTAAGATCTACATCCATTTAACAGTTTAAATCATACAATGCAAACAACATTTAACATCATAATGGCAGAAACTTGAATCTATTCATAGTAGAACAATGGAGAAATACATCCTTACCATGACATTAGACATGCATCCATCCTCCATTGACATGAGCTTCCCTTCCTTCACCCTTACTTTGAAGAATTTGAGCTCTTTCTCCTCCTTCAGAATCTTTCCAGCATTCCTTTGCTCTTCCTTGGTGTGCATTTACCATGCCCCAAAGCCTTTCTTATATAGCATTGGGAAATGTGCCTTAGGTTTCTCTTTTGAGTGTGGGATAATCCATTTAGATTATTTTAGCTTGAAAACCCACTTTTCATAGTTTTTAGGCTTTTTGCACCATTTAGAATGATTTAAGCACAATTAATGCATTTTTTAGAGATGATTCATCTCTGCATGAACTTGTGTCATGTCTTCCTGCTGCAGGTGCATGATAAAAATGTGCTTCTTCTGTCAGTTGACTAAGGGTGTTAATTTTATTGTTAACATGCTCATGATCACTTCTTCTTCAACTTGTTCCCACATCTCTCTCACTCTTCTCTTCATATTCTTGCTCTCGGAGGAATGGCGCACATGGTGAGATGTTTATCTCTTTGGGGAAGTACAAGGGGCCCCAATTATTTGTAATATTATTTCTACACTCTGTATTTGATGCTCAGATGAACCTCAGATCAAAACTCCAAGTGAAACTATGTAAAAATGCCAAACTATGTATGAATGGTGTCATTTTCCCATATATCTTGTTGTAAGAGCTTGAAGTTGTTTGATATGGATTTTTTTCCAATCAATATCAATGGTTTTATAGATTTGGAGAGACATTAATGTATTGAAGAAGTTTCATGAAACTTATGCAAGTCCTTGGAACATTTCTCTCAAATTTCATAGCAAGTTATAGCGTTTTTCTCTCATTCCCCCCTATGTGATGATATGTTTACAAATATCTGATTTATGGGAGTTGCAGAAGCCTTTAGGAACTAATTAATGATGCTTTTGGGTTCCAATTCAAGTCATATAATTACTCCATGTCTCTGTTCTGAAATTTTGGAGGGTCGTATTGCATTTGGGAAGCCATTAGTGACCTATACCCTTGGGGGTTTGAACCTCGAAATTACTAGTAAATTCCCCATTTTCTCCTGATTGCAAATGAAGGTTGCAGAAGTCTTTTGAGAGTGTCCAAGCAACTATCAGATTCATTTTTATGTCCTAATACCCTTCAAATACCTTCAGAACCAATTCAAAATCCTTAGGAGCCATTTGGAAGCACTTGAGTCATCACTAGTCCAAGGTTCGGATTAACCAGAAAATTGCAATTTTTTCAAGTTTTCCAAATTATTAAAAAGGGACATGTTGTTGTTGCAACCTAATCCCCCCAAAAATTTCAATTTTGTAGGGCCCCTCCTTTATTTATTAGAATTTGTTTTGCTTCTTGAAACTTTCCTCTCTTGGCACTTAGATTTTTTCTTTGAAAATCTTGAACTACAAGTTTTTAGCCTAAGTACCAACTCAATTTTCACTCCGAAATGGTCGCAGATTTTTTGACTACTTTTTTCCGACCATTTTGTATCTTTTTGTTTATGTTTTTCCAACGCTTTCATAGATTTTTGATGACTTTCGCCGACCGTTTCGCATCTTTTGACTATTTGTCACCGACCATTTCACTATTTTTCGCCGACCATTTCACTAGTTCTTATGTTATTTGTTGTCGGCCGGTCGCAGCGAGAAGCAATGTTTTCCGCCATTGCTTTCACAGCTTTTCAGTCATTTTTCGCCGATCGTTTCGCAGGTTTTTGGATTATTCTTTGCCGACCTTTCGCAACATTCTGGCATTTCGGCACCGACCGATCGCGACTGTCAAATCTCTTAGCACCGCCCATTTCACTATTGCTGGCATTTCAGTGACAACCAGTCGCAACATTTTACGCTGATGTTTCGACCTTTTTCGAGCAAAACGGCAACCATTTCTTTGGCTTCTAGCAAGTTTTTCCCCAACCTTTTAACTCCGATCAAATTTACTTCGCCTGCCGACTGTTTCGCCGTGGTTTGGCGAATTTGCGTTGACTGATTCACACTTCCTATCGTCACTACCTTTTCTTAAGATTTTGCCGACCGTTTCGGAGCATCTAACAGGCGTAGCACCGACCGTTTCACGGCGGCTGAGAAAATGTCGCCGAAACGATCGGCGAAGCTTCGTCTCATTTTGGGCGCCAACAAAGATCATTAATGACCCCACCTACCGAAGCCCATCCGCGTTAATGACTAGGGTCTTATATATATGCCGTAAGGAGGTGTTTTAATCCGTTATTTGCTAAATGAGAAAACGTCGTTTGAGCATACAAAGAGAATCACCAGTCAAGAGACACAAGGTATCTACCAACCGCCAAGCTCACTCACCAGCGAGCCATTTCACCATTGACAGGTAGGCGTTCTGAACACTTTTTCGTTTAACTTTGATTTCTTGGGGTTTCAATTTTTAACGTTTTGGGGCCTTTCTAGTTGGTTGCGAGGGTTTCAGGAGTAAGGATTTTAGTGTGGGTTTAGTGCCATTGCCTTTAGCTGTAATTTAAGACCTCTGAAAGCAATTGTGCTCTCGCTCAGTGTTACCCACGTTCAACTCTTGAGCCAGGTCGCCCGTTGTAGCTCACATGTTCTCACCGGTCGTCATGAATTTGTTTTGTTTAGTCGGGTCTATCTCAACCAGTGACTCTTAAGTTTTACCATGGTTTTAGGAGCCCAGCACTCACGCGGAAGACTGTTTTGGTCTAGGTTGTTTCTATCCATTTTCCTCCTTTGAAAGCGAACATTCCGTTGCCGAACCTCTTGTCTCTGAAGAATCACGCGGCCTCCCGCTCTGTCGTAATCTCAACATATTTTGCACCCATAATTTTGTTTTTTGAGCAGAGAAGAAGACGTCCGGAATGTTTATTTTTCAGTCACACCCTGCTTTCACGTTTATGCGCATCCCCAGACCTTTTCTAACCTTATTAACCCTTTAAGGCCACATGATTTTCATTTTGCTTAATTATTTGTACTTTTGGAAACTGCATTTTGCTTCTATAACTGTGTGTGCATTTAAACAAAGGAATTTAACTTCATCGGCCACCTTAAGGTTCAATATTTTGATAAATGCTTGAAGCTTCATTGCAAAATAAAAGCTAAACTGACACTCTTTCCAAACATTGTTTTGCTTATCTACTGTACCATGAATACTGAATTGTTCATAAACATTTTGATTCCTTATTTGTTCATTTTGTGTCTCAACAGACTTGATATGCACAAGCAGTCCGCCAAGCGAAAGTCCAAGTTGGTTGAATCAGACTCAGACGTCGAAATATTGTTAGATACCTCACTTGAAACAATGTTCAGAGATACCAAATCCGTGATAGGAGCCACCCTAGAATTTCAATGGGGCGAACTATACAGGGCCATCAGAGATACAAATTTACTTAATGCATCTATTGAAGAATTAATGGTTTACCAAAATATCAAGAGGTCCAGCCTCCATAAGGCAGCCACACGCCCAAAATTGTTCCCATGCTCATAATTCATTGGGTGGATCTTGCCTCAGGTAGACACTAACACTAGAATCATCTCAGATGTCAACGGAGTAGGGATCGCATCCTTCCAACCAACCCATATAACTGCAGCCTACAAGCTTCCTGACCCTAAAGTCATGATGAATGATGATTGGGTGAAAGGATTCAACATGGATCATTTAGATTTCTCCAAAAGGATGATGATCTGTGAGAGACAATTGAGATCAAGGACTAGTGGAGAGTATGAGAGTCTGAACTTAAGAACACCATACATGATCATAGCCTTGATGTTGAGCCGAGTTTTTGGCTTGGAAAATGGGAATACATACAAGCTCAGGTAGGTACTGGTGATGTACCACGTTTTCACACAAGGTACAATGTTCAACTGGGTAGATATCATCTCTGACAGTATGTCATCACATATAGCTGCAGCACAAGGAGGATTGACACAGAAGAAATCTGATTTCTTCATGTCCTCTTATCTGGTAGATTGATTATTAATCAAACACTCTTTCCCTAATCTGGGATGTGTCTGGAACCATAATGAATCTCCTCTCCACGTAGCCTATCAGATGACCTGGGCTCACAAGTACGCGAGCCACTACACACAAATTTGTGAGAGGTTTATCATGCCATTATACCAAATAATATTCAAAGAGGAACCAAATTGTATGTCAGAGAATGCCATGTCAATCATCGAAGAATACATAGATTATTACTTCTCCGCCAAAGGGACATATATTAGTATGTATGGAGGAACTCAACCTCCTTCTTTATTGCCTTGGTATGCCACTGATTATGTTGTACATAAAGAGGCCATGAGACAATTGTTCATCAATGGGGTTAGTAGGCTTCTTCATGACAAGAAGAAGGTTGCATATCCACAGCTACCATTTACTATTGGATCATACAAGCTTCACAAGGAAAAACAGGGTGAATATTTTGTTAAAGATGTAGAGGCCTTTCATTTCGGAACGAAAATTTTTAGAAGACATGATAGCGAAGGTAATGTTGTTGTCCATTGTGCCTCCTGCAGAATCACCTTTGATTACGCACATCTTTTCGACAAAGATGAAGAATTCTATCGAAGCGCGAAGAACATGAACGAATTGAACAAGCGCTTTCGTCCCAAAAGCGAAGCTAGTTCCAGTTCTAAGGATAACACTACCAAGGAAGATGAGATCAAGCAAAAAGAGGAAGCAGAAAAGCGACGTCAGGATGCATTATCTATACAGTTAGCAAAAGCTAAAAATAAGCTAAAAGAAGAGACTGACAAAATCCGGAAGGAACAAGCTAAAAAGATCCAAAAGGAAGAAGTAGATAGGCTTCAGAAAGAAGAAACCAAAAGACTCTGAAGGGAGGAAGTTGAAAAGATCCAAATGGAAGAGGCCGCAAGTGTACAAGAAATGAAAGAAAGAGAAGATAGAGAAGTAGCCGAGCAACAAAAGAAAAAGGAGGAAGAAGAAAAGTCCAAGCAAGCTGTGGAACCGAAGAGCCCTGACGTGCAAGATATGGATGCAAACCCACCAGAAATAATCATTGGAGGACGTCTCCAGATTCGGGAGCTCGATCTCACCCTATTTACCCCATCAAAACAACACACGGTAGCTAGATTGGACACAATATTTTTTGACTCTAAAAGAAAAACTATCATGAAGAGGTCAGAAAAGAGAATGAAATTTCCATCCCATGAAGATGTTACTTTTCAAGAAAGCGCAATCTTCGAAGGTACTCAAAGAGACCCTAAGCTCGTGGCATCAGTCAACATAGTTGCAACACAAGCAAGTGCAGACAATGTTGACAAGCTGATGAGTGACGTGGAAATAAATAAGGAGAATATCTTCAAAGTAAAATATAATTTGATGAAGGAACGAGAACAGGGATTGGAACTCAAAAGGAAACATGAAGTCCTTTTGTCTGAAAAAGAAAGGATAGCATAAGAATACCAAAATGTGGAAGCAGAAAAGGATGCACTGACTGTGCAGTTGGTAATTACAGAGCGCAAGAAAAGGGACCTGGAAACTCGCATCAAGGAGTCAGATAAAAGCGAGGTAGACAATAGGAAACATGTGGGAAACTTTAAGGTTTAGTTGGAAAGGTTGATACAGAAAAAGGAGTTTATGATATAACAACTTAAACTTGCAGACGATAAGAAGCAAGACTTCACTCCTTTTCACGAGAAAGCATGTGACGTTGGGAAGAAAATTCATAATTCACAAGAACTCATCACTGAGGAAGTCTACAAGATGAAGATGATGATATTAAGGATGAGGGAAATTGACATTGAGGCTCTGGAAGTCGGGAGGAAATTAGTACGCACCATAAATGAGATTGAGAAACAAAAGAAGTGGAGAGAAGGAAAATCAGAATTCCCTGAGTATTTTCCACACAAGACCATTGCAGATTCAAATTTGATTCAGGCCTCCTTGAATTCTGCATAAAATTTGGTCTACGGATCAATAATAGGATCCTGAAAACCATCGAGAAATGTACAGGATTTTACCAGAAAATCCATGAAATTCATGAAAAATGTCAGTTGGTTATACCTCCAACCATGGAATAATTTCCCAAGAGAGACCAGTGCTTATCAGAATTTAGAGCACACTGAGTGATGAATTTAGTTACATTAAGAAGCTGGAGGTGCGAACAGGAGAAGATCTGCATCATTTCATCGGAAAAGCTTCCATTCATGCTTACTTTTTAGAAGACAGTTACAAGGCAGCAGCTAAAGGAGTAAAGAGTATAGAGGCAGAATTATATAATCATGAGATCTCTTTAAAAATGGTGGAGCCCGTCCAAAGTAATATTATTTTAGAATAAACTGACATGTGGGCCAAATATATTTCTGATTTGGAAAAGACAGCTGGAAATTAAGTTTTGTAATTTATTTGTATTAACACTAGAAGACAAAATTATGGGAATACCTAGGGTTAGGGTATGTGAAGAGACACTAGAAGACAGATTTCGTAAAAATATACATAGGGGAAGAGAATAGAGAGTAAAGGACTTTTGGCAGGTATAATAGAGATGGACTATTTTTGTATGAGAACAATTTTTCTTCTTAATAAAGAAGGATCTGTTTCCTGGGAAAAGCTGGTGCAGATATTTTGCATGGAATGCGTGGAATGTGAATGGAACTACTTCTTATTGCATTTATAACTCATACTGTGAGATCTTCCTAACTTCTTTGAATTACTTCATGGTGATGAATGGTTTTGCTTTTTGTGCAATTGTTTATGTGCTAATGAGTAATAAAGTGCTTCATCATATGTCACATACCCCAATTTTACAAAAATAATGTAATTATTTTATTATATTCCTGAGACATTATGTTAAATTTAATGCTAAGTAGGAATTGATGACTCAGCAGAGTCACCAGAAATGGAATGTAATTCTGAATATTTTATTATTAATAAATAAATTATGGAGACAACAGCATGGGAGAGCTGTTAAAAGAGGTTACTGGTCTAACTGGTGGATGGAACTAGGTGGAAAGACAAAAGACAAGTGGTAGCATCCTCAAACACTTCCTAAGTTGCAGGTGGCAACTTCCCTATATTTTGGGGTCATGATTCCCCAAGAAAGTCGAATCTGAGAAGGTGGCTTATTAATGACAGTTAACCCAACAAAGACCTAGGCAATCTTTTAAATAGTACTCAATGAACCGAGTTGGGGGTTCAACATTGTTCTGGAGGGAGAATACATTCAGGTGAATGCTATTCAGGAGTCCCATTGAGGAAGAGGGAAATACAGTAAGGAAATTGTTTGAGTGGGATGCTGCAGTAACTTGGTTCCAGTTTAGCTATTTTGGCTGAGTGAATTGTTTTGCTGCACCTAGTTCCAACCAGGAAGATCAGAGCAAGCTCGGGGGTCCTGAGAAGTGCTGTCTGGGCACTCTCCAGGAGTTGGTAGGGAGGAACATCCTCCCATTGCTATTGTTGTCTACAGTTGACACAGGTTCTGTCACTTAGTCCTGCTGTTTATTGAGTAAATATAAATGTAGATTATGATTATCTCCTCTATGTCTGAACAGTAATTATTTTAGTAGAAGTTAGCACCTCTGTATTGTTAGTAGATAGATTCTGCAGAATTATTATGTCTTAGAAATTTCCTAATATCACTATTATTTTACAGTTCAAGTATTTTTTTTATGCGTGATACGCTTTGATATTTTTATAAGTTATAGGATGTTATTGTGATCTTACACTTGGTTATTACCATAGTTAAATAGATAAGTATAGGCTAATTATACAGTAAATATTTTTCTGGAAATAAACTCGTTAAAACAATTGTAGGAACAGAAATATAGATAACCATATAGCCACAATAAAATTTATTTTCATAGATAATAAAGCAGATACAAACCCTAGCTAACAGGTGTATAGGCCATTATCTATCACAAGAATGGACGATCCAAATTATTTTAGTAAGGTTATTATTTACTGACAGAACCTTTATTGACTCAATATCAAACCGAACCACAGTTTAGCCATATCCTTCACCCTTTTAACTATTTTATTTCTGTCGACAAAATCTTAACTAAACAAAATAATTGATCATTTAAACAAGCAACCGTCACCAAAATGTTTGACTTAGTTATTAACTTTCAAACAGAAGGAATTAAAGATAGAAACAATAACTAGCTCGAGGCCGAGCTTATACAAAGTAGTAATATTATTCCCTTATAAGTCATAATCATTTTAGCAGAACCGTATATCTAGCTCACTGTCGAGCTCAAATCCTTTAGTTATATCTTTCTTGTGAATGTACAGTACCGACCAAGTCCTACCCTAACAGTACATAAATCATCTAACAAGGCAATACTGTAAAATTAGAATGGATTCCTATCCTAAAATTAAAAATATATGCCACACATATCAGCTCGAAAACCTACAGGAGACATTTAGACGTAGCATCCTAACAATTAAATTCATACAATAGTTTTATCTATGGCCGTAGTCTTTTTATTTATATAAGCATTCAACATAAATCTTCGAACCTGGAACACACACACCATACATCGACTCTATCTTACAGAATGGCTGTAACAAATCATTTCTTTATAAGTTACAAATTATACAAGAAAAACGTAGGAGCAAAACCTTTGATATTACAGTATCCAACCTACGGCTGAGTTCACAAATCCTTTTAAAACAAAGATTTAGTTATTATAATATAGAACATCCAATTCAAAGAACAACGCAGACATCGAATAGGCTTCCATATAATGCACAAGCTATATTAAGATAATTTCCGAAAAACACGGGTAATAAACCCCAAACAAAGTACAGGTGCAGTATAAAACTCGAGGCCGTAACCCTATCATCCTGAGTAGGCTCATAGCCTTACGTTATACATAGATTAAACCCTAAACACCTTTAGCAAAAAGAATTATTTTACAAATGACTGAAGTCAGCCTCAAAACCGAACAGCACAGAGCTAGCCACAAGGGTGTCCTTCATGACCAAACCAGACAAACAACCAACAAGGAGGAACGCCGTGGTAAAAGACCAGGCTTACTCGGTTATGCAACCAAAATCCGAAGCATGAAGTCACCCATTGCGAATGGAGTGCGAGCCTGCAACAAAAAAAAACCCTTATCAACAAAAATCATTTATATATATAGAATTGACGAGCTTTAAACAACTTATCGTATTCAGAAATCAAGGTTGAAACTTATAGCTTACCCAAGGTTCGAATGAAGTCATGCTCAGTAAGAATATTGGTAGCCATGAGCAGCAGTAGGGTGAACCCTCTCGTTTTCACCGGCACGAACCAGCTGACTGATAACAAGGAGCTTATGCAACCGTGGAAGCTTCAAACAGAATCAAGCTAAAAACTTAAGGCCACGCCATGACAGGGGTTCCACAGTAAACAAACGAAAATACAAACCCCAGACTCTTGACCTGTTACAGTTGCCAAGCAACGTATACCAATGACGCTTAAACGAAGCTATGGACAATATGAAAGATGAAGCAGCATGCAAGCTGTTAACACATTGCAACAATGGCGGCCAGATTGATAAATGAACGACAAGGATAAACCCTAGACACTATAACACTCCTTCGCTGTCAATAGTTAATGATAAAGACTTGCAGACGATAACATTAAGCAAAGGAATGACAATAACCCGAGAACTGTAACAACAAACGCCACCACACAGCTCAGTCCTGGATAGGTTGCAGAGAAGGACCCGATCCCGAAGGCGAAGGAAATGAAGAGGTAGGGTTAGGTCTAGTGATTTATATCACCCAACACTTGGCCCTCGATGAAACACGTAGCAGTTTAATATTTCAGAACTATGGGTCGAGGCTCTATAGTCCCACGAGGACTCCCAATAATTGAAAATCATTTAAAACAAAATAAGAATACTCAATTTTGGTAATAAACCATAGTCCCAAACTACCAAAACTTCCACGATAGCTCATGCTTTGATTTGGTATTGGGAACCATAATACCTGGACCTTCAATAATTGCAATCGTGTTAATGATATTAAAATTTAAAGATCTCAATGATATCCTTATCATTATTGACAATAGAACTCATAATATTGGTTTTTAGTTAAAGAGATTATTATAAGATCTTCATAATAATTAATACATAGATCATTCTTATAACGATCAAAAACTCTTGAAAGAAGTCTTAAATACATAGTATTATTCTTCTATAAAAGAACTTGTTTAAACAATAGCAACCGAGAATAAGATTGGATGTATGTCTCAAACATAGAACATTTGATAAATTATTTTCCAAGACGGTAGCCATCAAGTAAATCGATACTAGATTGCAAAATGGTCACAAAAATTTATAGCCATCCTGATGCGACAGAACAAAAGATACAATATCTCTATCATTTCTCTAAGTTACTGTAGAGAGGTAGAGCATAAATAAATGACGTTTTATATTGAGATAGTATTGCAGGGATGAGTAAAAACTTGTTATTGATTTATGATGGAATTTTAACTGGCAGATAGCAAATTATGCGACTTATTGTTATTTGCTTAAGAAATAATAGACCTGTGTTATCTTTAATACACAACGTGTTTAATCAAGTATGATAATGAAAATCAAGCACAGATTTCAATTAAAGAAACTACTTAAATCGTAAACAATAGAAGGCAGGTATCGACAAGTCATAGTGATATCTTGAACTCCCAAGATGTGCAATTAAAAGTATAAAACAAACTTTGTTCTAAATTTTGAACTGGGCATGATGTAAAAGTATTCTACCTTAAAAAGCTTGATAAACCTGGTAGGCATCATTAGACTTATTCAGTGAATGAGTTGGTACAGCTAATTTGACTTATGATGCTTTAAAGATTATTGCGGCGACCCGACATTACCTGTATATCTGTAAGCGAAGAAAGAAATTGTTGCATTAGCTCGAAAGCTAAGTAAGCCAGTCCATCATGGCATTTTCCCCCTTGCGGTTGAAAAAAAAACCAGAAGACAATCAGCAACATTTAAGAAACTCATAATAATATTTAAGTACAACAAAGACCGTTCAGACATCCGAACCATCACATAAGTTAAACAGATAGTTAATTGACTGCATTTAATAACATTTATTGCTATCTTAAAAATTTTAAATTTTTCTGAAATTATCGGGTTTTGACATGTGGTATCAGAGCATGGTTCATACACTAGGCCTGAATATGGCTCCACTAGTTTCCGCAGAACAGTGCAAATGAAAAGAAAAATTTATATATATATATTATGTACTAACTTGTACTTTCTGTTTCATAAAGACAGAGCAGAAAATTCCTTTTTCTGAATCTAACAGGCAGGTATGGAAAAGCTGGGAGAATATGCTGAGGAGGAATCTCCAAACACTACGACAAGACAGATGTCGAGAGAACCTGTAACAGAGGAGGTACTTGCTCACTCCTCAGAACTGATGCAGACCATAAAAGGTTTAAAGACAGAAATAGAAACAGTCAAGAAGGATAATGAAAGGATTCTGAAAACTCAAGAGCAGCTAAATCAATTATTATTAGAAAAATTTCAGACAAAAGGAAGAAGCAGAAGAGCTGACTCAAAAGAAGCTAGTCATCAAAGAGGGTCTAAGAGGATGAAACCAGCTAAATCGGACAGCAGTTCATCATCTGAAGAAATAAGGGAACAACACAGTTATCGCACTACTAGTGACAGCAGTGAAGCTGAGCTGCATAACAGAAGGAAAAAGTACAGACCTTATGAAGAGATTTTCGGGGAGTTTAAGAAAATAAAACCCCCAACTTTCAATGGAGAATCTGAGACGGGAGAAGAGGCAGAATCCTGGTTATCCAGGATGAGAAAATATTTTCAGATCTACAATTATTCAAATCAGCTGAAGGCACGAATGGCCATCTACAACCTTTCTGGAAAGGCGGACATATGGTGGCAAGACCTGAAAAGGGTCAAGGGGATTAAAGAAAAAGAAGTCAATTGGAGTACTTTTAAAAGGTACTTCAAAAAGAAATTTCTGTCTGAACAATACTATGAAGAAAGGGCCAAGGAATTTTATGAACTGAAGCTAGGATCTATGACTATGAAGGACTTAAATAGTAAATTCTTGAGTCTGTTAAGGTATGTGCCGTATTTTGTCGAAGAGAAACCAAAAATACAGCGGTTTCTTAGTTGCCTACCATATCATATTAAGGACAGAATCGAATATGATAACCCCAAAACGCTGGAAGAGGCTATGCGAAAGGCAAATTTCTGTTTCGAACAGAATAAAAAGAAAGAAGGGATAGCTAACTGGAAGGCTAAAAAGAACAGCCATCAGCTTGAGTACAGGAAAAAGGAGTTTGTACCTCAGAAAAATTTCAAGAATAACAAGAATGGAAACCATTTTAATGGTAAAAGTTTCTAGGGAAACAAAAATGGAACTGCTAATCATTCCAACAATTTTAAGGGCAGCAAGGAGGCTCCTAACAATCATGGAAACTACACTAAGAATTTTGAACGAAAAGAACCTGTTAAGTGCTGGGAGTGCAATGGCCCACACTATGCTTCAGTTTGCCCAAATCGGAAGAAGCCAATCAGCAATATTCAGACTTTACAAGATGAAATGACTGTTGGAGACTTTGCAGGAACTATGCCCCGAATCAATGCAGCATTGGAGAACCGCCAAGCTGACTATCAAACTTCCATGGTGGAAGTAGGAGGTATGATTAACAAAACCCTTGTAACTATTTTAATAGATCCAGGTGCTAGTCTTAGTTATATTTCACCCCAGCTAGTAGAAAAATGTAATCTGACTGTTGAAAGGTTTGATAATTCTTGGTCTGTACAACTAGCTACCGGGGCAAAAAGGAAAGTAAACTATTATGTTAAGGAATGTGTCCTAGATATGAATGATTTTAAGACTACTGTTAAATTAAATGTTTTACCACTTGGCTCTTATGACATACTTATCGGGATGGACTGGTTAGAACAGCATAGGGTGGTTTTAAACTGTTTTGACAAAACTTTTAGGTGTGTAAACAATAATGGACAGCCTGTAACTGTTAGGGGTATTCCTAGGAAAACAGTAGTCAGGCAGATTTCTGCTTTACAACTTAAAAGGGCAGTCAGAAAAGGGTGCAAATACTATGCTGTAACTATTACAGAGAGACAGATAAGTCTGAAAGCAGCAAGATAACAGTAGAGGACATCCCTGTAGTAAATGAATTTATTGATGTTTTTCCTGAGGAAATCCCAGAATTACCTCCCAAGAGAGAGTTGGATTTTATAATCGAGCTGGTACCAGGTGTTGTACTCAGTTCAAAGGCTCCGTATCGTATGAATATTTTGGAGCTTAATGAATTGAAAACTCAGTTAAAGGAGTTAATAGATAAGAATTACATTCGACCCAGTGTGTCCCCTTGGGGAGCACCAGTAATTTTTGTTAAAAAGAAGGACGAAACTTGTTGAGCCCAGAATTGGCCCTTTTTAGTCATCATTAATCACCTTTCCTGCCCTGTCCTACACCACTTATCATGGCAATCAGACCTATTGTCCTTACCTTATTCCCCAAATTACCAAGGTATGGCTGATCATTGTTTTATTTTATTAATGCTTATGATTGTGATAATTAAAGTTGTGCATCTCTCAAATTGTGCTAACATGTTGTGATTTATGAAGGAAGTTGAGACAAATGGACTGCAGGAAGATCGGGGCTGAACAAGTCATGAAGGAAGGAATGTTCGTTGCTTGTAGAGGAATCCTTGGGGCGCGAATCATCAATCCAAGCACAGCTATGACAGGGCAGCTGTAACAGAATTCGCTATCTTAAGTATGTTGCTGCTCGAGTCTAGCTGTGAGCTGGAAGGACCGCCACTCTTGGGTCAATTAATGACTTTCTCATATTTGGATGTTTCTGTTCTGCCATGCATTGTAACAGCTAGTTGTTTAAGGCGCCTGAAGATCAGAGATCTTCATGGCTGCCCAATTATAGGATTAGATGTTACGATTTGTATGTATAAATATGGGGAGTTGCCTCAACCCAGGGGGTTGGACAGCAGACAATTAATTTGTTATATTAGCAGCTGAGCAAAACTGTGTACTGATTCTTCTGTTAATATAAGGGGTTACTTCTGAGCTAAAGAGTTGTGTTGTTCAGCCAGCGTCTCTGTGTGAAGGCTAGGCCCGTCTTCCACAGAGATTGCTGAGTTAGAATAGGATTTTTAATTCATTGTGTGTGATGCTTTGTTCTTTCCTTTTGTACGCAGCAGCAATATTTATTGTGTGGATTTTCAGTCAAAGATTATATTTCTGTGAGATTGGTGAATGGTGTAGGATAACAGTCGACTGAGTAAGGTTTGCTTTATGTATTTCAATTGTTGTTATACACAGCCGTGTTCATCTTACAGCTAAGTCGTGATCCCATGAACCCTTACAATTTATCTTTCCTGTTGTGTGTTGATTGATTTCCATTCTGCAATTCAATTTCTTAGAACAGTTGATTCAATCTTTTGCAATTGAATTTCTAGATTAATGTTCATCTTATGCTTTATGATTCCCAGATTGATTAGATCAGACAAGTGATTGTTCTAGAATACGAATGAGATTTCTTTTCTACAATTATTAATTAGATCTAGTACTGTTTCTTATTGATGCATGATAGAGAGGAGTCGAAGTATAGCAGTTAAAGGCAATTGGGATTGCATAGATTTTTGGGGATGAACATGGATGATAGAAGATAAAAATATTCACTTCTAATGGTTTGGTGTTTAAGCATATACTGTGTGCTTATCCTTTGAAATAAAAAGACTTTCTCGGGTTGACAATAAATTTCATATGCTCTGTGTGTATTGGTAACAATTTATCTGCATATAGAGTGCTTGACAAAACTATGCGACTTTGCATAGATTACCGTCAACTGAACAAGATGACGATTAAAAATAGATATCCATTACCTCGCATAGATGATCTGTTTGATCAGCTACGTGGAGCTACGGTGTTCCCTAAGATAGACCTGAGATCGGGTTATCATCAGGTCAGGATTAAAGAAGATGACATTTTCAAAACAGCTTTCAGAACAAGGTATGGACATTACGAATTTGTCGTAATGCCATTTGGGCTTACTAACGCCCCAGCTGTCTTTATGTGCCTAATGAACAACATAATGCATAAATACTTAGATAAATTTGTTGTCGTATTCATCGATGACATTTTAATTTATTCTAAGAATGAAGAGGAGCATAAAGAACACTTACGGATAGTTTTACAAGAACTAAGAGAGCAGCAGCTCTTTGCGAAGTTCAGTAAGTGTGACTTCTTCAAAGATGAAATCTAGTACTTAGGACATGTAGTCACCAAGGAAGGGATTTCAGTTGATCCTGAAAAGATCCGGGCAATCGAGGATTGGCCAGTACCAAAAGACGTAACAGATGTTAGGTCCTTCATGGGAATTACCGGTTACTACTAGAGATTCATTGAAGGCTTTTCAAAAATAGCCAACCCAATCACTTCCTTGCAAAAGAAAGGCAAGAAGTTCGATTGGAACATGAAGTGTGAAGAAAGCTTTAAGAAATTGAAGACTTTATTAACAACCGCGCCTATCTTAAGAATAGAAAATCCTAATAAGGATTTTGTAGTTTGCACCGATGCTTGTAATGATGGTTTAGGCGGAGTGTTGACTCAGGATGGGCATGTCATTGCCTATGAGTCTAGGAAGCTTAAAATTCATGAAAAGAATTATGCCACTTATGACTTAGAATTAGCTGTTGTTATTCACGCATTAAAGATGTGGCGACACCACTTAATAGGCAGAAAGTTTACTCTACTGACTGATAATAAGGGCCTGAAATACCTTTTAGACCAGCCTAACTTAAATGCAAGACAAGCCAGGTGGTTGGCCTTCTTAAGTGAATACGATTTCAAAATTCAGCACATAAAAGGAAAGGAAAATAAGGTGGCTGATGCGTTGAGCAGAAATGCAAGGCGGAATTTTGTATCAGCTAGCAGCACTTATACCTCTGATTTGAATGAACAGTTGGCTGAAGGGATAAAATCAGATGAAAATTATCAGCACTTACAAGTTACAGCTAAAGAAGCACCTACAGAAAGTTTGATAAAGGGTTATAGTCTAAATAAAGATGGATTTTTATTGTTTAAAGACAGGCTGTATGTTCCGAATGCACCTAAAGTTAAACTGTTAATTCTGGACGAAGTTCATAAAACCCCTTACTCAGGACATCCAGGCTACCAGAAAACCGTCACTATGTTGAGAAAATATTATTTTTGGCCTAATATGAAATCTGAAACAGCTGAGTATATAGCTAGATGTTTAGACTGTCAACAGGTGAAAACGGAACACCAGCATCCAGTTGGTTATTGCAACCTTTGCCTATTCCTAGTTGGAAATGGGAGATAATTAGTTTAGATTTCATTACGGGATTACCCAAAAATCAGCATCAGAATGATTCAATTATGGTGGTAGTAGATAAATTGAGTAAATCAGCACACTTTGTCCCTGTTAAAACCACTTACAAGGCTGCAAACATAGCTGATATCTTTTTGAAACAGATTTTCGGTTACATGGTGTCCCAAAAGTTATTATTTTAGACAGGGATCCTAAATTCACAGGGAATTTCTGGAAATCCTTGTTTAAAGGATTAAACACCACATTGAATTTCAGCACTTCCTTCCATCCTCAGACGGATGGACAAACTGAAAGAGTTAATCATGTATTAGAAGATCTGCTAAGGATGTATGTTAAAGATCAACCAGGTAAGTGGGAGGATTATTTGCATTTAGCAGAATTTGCATACAATAACAGCTATCAATCATCAGCTAAGTTTAGTCCTTTTGAAATTCTGTATGGACGTAAATGTAACACTCCTATCTCTTGGAGTAACCCAGTAGATAGATTAGTGTTAGGTCCTGAATTATTAAAAGAGATGGAACAGATTGTGAAACAAGTGCAGGAAAATTTGAAGATTGCCCAGGATCGGCAAAAGAGTCAAGCAGATTTGAAAAGAACTCCTAAAGAGTTCCAGGTAGGTGAACATGTGTTCATCAAGGTAAGACCAAAGAAGAGCTCCCTAAGGCTGGGGAGTTGTGCAAAATTAGCGCCACGTTACTGTGGTCCATTTGAAATTTTATCTAGAATTGGTCAAGTTGCTTATCAGCTAGCATTACCACCTAATTTAAAGGTACACAATGTTTTTCATATTTCTGTCCTGAAAAGGTATGTTCATGATGCTACTCATGTTATTGATTGGAACATTGTACAGGTAGAACCAGAAGGGGAAGTTCTGGTGGAATCGGATTGTATCCTCGGGAGGAGGGAAATTACTCTGCGGAACCGCACAATTGGACAGCTGAAGGTGCAATGGAAGCACCTTAGTCTTGAAGAAGCTACCTGGGAACTGGAAAGTAAGATGCGGGAAGCATACCCAAATCTATTCCAGCAGGTGACTGAGGTTGAGGAATAAGTAACGTCGAGGATGATGTTACATTTTAAGGGGTTGTATATGTCCCATACCACAATTTTGCAAAAATAATGTAATTATTTTATTATATTCCTGAGACATTATGTTAAATTTAATGCTAAGTAGGAATTGATGACTCAGCAGAGTCACCAGAAATGGAATGTAATTCTGAATATTTTATTATTAATAAATAAATTATGGAGACAACAGCATGGGAGGGCTGTTAAAAGAGGTTACTGGTCTAACTGGTGGATGGAACTAGGTGGAAAGGCAAAAGACAAGTGGCAGCATCCTCAAACACTTCCTAAGTTGCAGGTGGCAACTTCCCTATATTTTGGGGTCATGATTCCCCAAGAAAATGGAATCTGAGCAGGTGGCTCATTAATGACAGTTAACCCAACAAAGACCTAGGCAATCTTTTAAATAGTACTCAATGAACTGAGTTGGGGGTTCAACATTGTTCTGGAGGGAGAATACATTCAGGTGAATGCTATTCAGGAGTCCCATTGAGGAAGAGGGAAATACATTAAGGAAATTGTTTGAGTGGGATGCTGCAGTAACTTGGTTCCAGTTTAGCTATTTTGGCTGAGTGAATTGTTTTGCTGCACCTAGTTCCAGCCAGGAAGATCAGAGCAAGCTCGGGGGTCCTGAGAAGTGTTGTCTGGGCACTCTCCAGGAGTTGGTAGGGAGGAACAGCCTTCCATTGCTGTTGTTGTCTACAGTTGACACAGTTTCTGTCACTTAGTCCTACTGTTTATTGAGTAAATATAAATGTAGATTATGATTATCTCCTCTATGTCTGAACAGTAATTATTTTAGTAGAAGTTATCACCTCTGTATTGTTAGTAGATAGATTCTGCAGAATTATTATGTCTTAGAAATTTCCTAATATCACTATTATTTTACAGTTCAAGTATTTGTTTTATGCGTGATACGCTTTGATATTTTTATAAGTTATAGGATGTTATTGTGATCTTACACTTGGTTATTACCATAGTTAAATAGATAAGTATAGGCTAATTATACAGTAAATATTTTTCTGGAAATAAACTCGTTAAAACAATTGTAGGAACAGAAATATAGATAACCATATAGCCACAATAAAATTTATTTTCATAGATAATAAAGCAGATACAAACCCTAGCTAACAGGTGTATAGGCCATTATCTATCACAAGAATGGACGAAACAAATTATTTTAGTAAGGTTATTATTTACTGACAGAACCTTTATTGACTCAATATCAAACCGAACCACAGTTTAGCCATATCCTTCACCCTTTTAACTATTTTGTTTCTGTCGAAAAAATCTTAACTAAACAAAATAATTGATCATTTAAACAAGCAACCGTCAGCAAAATGTTTGACTTAGTTATTAACTTTCAAACAGAAGGAATTAAAGACAGAAACAATAACTAGCTTGAGGCCGAGCTTATACAAAGTAGTAATATTATTCCCTTATAAGTCATAATCATTTTAGCAGAACCGTATATCTAGCTCACTGTCGAGCTCATATCCTTTAGTTATATCTTTCTTGTGAATGTACAGTACCGACCAAGTCCTACCTTAACAGTACATAAATCATCTAACAAGGCAATACTGTAAAATTAGAATGGATTCCTATCCTAAAATTAAAAATATATGCCACACATATTAGCTCGAAAACCTACAGGAGACATTTAGACGTAGCATCCTAACAATTAAATTCATACAATAGTTTTATCTACGGCCGTAGTCTTTTTATTTATATAAGCATTCAACATAAATCTTCGAACCTGGAATACACACACCATACATCGACTCTATCTTACAGAATGGCTGTAACAAATCATTTCTTTATAAGTTACAAATTATACAAGAAAAACGCAGGAGCAAAACCTTTGATATTACAGTATCCAACCTACGGCTGAGTTCACAAATCCTTTTAAAACAAAGATTTAGTTATTATAATATAGAACATCCAATTCAAAGAACAACGCAGACATCGAATAGCCTTCCATATAATACACAAGCTATATTAAGATAATTTCCGAAAAACACGGGTAATAAACCCCAAACAAAGTATAGGTACAGTATAAAACTTGAGGCCGTAACCCTATCATCCTGAGTAGGCTCATAGCCTTACGTTATACATAGATTAAACCCTAAACACCTTTAGCAAAAAGAATTATTTTACAAATGACTGAAGTCAGCCTTAAAACCGAACAACACAGAGCTAGCCACAAGGGTGTCCTTCATGACCAAACCAGACAGACAACCAACAAGGAGGAACACCGTGGTAAAAGACCAGGCTTACCCGGTTATGCAACCAAAAGCCGAAGCATGAAGTCACCCATTGCGAATGGAGTGCGAGCCTGCAACAAAACAAAACCCTTATCAACAAAAATCATTTATATATATAGAATTGAAGAGCTTTAAACAACTTATCGTATTCAGAAATCAAGGTTGAAACTTATATCTTACCCGAGGTTCGAATGAAGTCATGCTCAGTAAGAAGACTGGTAGCCATGAGCAGCAGTAGGGTGAACCCTCTCGTTTTCACCGGCACGAACCAGCTGACTGATAACAAGGAGCTTATGCAACTGTGGAAGCTTCAAACAGAATCAAGCTAAAAACTTAAGGCCACGCCGTGACAGGGGTTCCACAGTAAACAAACGAAAATACAAACCCCAGACTCTTGACCTGTTACAGTTTCCAAGCAACGTATACCAATGATGCTTAAACGAAGCTATGGACAATATGAAAGATGAAGCAACATGCAAGCTGTTAACACATTGCAACAATGGCGGCCAGACTGATAAATGAATGACAAGGATAAACCCTAGACACTATAACACTCCTTCGCTGTCAATAGTTAATGATAAAGACTTGCAGACGATAACATTAAGCAAAGGAATGACAATAGCCCGAGAACTGTAACAACAAACGCCACCACACAGCTCAGTCCTGGAGAGGTTGCAGAGAAGGACCCGAGCCTGAAGGCGAAGGAAATGAAGAGGTAGGGTTAGGTCTAGTGATTTATATCACCCAACACTTGGCCCTCGATGAAACACGTAGCAGTTTAATATTTCAGAACTGTGGGTCAAGGCTCTATAGTCCCACGAGGACTCCCAATAATTGAAAATCATTTAAAACAAAATAAGAATACTCAATTTTGGTAATAAACCATAGTCCCAAACTACCAAAACTTCCACGATAGCTCATGCTTTGATTTGGTATTGGGATCCATAATACCTGGACCTTCAATAATTGCAATCGTGTTAATGATATTAAAATTTAAAGATCTCAATGATATCCTTATCATTATTGACAATATAACTCATAATATTGGTTTTTAGTTAAAGAGATTATTATAAGATCTTCATAATAATTAATACATAGATCATTCTTATAACGATCAAAAACTCTTGAAAGAAGTCTTAAATACATAGTATTATTCTTCTATAAAAGAAATTGTTTAAACAATAGCAACCGAGAATAAGATTGGATGTATGTCTCAAACATACAACATTTGATAAATTATTTTCCAAGATGGTAGCCATCAAGTAAATCGATACTAGATTGCAAAATGGTCACAAAAATTTATAGCCATCCTGATGCGACAGAACAAAAGATACAATATCTCTATCATTTCTCTAAGTTACTGTAGAGAGGTAGAGCATAAATAAATGACGTTTTATATTGAGATAGTATTGCAGGGATGAGTAAAAACTTGTTATTGATTTATGATGGAATTTTAACTGGCAGATAGCAAATGATGCGACTTATTGTTATTTGCTTAAGAAATAATAGACCTGTGTTATCTTTAATACACAACGTGTTTAATCAAGTATGATAATGAAAATCAAGCACAGATTTCAATTAAAGCAACTACTTAAATCGTAAACAATAGAAGGAAGGTATCGACGAGTCATAGTGATATCTTGAACTCCCAAGATGTGCAATTAAAAGTATAAAACAAACTTTGTTCTAAATTTTGAACTGGGCATGATGTAAAAGTAGCCTACCTTAAAAAGCTTGATAAACCTGGTTAGCATCATTAGAATTATTCAGTGAATGAGTTGGTACAGCTAATTTGACTTATGATGCTTTAAAGATTATTGCGGCGACCCGACATTACCTGTATATCTGTAAGCGAAGAAAGAAATTGTTGCATTAGCTCGAAAGCTAAGTAAGCCAGTCCATCATGGCATTTTCCCCCTTGCAGTTGAAAAAAAAAACCAGAAGACAATCAGCAACATTTAAGAAACTCATAATAATATTTAAGTACAACAAAGACCGCTCAGACATCCGAACCATCACATAAGTTAAACAGATAGTTAATTGACTGCATTTAATAACATTTATTGCTATCTTAAAAATTTTAAATTTTTCTGAAATTATCGGGTTTTGACATCATAGCAGAGCTATCTTTGATATTATTTCTGCTGTAAATGTGATTAATGTGTTGAAATAGCTATTTGTTAAACTTTTATGAGCATTCCCAATTTATTACTCTTAATTCAATCTTGCTCCCTACAGGGATAGGATAGTTAGATTAGATTAATTTAGAATAGGAATAAATAGGTAATTGATAAGGAAGGAATGATAAGACAAGAGGTAAGAACCTATGCATCGCTAGTGTGGTTGTTGCCTGTCAATTATATGCATTTAATTAGGGCACTTGCATCTCATAATTAAAATAAAATACACAAACAGTGAACCGGGCAGTAATTGGTAAAAGATTGAAACAAACACACACACGGTAGTCGAACCGCTAACCGAACGGATTCCCCCACACCAAATGGTGAGCAATCTAATTGGGCTTGCTTACTGGGGAGAATCCCCAACTGTTGGTGCTGCGATTTCAGGGGCATCAACAGGACACTACAGAGACGATGCGGGGGTGTGTTCCGGTTGAAAGTGTTGTTTCAATGGCTTCCTGAAGGGAAATATTCACCAATTTAAGAGGGAATCCCGAGGACTTTAAAAAAATGCCCAAGATGGTTCAAGAGGGAATTGGAGCAATTCTGGAGAGGATAAAGGATCCCATGGATGAAGCAAACTACAACATCTATAGACTAGATTGTAGGAATTGAGAATAGACGACCTGGATGACAACATGAGGGATCATATGGAAACGACATGGGAGCTAAGGAAAGATGTTGAGCATATACTACAACTGTTGCAGGGTGGCTATAGACAAAATTCGCTCTCTGATGGGGTGTATCCCTTCGATGCCAACTCAGTCAACCAACCCTTCTTTGGACCATTTTGACGGGCATGAATGTTATCGACCCATGGTTATTTTTTCTTTCGAGGTTAAACTAAATGTTTTTTTGTACTTTTATATGTAATCAATATATAAGACTCTATAGCACTCATAGTATGGTTTCCAGTAAGAGCTCAACAGGAAAACACCTTGATTTTTTGTAAACAATTGGTAGTTCTGTAGGAGAACTCTTGGAAAAAATTTGTAGATCTTTACTTCTCTCCTTTTTGAATGCTTATAGTTGTAAAGTATTGTTGTGCTCAACATTTTAATACAAATCCTTTCCAGTTTATGTTTAATAAAAAAAATTACTTACAAATTCCATAATTAATTTTTGATACGCCAACATATACTCACAACCCATAAATAACCCAATGTCAATCAATTCTTCTGATGACTCTTCTTTGTATGTTAACACCTGTTTGAATACATCCAAGGATGGCTAATGTAAATTAAATAATTAGAATTTAAATATCACAACCAATATGAAATCATAAGCTGTTATAAGGAAATCACAACTAAAACTTTGTTATCAACCCCTTTTTTCCTTGTCGTCTTGTCTTATGTGCTGAATGGGTTCCATTTTATTTTATTTTCTACAACAAAACAATTCAAAATTAATATTTAATACTAAATTAATTAATTATATCTACATAAAAGAAAATTTCAATGATTTCATACATTTGAAACATGTTGCTATTGAGTTGGCTCATCCTGCGATGCAATTATGTCTATTTCCTTAACCATATCCCTTTAAATTTTTTTTGACATCCCTACTGGCATATTTCAGATATCACCTCATTCATCCTTTGAGATTTTCATAATCTTCCTAAAATTTAAAATGACATTAAACTATTTTTATATTGATATGAAAACTAAATATAGCAAAATTAATACTAATAAAGGAATGCTTTCTAATAGTAGGTACATATTCTATAAGAACATGTTTAGGAATATTACTTTTTGAATGATTCTTTTTTGTTGTTGTATGTTTTTGCTATTGCAAGTCTAACAGGTCTCATTGACCATTTCTCTGGAAGCGCCTCCTGTAGTTTAGATATAACATGATTCTTGGAATTATTGGAATTATTTATGTACTGTAAGTGGAAAGTACGTCTATACATTCTTTCCACTATATTATCCCTCATAGTTTTATAAAAAAATTCCCCCCTTTCACTAACTTGCAACACCACTCTAGATGAGCTAAGGACCAATTCATCATGCTTTACATATTCCATAATTTGTTTTTTCTTATGATGGAAATCCCTTCTGTTGTTGTCAGTCCCTGCATAACATTCAACATATGTGAATTAGATTGTTTGAAACATATTAGTGAATATTCTTAAGTACGGTATTACTGAAAATTTAAGAAAAAATTCATATTGATTACTTTTTGATTCACCTTATTTATCCCTCTACAACTTTTCCATCAAGGTTTTACGCTCTTCTGCGCTTAGATAATAAAGAAACTTATCTAGCTTCCTCATTTTTTGGCTCTGCATTTAACACATTAACCAATACATATTAGTTAAATTTACATATAATTCAAACATATCAATTTAATACAAAAATTACAAAGAACTTGTCTTCTTTGGAATTTTGGATGCACTACCATCATGTCAACTAGAATTATTGTTCCTTGAACTCTTATCATGCATTTTCTATCAATAAAAAACATGGACCATTAAATAGAGAATCTATTAAATATATTATACAAATAAATTACATAACTTCTAAATAAAAAAATAGTCTTCCATTTCGGTGTGCTTCAATAATAAACACGCCTCGGTGCATTCATACGAGAACCCACTGGTGCATCATACTCGAACTGGGGAAAATTTTAAGAACCCTCCCCCAAATTTATATGTATAAAAAATGGACGAATCTCCCCGATATATAGGAAAATTTGAAGGCGATTTTATCAACAATATAATATGTATATATAAAAAATTTGGCGAATATTTCATTTTATTATATAATTCTATAAAATATTGGCGGATCTTTCACTAAATTATAAGATATTGTAAAATCTTGGCGAATATTTCACTACATTATTAAAAAATTGTAAAAGCTGGCGAATCTTTCACTGATTTATAAAATATTGTAAAATTTTGGCGAATCTTTTGCCAAGAAGACTCACCATCTCTTTGATTCCTAAGAAATGACAATTCAGTGTGCTTTCACTTTTCCTTCTAATAGGTTTCTCATCATATTGTTTGATTCACAGGAGACCCATCCCAGTCTTCGAAGGAAAACACATTTTCATTTTCAAAATCATTTATTCCTGTTAGTATAAATTTCATTATATTATTGCTTTCAGCAGATAAATTTCTTAGACTCTTGAATTATTATAGTTTGGGATTATGACAATATTTTTTATCTCCTCAAAACACGACTAGAGGATGCATGATTTATATGATCATGACTCAAACTCTTTGTCAAACAAACTCATTAATATACTTCCTATAAATGCATTTTTAAGTTGTAATGGAAAATTCCTACCAAGTATTTTTAATGACCATCTATCACCTTTTTAATTTTTCATAGTCCCATTCTTATGAATCTATGTATGAGATTATTAAACCTTGAACAAATATTTGGAGATGAGGACTGTATGTAGAACAATACGAGTGAAAATTAAAAGATCTTGTTGAAGACTTTGTGTTATTGTTGCACGGTCCTATTCTCAAGTAGTCTCTACCTTTTTCAATGGAAGGTGATAATGCATGACATATATTCAAACTTATTGTTTAAAAATTGGCATATGAAGTTAAGGGAAACAAAAAAAACTTCTTTCTATCACTGAAAATAGAGTCTAGATGTGTTATGTTGTAATAGAATTGAGATTCAAAACTCTCATTCTGTTTCTTGGTTTAACTTTATTTATATCTATTTAGTATTCACTAGAAAAGTATATGGTAAGAACATTCCCTTTGATAGATGAATCGAGGAGAAATGCCTCTTAAAAAACAAGAGGGAATGCCTTTTGATTTCCAAACATAAGCAAATTCTCAACATTGATGAACTTCTCCCCTCAGTCAAGGAAAGGTGTCAACAAGCATCACAACCAACACTTGTTCATGATGGCATACATCAAGACAATTCAAAAACAATAGTACAAAAAAACATGTACGATTTTCTGGCAACCCAATCGAGACACCAAATTGGTGTATGAGACCCCCTTGTTTATGGAACAAGGGACCCCCTCCATGCAGCAATTTGACTGCTAAAGTATATCGAGGTGTACATACCCTACCCCCTATGTATTTGAACATATGTTCTTAATTGTTAGTCCCACTCAATTTGTACGTCAAAAAGAAACTTAAAACTAGTTTTTAATGCAAAATGAATGGTTTGTACGACAGGTAACTAAGAAGGGAAGATATTTGACTCAAAATTTCCATAAAAATGAATTTATTGTTAGAATATGTATGAAAATTTACACTGCAATATTCTCTGTGGCCTCCTTTCTTGCACAAACCTTTGTGTTTTAGCACCACTTCATTGTCCATACTGAATCTCGTGTGTGTATGATGAGCATTTTCCTACTTGATGCACTTCTGAGTGATGAACAAATGAATCCATGCCCATTTAATTTCGTTTAGTCTAGACCCTCCGATTTTCAGAAGGGCTCTGGAGGCTTAGTTGTGAAACTAAGATGTCACAAAAGCATATAATATACTATATTACTTCTTTATAACGTGAAACTACTTCTCCAACATAAATATATAAGAATGCAACAACCAATATTTTGCAAAAACTTAAGTTGTGTGGTAGATAAGATGGAAACAAGACCAATTCAACCATGATAGCACATGCAAGTTTTATTGGCATTGAATGTCTACTTTTCACCTCCATACAATGTCAGGTGGAAATCTAGGAGTTCACCACAATTGCAATATACATTCATGGGGCTAGATTTGATGTTTACTCACAATGCATTAACATTGCAACACAAATCTCATTATAGCTACACGATTATAGAGTATATATAATTATATATTGAGAAGACAATTTCTACGTCCAAAATAGTTTATGTTGAGGGTTTCTAGATCTAGTCGGTGTGGGTATTTAAGCTGCCATCAAAGATAAATTTCTTGAAATAACAAATGCAACTTTTTTAATTAAATTACTTATTAATTAATTTACTAGCTAAACTAGTTGGTTATGACTAGTTTAGTCTGTTCTATCAGGTTTGCGACCTCTCCTAAACCTTTTCAACCAAACTTCAAAGCTCTTCACATTAAAGCACTTAGCTCTCAACATATTCACATATGACCTTAATTTCAGGTCCTGGTCCCTATCACACTCACGAAAAAGAGTTTTGTTGTACGGAAACTTGGATTGTGAAGCAATATGATCTTGACACGTCACTGTCCATATCAATGCCACGTTCACCAAAAGGTTAGGGGACCTCACACGTCGTTGTCCAGCTCAATGCCACATTTTCCAAAAGGTTAGGGGGCCTGATAGGATGTCTCGAGCTCCGGGCTGGTGACTTCTTGTGGAGTCCAAGCACCCAGATCCCCCACCATAACCTTTTCTCTTACACATTGATACATATAGGGATGGTCATGTTTTATAAACACTTATGAATCACTCTCTGTTTCCAATGTGGGATAAACCTCACTGGACGAGTCAATCACCACCGTCAATCACCTGATTGAACAGCTGTTGAGTATCTGCCTACTATATTTTTTTTTTGGTTTTAGCCACTGAGATTCACTTTCGAGTGATTTTCTTCACCTTTGCGCTATAGAGAAAATTGGTGGTATCGCTTTATAGTGGTATTTCACTATAATTTCCGACTGCAAACAAGACTCACGTGTCCTCATTTATCCATGGCTTCAAGCGAACTAAACTTACAGTTTATCGCAGGGTGAAGTAAGTCTTGGTTCAATGAATATGGAATCAATCAAATGACTGTCCAGGACTCAATCTATCCAGAACAGAAGCATCTTCCCATTTCCATGAGTTTGATAGGAACGTCGATGGGTGATGAATATCGTTTTCATTGTGACCTCTATTCCATGTAATTTGCCTCCAAGAAATCGTCCATGTCAGACCTCTTCAGGGTATATATATGAATATATGATTATTACTACAAAGTTTCAGACATGGGAAGGATGGCAAGAGACATCAACAGTAGGATCTTCTACTACTTAGACACTTCCATGTCCTCTGCTACTTGATCAAACTCAATGTGTATGAACAAAGATCAGGTCGTAGACTCCTTCAATGCTTCAATAATACATCTGTTATAAGAGGATCAGTCTTCTGCAAGATAATTTATTGTCTATTTGTCCAATTCACTTCCCAGGGTAATTCCCTTTTCAACAGGGTCATAACTTCATAACTTGGTCATATAATCTGTCATAACTTTCTTTTGAGCCTTCTTCTCAGAGCTGTCAGTACAAGGAGCCTTATAACCATCTTCTTTGTCATCATAGACAATGTCTCATTTATTTTCCATCAATGCCAACCTTTATAACTACCATATTGCCAACAAAATATGCAAAATCATGTGGTGTTCATACCACTATTGTTGCATGGATGTTTTGTTGATCAACTTGACATATCTCTTTTAATTCATCTCCAAATTTCTCCTTTAAAACTCTTTCAAGAATCAACACCCATTTTCCTTGGAGTGGTAGAGCTATGACATGCCCTGCATGCTCCTATTGTATCATACACAAGTGCAAATTTTAGAATTGCAGCAAGATTTACAATCATGGGCCATGATCAATCCCAGTTAAATAGAATGAAAAAATGCTAATCCAGCCAGGGTCAAGGACAAATATAAAGGGCAATTAGAACCACAATCAATTTGTAATATGATCCAACTCATGAGAAAGATAATGAACAGAAACAATGCAAAGTTGAGGGTTTTTCAACAGACCAAAATGCATATCTTTCTTATTGTGTGTGAATAAAGTGCCTTGGCCTTTCCATGAAATTATGGAGTCTTCTGCACTCTATTTTTGCACGAAATGTAGCCTTCATTTGTAATGAGCCCACGCTTTTTTTTAACCCTACAACACAGAAGAGGGACTACCTTCGTGTTAATATGTCCAAAGATTTGAAAGAGTTTGTCCTTATTCAGGTGTGTGACAATGATGATGATGATGATGATGATGATGATGATGATGATGATGATGAAGATGAAGATGATGGTGATGATGATGATGATGATGATGATGATGATGATGAATGCGATGAAGATGATGTTGATGACGATGATGATGAGGAAGAGGGTGATGATGATGATGAAGATCATGATGAGGAAGAGGGTGATGACGACAACGATGATGATGATGTTGATGATGATGACGATGATGATGATGATAATGAAGATGATGGATGATGATGAAGAGGGTGATGATGATGAAGATGAAGATGATGGTGATGACAACGACGACGATGATGATGATGATGAAGATGATGATGATGATAATGAAGATGACGATGATGATGATGACGATGATGACGATGATGATGAAGATGATGGTGATGATGGAGATGATGAAGATGATGGTGATGACGATAACATTTGCATATTGGCGTTACAAAGTCAATAATAAATAGATTGCAAAGAAAATACAATTTTATTGATTACAAATTCACAATTTTAAAAGTATATGATTAAGAAGAAATTTACATTTTTTTAATGAAAATGTAAATTTCAACAATTGATTGATTGCAAATTCAGTGACTAAGAATTGTAGCAACATTTGGAGAGTAATAAAAATTGCAATTTTAGCATTCAAAAATTGCAATTTCAACAATTAATTGTTATTGATTGCAATTAATATATGCAAATTGCAATTGAAATTGCAATTTTGGCACTTCCAAAGTCAATAATAAAAAAAATATTGAGTAGCAATTGCAATTTTAACGTCTACAAATTCACAATTTCAACAAGTATACTAAAGAATGAATTCACGTCTTTTTATGAAAATTGCAATTTCATCATCCAATAATTGCAATTTCAACCATTGAAGAATGATAAAAATTGCATTTTTAACATCCAGAGATTACAATTTCAACAATTAATTGATTGCAATCCATGAGATTGCATATTGCAATCTCTTGAATTCAAGAGTTGAAATTTCAACAATTGGAGAATTATAAAAATTGGAACTTTTTATGAGAAATGAGAATTATAGCATAGGAAATTGTGATTTTAACAAATTCACAATTAAAAGATTATAATTTCAATAATTGCATTTTTCAACAAGAAAAAATGGAGAAGAAATTGCAATTTAAGCAACCACAAAATCTCAATAGACACTTGTCTTTATTACTTCACCAATATAAAAAAGTATGTTGCATCACTACATACCAACAATATTATGAATTGAATGATTGTAATTTCAATGATAAGGAATTACAAATTCACAAATTGAAATTGATTGCAAATTTGATTTTGTGCCATAATTGGTGGGAATATGTGGCAGTCAAGGCAGTAGCCACAAAGCCCTAATGGTTCTAATGTTTGATGCTAGAGAACAAGGAAATCTACACTACAGAAGAAGTGACAGATGCGGTGGAAGGCAGTGGCAATGGAGGGGGTGACAGAGGCAGTGGTAGTGGGTGTAAGTGGCGGTGGTAGTGGAGGCGGTAGGGGTGAGAGAGGTGGTCCAAAACATGGACGATTGAAAAATTCCCATTCCCAATAATCCCGGCGTGGGTTGGGCAAGAACGCTTCAATTGGATTATCCAATCACACGCTAGATAAATGAATATTCATAATCGAAGAAAAATAACAATTTCAATGTATAATGTAAAAGTTAGAGTAAATTGAAAAATTAGATTAGTCAACGGTAAACTAATTGTGAGTCAAAGCATATTGAATACAATATACCAATTGTGAGTCAAAGCATATTGAATACAATATACCAATTGCGAGTCAAAGCATATTGAATACAATATACCTGCAAGGGCTTTCGGCAGGTATAATAATATTAAATTATAAAAAAGTAATATACATAAAATATTAAAATTAAGAAATTGTTTTTTATATATAAAACAATTATAAAATAGTTATGCAGTATAGATTAGTTGGCGATAAGGTGCATTGTTAAGGCATTCCTTGTGATGTGGTTGGTTCAAACCTCGACTAGCCTTGTGTGCAACATGTGGGGAAGTGTGGGCATGGCTAGAGGTTATAGTGGTAGCATAAATTAGTTTGATCTTAAATTTTTAAATAATGATAAGTTTTTTCTAATTTTTATTTTTTCTTGATAGAAAAAGTCACAATTTTTATTCATAAAACAATGAATTTTTTTTTCTTTCATATGCATGTAGCACAATGGAAATATATGACTTTTATGCATTCAAAAATATTTAACCATTTAGATTATAGTGTAAGAAAAAATAAATAATTTACTAAGTATCGGGTTTTGAAAAAATCCACAATCCTACTTTTTTTCCCTTTCCTTTTTTGCAACCTTGGTCCACCCAACAACGAATTTATAGCTATCATCTATAAGTCAACTTTCAAAGACCCATTGTTCACAAAAAGTACCTACTCCTTGTCTAATTTGAAACTCTCTATGCATAAGCTCACTTCCCTCCTCCAAATGAAATCCATAGTTACCACTACACCCTCAAGAGTGTTGTCTAAAATGAATTTTATCCTCTTTGTTCTTTGTTGAATATAAACTTCCTTTATCCAAATTTTCTAGGCCAACATCTCCATCCTTCTCTAATTCTAAAGTTCTTTGTAAATCCTTCTCTTTTTCATCCATTCCATTGGATTTCTCTTGCAAAGGATATTACGAGCTCTATCTTTGGTTTGGACCCTTTATTTCTTGGAGGATAGGGTCAATGTTCAAACTTTATATTCATTTTAAAAGTTTTACCCATTTTAAACATTGTGTACATCTAGTTGTTGTTGGGAGGAAACCATCAAAGTTGTACCTTAAAATAAAGAATCCCATGATCAATTTGCTAATATTTCTAGGTTATATATAAAGTTAAATTTTAAATCAATTTATTAACAAAACATTGTATGTGCAGGAAGACGTTGAAACTTCAAATCTTCAAATCTTAGAGATTTAGGCGTGGAAATGAGTAAAGTTTGTCTAATGTAAAAATGGAGATAAACTTCAAATCTTCAAATCTTAGAGATCTAGGTGTGGAAATGAGCAAAGTTTGTCTAATGTAAGAATGGAGAGATTTTGCAATGCATAGTTTAAATAGGAAAAATATCTTCAAATACTTTTATATGATTTTTTTTATGAATGGCTTGATTAATTTTCAGTATTAATTAAACAATTTTTTTTTTAATTTTTAATGTCTTCTAAAAACATAAAAATAATTCCTACAATCTAATATAAAATAATTGTAAGTAATTTAAGCACTCCAATTTCTAAATCAAATGAAAAATACATATAATCCAAATTAAAATAATTGTAAGTAATTTAAACACTCCAATTTCTAAATCAAATATAAAATAGATTAATCAATAATTATAATTATAATTATAAGTATAAGTATAAGTATAGAAATGATAATTGTGAGGCATAATTTTCAGAGCTTGCAGGTACCAACAAGTATATTTTAATTCATGCAACTTTACTTGGTTATTTTTTATTTCACTATATCTAGTATATAGTTATATTTATATTTTAATATTAGTTTTATTTTATAGTGTACATATTTTTAACTTTTTATGTGTATTTATATTGAAAATGTTTTTTTTTTAATTTCTTTATTCTATTTCTTTGGAGCATTAAAAATAATCATCAAATTTTTATTTTAAAAATGTATTATTTGTATTTTTTTTTAAAGTAAAAATGATTTAGACTATTAAATTATTTGAATGTAAATTAATAGGAAATATAAATATTGGAACATCATGGATTTTTTGTTTGACGAGTAAAGGTGGACGCCAAATTTCAACACTAAATGGGATCAAGCATGTGGACAAGTATCATGAAGGTGACCTATTTGTTAACATTCTTGCACTATAAAGTTGCATTCTAATAATCTACAATCTAAGTATAACTATAATTTTCTCATTTGATAATCATTTTATCACACACCTTTATGAGATCCACCTCAACAAAAATATGAGTATATGTAGCTAGAGTTTCCTTAGCTCTCTCGAGGTCTAATTTAATATAACTACCCAAAATATTTCCAATGTCCTTGAAAGTTAGTATATGCCTATATTGTAATGGAAAATTGGGAAAACATACCATTACATGCATTCTGGTCATTGACAAAGTGTTTGGGTCAAATTTTAGAAACCATGTCATTATAAACAATCTTATGCTTCCCCAAAACCAAGGTCCATCCTCCATCAATTTCTGATTTGCATCATGATTGTAAAAATAATCAATAAAAATTCTTAAAACAAAGTGTTATTTCACATTGATTTGTCCAATTTGTATGTATTGACTTGTACGAATATATAGAAGTAGGAAAATAACCATTAAACCTACAAATGATTGCTCCTTTTTTACAACTGGAGTTAATGTATAATTGACTTCTTAGGAAGACTTCCAAGAGCAACACTTCTTCTAATTTGTCCAGTATATATGCACTAGTCATAGAGAGATTCATATTAGATTTAGTAGCTTATTTATTTCTAACCACATCTTTGAACACTGGTATGGATGAGGTTGAACCCTTACCCGCAACTTATCCATGCAATATATAGTCAAGAAAAAAGTAGAATCCTTGAAAATATTATAGTCGGACAATACAAGTTGATTCTCAAGCTACTTACCCTCATATATTAAGCGTTGATTAGATGCCACTAGGATCCCCACTTTGGCATGAAGATTATGCTTGAGAGAAATAATTGCATCGGAAGATTTTACCATAATAGGAATGAATTTCCCTTAATACACATAGAAAGTTGATATGCCCACTACCAATAGTGTCCCAAATCAAAGGGAATTTCTAACCCACGAGAAACCCTAGACTTGCTCGATAAACCTTTTCATCACACAAAATCATCACATCTCATTAATTTAATGCTCTAGATTTGCTCATGGGTGCTTAATTAGTCCGAGAGCAAAGAAATTACGATAATGAGGAAATGATTAACAAAAATTCAATTCCTAACATTTAACATTAAAAACTAGACTTCAAAATCGTTGCTGCAAAATTCATTCTTCCTACCAGTCAAGTGAGAAGGTTAAGCTTCCACTAAGATATAGACACAAGCGAACCCATAATATTGGCATGGCCAATCTAAACGTTGTTGATAGTCCTTCCCATGGTCGCTTCTCTATGTTAGGAATAACTTCTCCCTTTGTGGTTTCCTTTGCTTGAAAGGAGGGCTTCCTTCCTCCCCCGTGGCCATCTTCATCGCTTCTATAGTTGAGATCATAAAAACCTTATAAGTTTGTGCTTTCATTTTTTTTGTATCCTTCTCTATGCTTATTAAATCTAGTGTTAAAATGGTTTATGTTGATTGTATAAAGCTAAGAAGGTAAAATAATAAAAAATATTGACAACTTAGCTTTAAATTTTTTTAAATACTAATAATAACATAAATATGTCTTATCTCTCTGAAATTATAAAAAATAAAAATTGTAATTAATTATTTTTCTTCTTTTAGTCATTAATCATTTCAAAATTAAAATAAATTTACACTAATGATTACAATAATCTAGTAGAGTTGACCCATTACATTTATATCATTCATCCAATTTGGGACCATCACCATACCATGATTACTAGAACAAAGAGTTGGTGACAACATGACATCTTTATGAAAAAGTGTGAAGTAAGCCAGATGACCAACTAAATTCTCAGTGAAGTCCAAGTTTTATAGAAAACTATATATGAATATGAATTTTCTCAGATAAATATGTATCTATGGATGGTATCAACATCCATGATATTGGTATGACAAATTTTATCTAGCACAAACTTGTCTTAATTGCTTATTCAAAATTTTGATGTATTAGGTTTTCTACTTTAAACCTTACATAAACCCAAGGTTACCTTTGCCTTACAACTATTGGTCGATAAAGTGTCATTGAATGCATTGTATTGACATTGATAAGTATATCGGAATAACACATATCCTAATGCATTATTAAGAGGGTATGATATCTTGAGTGTTAACTACTTATATTACATTGTTTCACCAATGATGAAAATGATAAAAATTATCGTTGACAATGATAATTGTTAAATTCACAAAATATTTCAAAAATTACAGGAGAGGATGTGTAAACTATTTATTTTTAAAATCTGAGATGTGTAATATTTCAATTTGATGTTTTATTGCATGAGAGTAGCAAAGTATTTGATGGAGAAGAGGTTGTGATTTAAGTTGTAAAAAATTAAGGTAATTAATTTTTTATATCTAATATATTAAAAATAAAAAATAATTAAAAAATTCATGTCGATTCATAAAATAAAAAATTAAAAAGAGCATAAATTCATCTTAAATTTCGATCTATGGTGTACTATTTAGTAACGCACACAAAAGCTAGACTTGACTATAAAACATTGAATGCTCTGCAGCATAAGATCGGCAAACAATATTCAACCTGTTACAAGTCATTTAATATAGCTACAACAGACCTGTTCACTCTACAAAACATTTAATACTCTGCAGCGAAATGATTAAACACAACTGTGCACACACCATATCCGTGACGAAAAAGACTGACGATTCAAAGTATACCGGGGAAAGAAACGAACCGCAAATTGACCAATACTGTGCAAATTACAATAGTGTACAATAATCTTTATTGTTCATCTATGTGCAAACCATTTAGTATTCTACCACGAAGTCATAGTAACACTATCTCTCGAATTAATATCATGAGAGCCCTAATAAATTTATATCCATTAAGTATGGATATTAAGGAACGTATTTATGTCTATAAAAGTATACAAAAAGATACATCATATGTAATATGTAATAAGTATGATTTTTATACCTGCCTCAGTTGATTTTCAATTAATTGATATGCAGCTATAAAGTTTTTAAAAGTTATATCAAAAATATATATTAAACTGAATATTTTAAAATTTTAAAATAATATTTATAATTTAATGTTTGGTTCATATCTTTGATGTAATTATTTTTATTTGTTTATAAATATAATTGTTAGTCAAAAAATACTTTTAAAAATAAACAAAAAATTTCAGTAATAGCTATGTATCTTTGTTCTTGATTGATGTACATCGAAATATTCCTAATTAGATTTTGGAGGATGTGAAGCATCCATGTGAATATTTTTTTATAGTTCAATGTCTATAGTACACATATATAGTCTCATTAATTTATTTTTTTTGTTTATTTATTATTAATTGAAATGTTTCATTTTGATTGTAACAAAATTGACATTGAACTTAAATTTATAATTTTCTCTTTACAATTTCTCATCTCATTTACTTATTACTAATTGCTCTATCTCTAGATTATAAAGAATTAAATAGTTGTATTAATTTCTTTTATTAATTTTTCAATGGCTTCCTAACTTGTAGGATGATCATAGCTTATTTCATTTCTCCTTTTCAATATTTAAAGGCATGGATTAGGAGGTTTCACTTGGCTAAACATTTTTAAGAGGCAGATTTGCTGCTAATTTTACTTGTTAAGACTTATTTTAAGTCACATCATATTTATTATGATTTTTAACATCAACATTGTATTTCTTATTATATTAGGTAAAAGTTCATAAAGCTAGAGGTTATTGTTTTAGTTTTTATTGATATACTTTTAAGAGTTTTGAACAACATTATTATGTATAAATAAAATTAGGCAATTTAAAATAATTAGTTAGTGGTTTTTAAGGGGTAAGCTTTTACTCTTGCAAAATGTTTATGGATCTTGGATTGTTAACTTATTTCTTAGATTCGATCTAAATCGCAGTTTTAACTTAGATAATGTTGTTTATAAACATAGTTTGAACCAATAGAGTGAAATCATATACTTACCAATAACATTTAACTTTAATCTCATACAACAATTTAACCTCATACCTAAAAATTCATAATACATCATATCTATAAATAAATAAAAATAAAAATAAACTATAAATATTAAATAATACAATACCACATCTTTATTTTAATCAAATTATTACCATGAATATATATAACCATCTTAACACCATATCTATTAAATATGCTATTAAGTAACATTATCAATTTGATCAAAATAAATAAAAATAAACTATAAATATTAAATAATACAATAACGAATCTTTATTATTTTAATCAAATTATTACCGTAAATATATATACCCATCTTACCACCATATCTATTAAGTATATAACCAGCTTACGACCATATCTATTAAATATGATATTAAATAACATTATCATTAAGATAAACATGGATAGAAAAATATAAACTTTGAATAAATTATAAATCTTAAATCATACCAAAATCTTAAATAATACCATCTCCATTATGGCTTTTACTTTATTTTGGTGGGTTTTTTCTATTTTTTATTATTATTATTAATAATAAAGTCAGATTGTATTTTCTTTCTTTTATATTATAAATTTATAATTTAATTTTAAAATCATGGTATAGATAATCAATAAATTGATGTATGAAACTTTTGGTTGTGGGAGAAGGGACCTTTTAATAATTTGATTATTTAGTTTATGTAAATATACATTTTACCTCTTTTTAAATTTGATTTTATGATTTTCATAAAGAAAACACATGTTCTTAATTGTTAGGTCCATACATTATTTATTATTATTATTATAAGTTTTATGCATTGTGTTAATTGATAATAACATTTTCTTAATTACACTTTTTTATTTTGATTTGTAAATGTTATCCATGTTATACCTCTCATTCATATTTGTTTGTAGATTATACTTCAGTTATTTCAATACAATACAACATTTGTATGTAAAAATTAAGAAAAAAAAGAAGTGGAGAAAAAATGTAATGACATAGTATGATTATTGGGAGATTAGTGTGATGGTTTGTTGATCTCATTTACATTGAACTAAGTTTTGCATGTGCCATCACCACTAGGAAACTAATTTTCAAAAAAAAAGTTTTGTGAAAGTGTATTTTGGAATTTTTCATTCAAAGTGTATTTTGGAGTTTCCCATTGAAAGAGATTTTAGCAGATTTTAACATAGGTGACAGGCAAATGCAAAAGCAAATGTTTTCACATATACCAATTTGTCATTCTACTTTATGCAAAACCACACCAGTGCTCCATAATCAATGTACAGAGAAGGGGTGACCACATAAAAAGCATCTTCCATATGAGTGCGCTCAATGGCACATAGTGCATTTTCTTAGAGACTTATCGTGGGAGGTGTCTGTTTTCAAAAATGCATCGAGTAGTGCATGTATTTTTAGGTGACACATTATGAATGATGTCCCATATCATTTCCAAATGTCCACAATTTGCATTATTGTAGAACATACGTTGATGCCTCTATTATTATGCAATGCACATGTTACTTTCTTAAAAAAAGAGACTTGTCCTTGTCATGGTGTCACTATGACATAAACACATTATTAGTGCCATGATAAGTGTTAGATGCACTATTATTTTATTTTCATAATGACAATCGTCATTTGTACTAAAAAGGAAAAGGCCAAAGGCCTCATTGTTTCTCATCAACAAACATGGGATAGATTCCAAGCACTTACAATCGTCATTTGTACTAAAAAGGAAAAGGCCAAAGGCCTCATTGTTTCTCATCAACAAACATGGGATAGATTCCAAGCACTTTGATTCCTCTTCCTTACATATTTTCTTTTATTTCTTGTGTTACATGAATATGGCCTAATGAATTGGTTTACATATTTTCTTTCATTTCTTGTGTTACATGAGTATTCTCTAATGAATTGGTTTACATATTTTTTTCATTTCTTGTGTTACATGAGTATGGCCTAATGAATTGGTTTACATATTTTCTTTCATTTTTTGTGTTACATGAGTATGGCCTAATGAATTGGTTATATAAGAGTGAGAAAACAATACAGGATTAAATGTTAAAAAAACTTTCTCAACCTTAAATATGGAATTTTATTAGTTTACTCATTTTGTGAGTGGCCCTTGTGATGTTCAATTACTATGGGATTTCTTTAGAAGCTAACCTTACATATGATGCATTTGATTCATCTATTCACTTGCCATGGGAGACCCTTCTTTCTTTGTGTTTTTTTAGATATGTTCAATTGTTTTCCTAGTCGACCTTGAGGAAGGGGGATTTCAGTTCTAGAGTTTGAGGGGATGGGGTTTGCTCTATTGTCTTCAAGATTTTTTGTTTAATTAGGATCGATGCCACTAACGTTGGATTGTTTTTCCTTGTGAGATTTCCATCTTCATAAAGGCTTGTTCTTGATCCCTTCCTTGAGATTTTGCGGAGAGGTTGCCTATACCTCCCCATATGAACCTTTTTATTTTAATTTTAACTACTGAAAACCATCAAAAGGATCTAGGATGATCTTCTTCCTCTTGGATTTACTCCCATCAACAAGATTCTGAGGAGTATTATACCTCCATTTTTCTTAAGACATGTGGCCATTAAATGACCATCTTGTTGCATATTTGAAGACAAGAGGCAATGTTTTCATAGAATATATGTTGAAGCCACTAAGATACTCCCCTTTCCAGTGATAGCCTGTTTAGGGGCCCTTAACTCAAATTTAATTCTACACAAATTCTTGCAAAGGAGAATAAACCATCTAGGCTCTCCTCTTTGTCTTCATCATAGTAGATGTAATTTTGCAAGGAGAATAAACTATCTAGGATCCTCTTTATCTCCATATTAGATGTAAATCTCAATTTGAGCAAGGATATCATCTTCCCAAAAATGTATAGGAATATTTGAGAGGCACATCTAGATTGAGGTCAATGACATTGACAATGTTCTATGGTTAAACTCTAGAGAGAAAGGGGAAAATAAGAGGCATGCTTGATCCCAAACCATGTGCCTCCCTTCAAAATCATTTGCTTCTCATCTTGGTTCAAAACCAAGCAACAAAGAAACCCTTACCACAAAATCTAACAATGAAATATCCTCTCCAATTTGCACAACCAGTCCATCAATGAATCAGTTGGTGGCCATGTTGGACCCTTCATTTTAATGGAAGACATGGTGGAACCAATGCAACAAAAAATGGAATCCTAGTTGCACCACCCATATTAAGGATCATTGGTAGGTATAAGTAGGACAATTTAGTTCAAGGGAAGCAAGGTTAGATATAAGGTTGAGATCCCAAGTTTTGAGGACTAGAGTAGTGGAAGGTTGTATAATGTTGGAGATGCATAAGCTGATCAACTAGTAAATAACATTGACTAAACTAGTAGTAAGGCATTGACATGGATGAGTCTTCTCACATAAGGAATCAAGTATATATCGTCAAGCCTTCAATTTTGGGGGGGGGTTGGATTAGGTTGCACTATTAAGTGATTATTATGCTAAAAATTGATCCTTGGTTGCATTCATATTGTTGTAATGTAGGACTTGTAAGGATGCTTTATATATTAGTGAACATAAATGGAATGAGACTTCCATTTCATATTTCCTTTATTTTTATGCTTCATGGTGATGATGTGTTCTTCTATTAAAGGAATGATGTGTATCTACTATGAGGAATGATGTGTATCTACCATTTATTATAATAGATGTTCTATTTTGATGTATGCTACTATGTAATAATCTATTAAAGGATTAATATGGATGGTATGTTGAAAGACACTTGTTCCTATGTCACCAGTTGAACCCATACCATACTCTTTGTCTTGAACAATCCTCCTTGAGTGAGGCCTTCCCTCTTCTAGAAATTGAATATGATGACACTAGACTACAACACTTTTTGTTGGACACCCTCCTAAACCTTGGTTTTCTCTTTAAGTAAATAAATGGTTTAATCATTGTCAGAACCCTCTATCATGGATTTATGAGGAATGTGGAGCTCAAACAATATCAGTAACCCATTTATGAATCCCTATCATGATGATTGTTGGGATAACCATATCAATATTTGTGAGGAAAGAGGCTCCTCTCACTAGGTGGAGTGTGTAAATATTTAAAATAAATAGTTATATGATGAAAGCTATGATATTTTGTAGGTGGAATTCCTAATGATGTTGTATGAATGGTTATAGATATTAGGAAAACACCCATGACCAACCTAAAAGTGGAGGAGGCAAATACAAAGGGATATGAGTTTCCCTACAACACAATGATCATGAGATCGCAAGAGTGGTTTATTTCTAGACATAGAGTAGATTAGAGGGATATATATTTGAGTGTAATTTTGAGTTAAAATAGTGTTATTTGTGGGTTAAAGAACTATTTATGAAGGTACCGTGAGGGATAATAGTGAAGTAAGTTTTGACATCGTTGAAAATATCATTAAAAGAGGAATACTTTATGCCTTGTATCCCACTGACCATGGCATCATAAATGTATACACTTGAGGGTGGTATGACATGGTGCTAGAAAGGATGAGTACCTTATGGTGGGAGAATACTAAGGAGGAATTTGCATCGAGAAATATCAAATCAATCCCTAAAGTCAAAATCCATAACTAACTGATGGGATGTAAGAAACTCATGAGAGAAGGAGGTTTTAAGAAAATATATAAATGACAAGGGGGATTGGTGAGTCATTTAAAGGACTTAAAGAAGTTACAAAAGTATGGAGAGGAGGTTGGATGATGGATATTTATGATATGAAACCCAAGGAAAGGGGTTAAGAAATGTGAGACACCTAAAGGGTCCTACTAGAAGATATAGATGAAAGGTGACCAATGTGTAGATGCATGAGTCCAAATAAATATTTCAAAGACAATACAATAACGGTCACATTTGAAGAATATTTCATTCCATTGATAGAAAGGAATACATTTGTTGAGCCACATGAGGTTCTTGAGAATGTATTCTAACTATTTATTATGGAAGAAGTTGATCCAACAAAATTGGTACAACCAAGGAATAATAGAGCTAAGATGAAATTGTTTCCAACCCTTACATGTTTGAAATCAAGTGAGGAAATTCTTAATCACTCTCACAAATCCAATTTGGACATACAACCTTGTGGTAGTTTGGGGAATAGTAGTAACAATAATTCAAACATGGATGGAATCCTGGTCATTGGAAATAATACATTTTCAACATGTATGATTTGTTAGCGGAGTTTAGAATCTATTCAACCAATTAGGATCTTGATGTTGTATTTTTATACATAATCCAGGTAATTCTATGGTTGGAATAATATTGAATGTGATGTTGTGCTTCCATGAGTTCTTAGGGAAGGGTGATGGTGGCATTGAATAACATTGGTTCCTTTGTGAGTCAATTTGGATTTCTAAGTGGACTACAACTATAGAGGACAAGCCATTTGATTTTTATATGACGTTCAAGGGAAGATATTTGTAGTGGTATATGATTTTTTCTTGAAATACCCTTCATGGTATTGCTAATATCCTCAACGAGGTGAAGCATAGCTTTATTATTGATTTTTAGAAATTTAACTTGGAGCGATAGAGTTGACCAAAACTAAAAACATAAATAATATAGTGGGTAAAAGTGCATAGGAATATGATAAAAAAATTTCATACTTAATGACTCGACTCTCCTACTTGATCCATGAGACACAACAAAAAGAGAAGAGATCACTTTCCCTTTTGCACACATTCCAATGGTCACCCCAAACCACTATGATTGATGTGTCATTAATTTACTTGATGTACTCACTAGCATAATAGAACAACTCATAGAGTATGTACCCATCTGCCAAAAACCCATGAGATCTTCCCCTTTTCCGAGCAAAACCCTCAAAATATTTCATGTACCTCTCCAAGAAGAACATCAAAAAACATTAAACCACTTTGACTAGTTTAATCTCATCAACTAGGTGAATTAGAATACATACATGGAAGTCCATAAAGCATGGTGGGAAATTTGGGGTTCCTCACAAGGAGTATTCAAGATGGTTTCTTCATGAGGAGCTGTAGTCTCTGTTAAATACAATTGTATAGGGGATTCCTTTGAAATTTCCTTGGGCATGTTATATTGGTACATATATATTTTAAATATTTTTTGTTCCTTACACATATTCCCTTTGAAATACTAGTCATCACAATTATAAAAATGGTGGAGATGTTGACACTTGACTAGTTTTGTCAAGGACAACTTTTGGACCCTTAAGGGATGAGAAGCAGGGGGATTTGTGTAGGTACAAGAGGGGGAAATAGTGAGGAAAAAAAGTAGCTCATTTGGTTTGGGTAGTTTCCATTATGTTTGCTTCTTTAGCTCATTGAAAAACTTCCAACCAATTAGTTGAGTGAACCATCTAGACTTGTGCTCAAACCTCCTCCTTTAAACCACAAATAAAATATTCTTTGAAGAAAGTATTCATCATACCTTTTTTGTCGATTTCCATTTTCTTGAACGGAGCACTAAAGTCTTCAATTGTGCTTGTTTGGTGTAACTTGGTTAGTCACCCCAACAAATTAGTATCTGCTTCAAAGTGAGCATAGATGGCATTCACAAAATAGCTTGACACAGTGTACCTCTTATAGGACTTCTTATGTAATTGCCACCACTTCCAACATTCTTGATCCAATCATAGCATACCCACTCTAATTGTTTTCAATCACCATTAATATCATAGACAGGAAAGTAATGTTCCATACGGGTAACCTAACCTATAGCATTGGAGCCATCAAATGTGTTTAAATATATTATGTGTACCACATAGTGTGTTTATTGTTTGGAAAGAGTTTCCCTATGCAATTCTAACACCCCTAGTCCTTAATGGGTGTTATAAGCTAACATAATCTAACTCATTCCTTTGCATAAAATCATTCTGATTTAAAAAGATGCATGTAAAATAAGTATTCTGGCACAATTTCAAGTTTTAATTGTAATGCATCTAATTTAACCAATAAATTATGATAGTTCTCCAATTTAATTAAAGAAAACTAAATCAAAACAAAGAGTAGTGGATTACCTCGAAACTAACTAAATAATATGTTTGAATCAACAATCCTTATGAATCTTCCTCTCCAATCCGTCCAAATTGGAATTACCTCCCATCCAAAAAGGAACAACCAATATGGATCCCTACCTCCAATAAACTATCAGTTCCCCATACATATAATATTCTAGCCCTTCATGCCCAATGCTCCGAGAACAACAAATAAAACTAGTATCTAGTCAAATAGTTGTGTGCAATAGTTCAATCATCCTCTCCTCTATCTCCCCTTTTTCCTTTCCTTCCTTTTATTTATCCAATTTCCTATCCCTGCCACCTTCCTCGCCTCATGAGGTGTGGCTTCCCCCTTTCATAGGAAGGTCTTTTATAATAAGAAAATATTACTTCATTTCTTGAAATCCTTCCACCCTTAATAAACTAACTTTCACCCAAACATATGTACCAATCCAAATCAAATAAAATCCATGGTAATATCATGAAACCCAATCTCTAATTAAATATTAATTAATCCAAAATTACATGCAAATTAATTTAAATGAAGGATAAACTACAAGAATACAATTTAATCTCTTTTCCCAAGTGTGACAATTCAACATACTCATTAATGTAATCACTGACCACTAAATAAGTAACCATTAATGCTATTAGATATTTATTGGTATGCACATCTTATTACCACAATCATTAATCACTAACGAACTAATTAATAATCCAATTTATAGTTAATATATCTAATAATTGTACTAGCGTACACGTGTAATGTGTATATGCATAGCTAGTGCATATATATATTGTGTTTGTACTAATGATAATAAATTACATCCTCTAATGCATAGTTCATGTATTCTCCCATCCAAGAATGCAAGAAAACAATCAATAATCACAACATCTAACAAACTTGCTAACTAGTTTAGAATAATATAATATGAACTACACAACATACTAAGATCATCACACCTAAATAAAGCCAGTGTTTTAACATACACAAGTAACAAAGTTGTTGTAACTAACTACCAACAATATTCTAAACTAATATGAACCATCCTTCCTCCCTAACCTACTTCCATCTGCTATATCCTATCCTTTCCTTTGTTGGATTATGTTGGAGTGTCAATTATATTACCTTACCCTAGATAGAACCTATAAGTTGAAGTGTCAATTATATTGTCAACCAAACTTCCCCAACAAGCAATTGTAGTCATCATCACACAACTTGGGGAGCGTAGTTCAACGTGACCCTCCCACGACTCCAAGTTTCAAAGGATAAATGGTGGGAATACCCCCATCGATCCTGATAGAACAAGGGTCAACACCCTACTTGGCATATTGTTTCATTGTTGTGGTTCTTAGAGCTATGTCATTGAATAACCAGCTTGGGAAACTATACTTCCTATAAAACCTACACTTTCCCACACATCCTAGCAATGTATTTGAAACCAATAGTAACTCTCAAAATAATGCTTTACTAGCATAACATTACTCTTTTAAAAGCCACGCAATCTATGTCACTTCAATATCATAATTATTCAACTATTACTTAGCCCATTTAATATGTGGGTTAGTTACAAAACAAGATCATGCATAGCCTTATAACAATTTATATGTACTTATTATGTTATTAACTGATGATTATTGTAAATAAGTTGATCTATTCACCATGTGCATGCTACTCAATGTTTCATTTCCAAATTACATATTATAAATTTCTATCCACACACCACATTTATCTATCTAACTCAACATGCTAGAGGGAAATCATACTATTTTAATCAATCACAACTCACAACATAACCAATAAACTTTATATTCATTTACGTATATATATATATATATATATATATATATCCATAATCCACAAATATATAGTTTTCTCAATAGAACTAAGGTTAACAGAGAATAAGAAAAGGGATAGAACATATGTTAAAACATAGTCTATCTGTCTAAGACAAAATGGGGCATTACAACAATGCCTACCTCCTACTAAGGATTTACCATTAGCCTATAGACCTAACTTCTCTTGCCATTAGCCACTTACTTGTAGCATGCTAAAAATGGTATGCATATGGCTATTAGCATTATAGATATATTATTGCATGTTGTAAATATTAGAGACCTATTCTTGCAAGTCATCTATCATAGAAACCTAATCTTGGATATGACATAAATGTTTTTCCAATTGGGTGGTCCTATTCTCCATGGTTGTGTTTTTATATGATGTCATGAGGCCTCTAGGTCCACTAAAAGAGTTACTAGAGAATTATAGCAACAATTGGATTGCATGACTAATGGAATGAAGGAAAAAATATAAAATGGAAATACACATACACAGATATTATAGAGAGCACAATAGAACAATAAAACCCAAATTCTATTAATAAATGAAAAAAAAAAATTATAAATTGCAGAGTAATCCAAACTAGCTAGAATGGTGGTAGCTTATTGGTGGGTCATAGATTTAGCAAAAATAATTGCTAAGATCAAGACTTCTAACTTTAATCTATCAACTTGAGGAACGTAGAAACTTCAGAGGTGTTGTGCACAATATATGCAACTTATAAGGGATCTAACTACTAGAAAACAAGGAATGGAAAACAAATAAGGTAATTCCTATTGAACAATAAAAGTAACTTGCTTAAAGACAGAATGTCTTGGGATCCCACTCTTCCACATGCATCCCTATTCCTTCCCAGGTTAGCGAGGCTTAGTGTTACCTTCATTCCAATGAACTAGTTTGGCTTGTCACTATGTGAGGATTTTCATAATTTATGTGAAAGAAACGCTTTTGGGTTTCAGGTTTGTGAAATGGTCTAAGCATCATAAGGTTTGGCTGACCTCTATGTGATCATAAAACAAGAATTGAATCATTGCAAGAAATGAAATAACAGGAAATGAAAGTTGAAAAAATGCTTGTCACAGAAAACTACAGGAATTGTTAAAGGAAACTATAGGAACTAGTATGATAATCTACAGGAAAGACATAACATACATAACATGTAAAGTAATTGCAAACTAGATTGTATCAAATTCATGAACTAATTCTAATATCCTTGTATCACCTTGAGGGGGACCTCCCCAAGGTGGGTATAGTAATATAAAGGAAACCTTAGTTACTCACAATGTAGAATGAACACTTCTTCTTCATTAAATCAAATAATTGTTATCATGATCAACAAATGATGTACCAAATTGTAGCTTCAAAATATTCTATGTTCCAAAATGGAAAACGATAGTTGAACCCACTTGGGATGTGCCCAAAGGCCTTTATTTATACAATTAAAAAAGATAAAAAAAACTTGCATGGTAAATCTTTGTCCCTATGATTTAGGAGTAATCAACAATAATCATGATCTTGAAATCCAAGTAGTTATATGTGTGCGTAGAATTGGTACTTTTGATTTCAGCTACACATAGACATCTCCATGGATCATTGCAAGTTGTATATAGTATCTAAACTTTGCGCCAATACTCCTTGATTGATACATTTCCTTACCTGCATTAATTCATAACTTTCAACTTCAATGAGTTAGATCAATTTTAACTAGGAACCAAGGAAATTCAAGCAAGAAAAGGACAACACTTGACCATTAACATTCTACTCGCTAAACATGCATGACAAATCTTAAATGTTTAATTTCTACTCAATTTTTCTCCCATGCTTCCTCATTGTGTTGTTGAGAAGAAGAACAAAGTGGGATTATTACCTACCAAAAGTGAGGCTCATCATCCCCCCCAACCGGAGGATTTGACACCCTTGTGAAACTACTTTTCTAGAGTTGGGGGTCTCGATTGTTCTGCATATACCTCTCTTCCATCATTGGAAACCACCCTGGAAGCAACAAGGGGGAGTGGGTTTTCCTCATTCTCATCTACTTCCTGACTTTAGCTGAGGGGAAGAAGCAAAGGGGGAGTGATTTTCATTCCTATCCATTCTATATTTTTCCTTTGAAGACTTTATTTGTACAGTTGGGATCTGGTCAAGGCAAGTTTCATGCTAGAAGGGGAATGTGGCTCTCTTCTTTTTAGGTCTGGTGATAATCTCTTCCATCTGTCTATTGATGCTTATATGGCATCCTCTTTTATTCCTTGCAGTGTTTCATCAAAATGAGCTATGGCCTCCTGTTGTTTTCCTCCAAGATTGGGATCAATTCCTTATGGGAGGTCAAGGTTTTGTGAGCTTGGATGAACATCTCAGGGTTGGAAGCTTCAAATCTATTACTCAACCCATTACCCCATTCTTTTGATTGATAGATATGCATATTATGTTCTCATTCAAGCTCATTATGTAGCCAAGAGCATAAATCTCTCAACTGCATGTCCCCTACATATGGATTTGGAGATAATTTGTAGGGACAAGGTAATATAAAGTTGTGGATGTATAATTCACATAACATGTTTTTTTATGTTTTTGCATTGTCTTGACATGTATCCACAAAATCCTTGGGTGTAATAATATTATAAGGTAATTGGTGTTTTAGCCTTTACAACTAAAATCTGCACCATTTTCTCATAAGAAGACTACATAAATCCTATAAGGAGGTATGTAGCTAATTATTTCTTCATAAACCTGATTTATCTTTGCAATTACTCCTTCTAGGTCATCTACTTTTCGTTTTTTCTCCTCTAGTTCTCTTTTGTGATCCTCCAATTCTTGTTGGAGTTCCTTGTTCCCCTTTTCAAGACAGGTCTGATTTTTAGAATAATGCATTTTAAGAATGTGTAGTTTTTCTTGTAGTAAGGCTGCTTCGTTAGATGATGCATCCTTGTCATCTTGCTTAGCAACTATTTGGGATTGAGCCATGGATTTCAATTCTGATATTTCTTCCCTGACCTTAGCCACTTAGTTATTGTGTTCTGTAATTGTAGGTCCTTTCTTTGTGTCTTCTCTTCCCCTGCTATGCTTCATGGACCCTCCCCTTCATCTATAGGGTTGTCATCATTGATTTGAATAGGGTCTCGTCCCATAAAGTTGTCTTCATATTCCTCCTATTTTTCATTTACACTCTCCTTCCTTTTAGAGGTTTGTTCTTCCACCTTCAATCTTCTCTTGAGTCGTCTGAATTCATAAGCCTTGGCAAGGGGAGTCTATTTCTCCTTGGTGGCACGAGAAGAGTCAAGATTATTCATTTTAACGAGGGTGTCTGCAATTATTTCACCATCCTCTCCCATATTGATATTTTTCTTGGCCCTAATCGTGACAAAATACCATCTTTCTGGCATCATTTTTTTTTTTTTTTGATGCAGGTATGGACTCAACCCTCGGGGTCCCTCTCATTGCATGTACATCCTTTTCAATTATATTAATAAATTCTATCCATGTTAAAAAATGGATATGGGTCTCCAATTCCTTGCATATGATCAACTTAATCAAACAGTGGTGAGTCAGGGAATCCTCCTTTCCTTGTTAGACTTTCTGGCTCATTTCACCAAAGGACTACAATAAGAAGTGGGGGATGTTGATATTTTCATCAGGTCTCAGGTGGGAGCGATTTCTTAACAAATTCAACATTCTAAATTGGTAGACATGGAATTGGCTTAGTAGTCCTGTGCAAATAATGTATTTTACATTGAAGGTTGCAACCTCATTCCATGGTCTTGGCAGGGTGTCCCTTTTGACTCCATCGTTATATTCTTCATATAGCTCATTGTCCTTGAAAAACTCCTATTTTGATTTGTTTTCCTATTCTCGGTTGTCCTTATTCTAGCGTTTCCTTCCTAGAATTCATGTACTTTCAATCAACTTGGCCTCATTGAGAATAATTCGAACCCCTTTTACCCTTGTCACAAATTCATCTTCCTTCAACTATTGAAGGTTCCTAGCAGATTCCAATGCAGCATCATGGTCACATCCATCTAGTTTAGAAAATAAACTCATCCACCTAATCTTTCAGAAAATTTCAAGTACTTCATAGTTTTCATACAACTTCGAAATATTTGTGGGTTCACTCTTCTTAAATCCTGCATTCATCTTTGGTTTTCCTCTTGAATTATTACTATTTTCTTTAAGCAACTGTTTTATGCACAATCTCTTATTGCTAGCAAAATCAAGGGTTACTTCAAATAAGGATTTTTTTTTGTCTTACTTAGGTATTTGTAGGCATGACCTCTGTTTGAATCTCCCAAATCTACTATAGTTGTTTATGTATGATCCTATAGTTGTTTATGTATGATCCTATACTTAATATAAGACAAAGTTTCTATACAGAGTATTGAACGGAGTGTTAAATCATAGTGTGAAACAAAGTGTTTAAGTGCATGTTTTTCATTTGGTGGAAAATAGAGATTGCACAAATGGTTGTGGGGACTATTTGGTCATTTTGTGATATGGATGTAATCTGTGTCACCTAGGAGGTTGAAAGGTGGACAACATAGTCGACTAACTGAGTCAAATACTGTTATGGTGGATGTCATAATTCTATTTTTATTAGAGAAACAATTATGAGGAATAGCATACACCAAACACTAAACAACTGCAAAATTTAACAGACAATTCTAATCATAGAAGAATGTGAGATAGGAATTGATAACGGAGAAACCCCAAGGGTGAAAAATCCAGTTGTATTGGGCGGCCGTCGTAAGAGGACGAATGTAGGAACCATTGGGGATGGATCGATCCTTCCCTTTAGGAACTCATCTTAATGCAATCAAGAGAAGAGAACCAGAATCCCTTTCATCTTCGAGCTTACAAGTATTTATACAATTCTGAGAGACGCTTGGGTAACTACCCGCCATGTTTCAGTTCCAAAGAGACCATGTGTCTTCTTCTCATTCACCATTTGGAAGAAGATGAAGATACATCATTACCACTTCGGATGCCTTTAGACTGCTCAGAATGTCGTCTAACATGTACTGGAATCATCAACTACCGTTGGGCATGTATGATGATCCATCGGGAATGTGTTGTCGGTCGTCGAGTTGTGGAATAGAGTGATCCATTGGGATTACCGATTCGAGAATTGATGGATCATACTTCTCCCCTTAATTGGCAATGGTCTCCATTTCCTGCTCATGTAGATGAGGAAACCTGAGATCCAATTCACGGAGAGGATACTACTTTCCTTGATATGGGAGTTGTCTTGCCTTGGCCACCTGAAATAAGGGAATTGTTAGTGTCCTTGTATGGCATGCTTGCTGTCCAACGATGGTGTCAGTGGCAAGAGGCTCTTGAGAGTCTAGGTGTATATCTTCCAGATTTTTCAACTATAAATTGATTTGTTCCAATAATGGTAGAAAAAACGGTCGAAGCAAGTCCACATTGAATACTGGATCCAAACCCAAGTATGGTGGAATGCTCAGCTTAAAATCATTTTCACCAATTTTGTCAAGAATAGTATAAGGACCATATCGTAAAGGTTTCATATTCTTGTGTGGGTCACTGAATCTTTCTTTCTTGAGATGAGACCAAACCTGATCCCCAATTTTGAATGAATGAGGAATACGATGCTTATTCTGTTGGGCCTTGGATTTTTCACTAACTCACAGCAACATCTCTTGTGGTTGTTTCTGAATGTCACACACTTGGTCCTTGACATTGAGTGCCTTGTTGAATTCTTGCTACCCATGGTCGGTTTCGACCAAGCCAATCAGTCGGTTGACTAAGTCAATAGACATTGAGGATTGAAATCCATAACATATTTCAAACGGACTCTTTCTTATTGAACTGTGTTGCACTCGATTATAGCTATGTTGGATATATGGAAGAATTTCATCCCATGTTATGCGATGCTTGTGGTTGTACATGCGAATCAAATGTACCACCATGTGATTCATAACTCACATCTATCCATCAGTCTGAGGATGGAACACTGTCGACATAGATAGATGTGTGTCAAGGTGCTGCCAAATCCTCTTCCAAAATGTGCTAACAAATCTGGAGTTGCGGTCGGAGATGATTGAAGTTGACAATCCATAGTTCTTACAAACATTCTCAAAGAAGAGTTGAGCATTATGCTAGGATTTTTGGTCTTCCTGCAAGGGATGAGGATAGACATTTTGGAAAATCTGTCAACCACTACCAGGATTGCATCATACTAGTGTCGGGTAACAGGATATTCAGTCAAATAATCCAAGGAGATAGATTCCCATGATCGACTAGCAATGGGAAATTCGGGCGTATACATACCTTGTCATCGGTTCGGTGGCCTGGAAATGACACAAATCACACATGACTTGATGTACCTATCGGCATATATTTTGAGCGAAGGCCAATAGAAATACTTCTGGAGCATAACAAGTTTCTTTGTCACTCCAAAGTGTCATGTTGTTTTTTTGTAGTGTGCATCCCAGATGAGCTTTTGTGGGTGCTCACCAAAAGGTACAGAAAGATTTCCTAGACTGTAAAGCAAGTTGTCCTTGACGGGGTAGTTGAGAAAAACTAGACTATTCTATCTGGAGCCGTCGATACATCGTTGAAAAATTAGTGTCTTCTTCATACAATCGTGTCCAAGTAATGGTGTCATAACCATGCATACTTAACACTGTAAGAAGTGAAGTAATTGGTGGTCGGCTAAGGAAATCGGCTACTACATTGGATTTTCCTTTCTGATTCTTAATTACCAACTTAAATTGTTGTAGGTAACCAATCCAATTGATTTGTCTCATCGTCTTCAACTTAGATTGTGATGGAGTGAACTATAGAGTCTTATGGTCGGTATGGACGACCATTTCTTTGCCTAAAATATAATGTATCCATTTCTTAAGAGCATGTACAATGGAATATAGTTCCTTCTCATAGGTAGAATACCTAAAAACAGTATCACTGAAAGTTTCTGAGTGGAATGCTACTGGGTGACCTGCTTGCGTAGTCAGATGCGTTAGTATCAATTTCAAATGGCTGATGCAAATTAGGTAGTACAAGCACTGGAGCAATGCAAAGCTTTTTCTTAAGATGTTCAAAAGCTTGTTGTTTTGTTGTAGTCCATTTTAAAACTCTCTTTCCACCTCCTTTTGTTAATTGATTCAGAGGCCAAGCTATGTGGCTGAATCCCAACACAAATTTACAGTAAAAATTCACCAAACCAAGGAAAATCCTTAGTTCTTGAATGTTTCTTGGAGCAAGCCAATCTTTGATAGATTTTATATTTTCTGGGTTGACTCGAATGCTTGTTGATTCAATCACATATCCCAAGTATTTGATACTTGCCAATGCAAAAGAGCACTTCTCCAAGTTCAAACGGAGTTTTTGTCATCTAAGAACATTAGGCACTTGCTGAAGCAACTGCAAATGTTCCTCCCATGATCTGTTGAAAATCAGGATGTCATCCAGATAGACAATGACACATTTCCCTGAAAAAGGTCTAAGAATGTCATCCATATATCTCATGAATGTTGCAGGTACATTAGTTAGACCAAAAGGCATGACTAACCATTCCAATAAACCTTCCCTCGTTTTGAAAGCAGTTTTATATACATTTGAGGGCTCTACATGAATTTGATGATATCCCGACTTGAGGTCAAGTTTAGTAAAGAATTTAGCATCTTTCAAATAATCAAGTAAATAATCTATTCTAGGAAGAGGATACCGATTCTTTACTGAAATTTTATTGAGAACCATGTAGTCAATGCACATGTGCCATGTCCCGTCTTTCTTGGGAACTAAGAGAGGAGCTAGGTTGAATATGCCTTTTTTCGATCAAGTCTTGAATTTGTCTATGGATTTCTTCATTTTCTAAAACAGACCTTCTGTAAACAGATGCATTGGGTAACGAAGAAACAAGAACAAGATCAATGGAGTGTTTTACCTGGAAATGTAGTGGTACTCCAGTTGGATATTTGAACATGTCTTTGTATTCTTCAAGTATTCTATCGACTTGCTACTGTTGTCGAGAGTCGTAGTTGGAGGAAAGATGACTATTTGTTGTGGTGTTCTTAAAGTGTTGAGGTTTGATCATTAACAACATAAATTTATGAGCATGTTCGATCAGCTTCTTGGCTTGCTTTGCTAAAAGCATCTCGACTGTTGGTGTGGGTCGATGTTCAGGAATTCCATACCACTAATTTTAGATTTTGATGATCACTTTTTGTGGTCTCGATTGATACCTTCCATGTATATCCCACAATTACTTCTTTCCAAACAGTACGTCGGCTACCGAAAGTGAATCGGCATCGTAGAGCACCTCATCTTGAAAATCATTGATGAAGTAAGGCAACTTGCACTGTCCTGTGATCCTGATTTCTTCTCCATCTTTCATCCAGCTGGTGTTGTAAGGTTGAGGATGTGGACTAGTAACAAGACCCAATTTCTTTACAATATATTCAGAGACAAAATTCTTTTGACTATCATTGTTCACAATTAGATGCAATGGGCGATTCTGAACCCATATATGTGTATGGAATAGTTGTTCTCTTTCCTCTTCGTCGATGATAGTTGAGTTTGCGAGAGATGTTGAAGTCGATGCTACTGAATTCTAAGATTCGAGTTCAGACTCCACAACTATCTTATCGATTGAGTCGGAATTAGACATCTCTTCCTAGATGTATTTTGAGCTTTGCATTCCGATGCATCATGCCAAATAGAATTGTGGTAGTTTCAACATTTTCTTGTAGGAGCTTGTTTACTCGATTTTCCCTTATCTTTCTTCAAAGGATTCTTACCCTATTTCGGCTTCTGAGCAGTAGTCGAAGAAGATCGTTTTGACTTGATGGATTCAGTAGTCAACTGATGTTTCTTATCGAAAGGTCGACTAGTCAGTTTGGTAAAGAATTTAGCATCTTTCATATAATCAAGTAAATCATCTATTCTAGGAAGAGGATACTGATTCTTTACTGAAATTTTATTGAGAACCATGTAGTCAATGCACATGCGCCATGTCCCGTCTTTCTTGGGAACTAAGAGAGGAGCCAGGTTAAATATGCCTTTTTTCGATCAAGTCTTGAATTTGTCTACGGATTTCTTCATTTTCTAAAATAGACCTTCTGTAAACAGATGCATTGGGTAACGAAGAAACAAGAACAAGATCAATGGAGTGTTTTACCTGGAAATGTAGTGGTACTCCAGTTGGATATTTGAACATGTCTTTGTATTCTTCAAGTATTCTATCGACTTGCTACTGTTGTCGAGAGTCGTAGTTGGAGGAGAGACGACTATTTGTTGTGGTGTTTTTAAAGTGTTGAGGTTTCATCATTAACAACATAAATTTATGAGCATGTTCGATCAACTTCTTGGCTTGCTTTGCTAAAACCATCTCGACTGTTGGTGTGGGTCGATGTTCAGGAATGCCCTACCACTAATTTTAGATTTTGACGATCACTTTTTGTGGTCTCGATTGATACCTTCCATGTATATCCCACAATTACTTCTTTCCAAACAGTACGTCGGCTACCGAAAGTGAATCGGCATCGTAGAGCACCTCATCTTGAAAAGCATTGATGAAGTAAGGCAACTTGCACTGTCCTGTGATCCTCATTTCTTCTCCATCTTTCATCCAGTTGGTGTTGTAAGGTTGCGAATGTGGACTAGTAACAAGACCCAATTTCTTTACAATATATTCAGAGACAAAATTCTTTTGACTACCATTGTCCACAATTAGATGCAATGGGCGATTATGAACCCATATATGTGTATGGAATAGTTGTTCTCTTTCCTCTTCGTCGACGATAGTTGAGTTTGCGAGAGCTGTTGAAGTCGATGCTACTAAATTCTAAGATTCGGGGTTAGACTCCACAACTATCTTATCGACTGAGTCGGAAGTAGACATCTGTTCCTAGATGTATTTCGAGCTTTGCATTCCGATGCCTCATGCCAAATAGAATTGTGGTAGTTTCACCATTTTCTTGTAGGAGGTTGTTTACTCGATTTTCCCTTATCTTTCTTCAAAGGATTCTTACCCTGTTTCGGCTTCTGAGCAGTAGTTGGAGAAGACCATTTTGACTTGATGGATTCAGTAGTCGACTGATGTTTCTTATCGAAAGGTCGACTAGTCAGTTTGGTCGAGAAACGTCCCTTTGACTTCAATTTCATATCAATATTGATGACATAATGGAATGCATATGCAAGAGTGCCAATAGTGAGAAATTTCATCTCTTGTTGGATATAAGGAGCTAAACCGCTGATATATTTTAGAACAAGTAATTTTTCTTCCTCCCTAACACCAAGTCAATCCATTAGTCAGTGGAATTCATTAGTGTAACTCTATACAGTTTGATCCTTCCATTGTCTCAATTGATTCCACTTCTTGCACTGTTGTTCTATATGCTTGGGTGGATAAAATTCATTTTGGACATGTTCAACAAATTTGTCCCATGTGTCGATGGGGTTACCATCTTCATTGGATTTCATCAAGAGATTTTCCCACCAACAATGTACAGAAGTCGACATATTCAAAGATGCAAGGGTGGATTTCTCAACCTCATAAAGTTGATTCATAGAGAAATAGGATTCCAATTGTTGTATCCAAAAGTCTACAGATTCTGCATCGATATTTCCCTTCTAGGTTTGGTATATCCAAGTTCATTTGTACCTTAAAGGGGATAACTTTGTGAAAGGAATTTCTCATCAGGTTGTTAACTGAATTTGGGCCAATTGAACTGGTGATTCAAGCAAGAATCTCATTGAAATGCTTATACATTTCATTTCACTATCAAGCGAGTGCTTTCTCAATGAGTCGTTCAATTTCACTATTAGGTGTGCTACCCTCTATTTCACCTGCCATATTTAGTATGGGGTTGTGAGCAGATAAATACTCATAAGTCAAATCTAGATTTATCTTGGATAAATGAGTCTTAGAGCGTTTCTGAACATGCATATGTTGCTTTAACTACGCAAGTAGTGTTTAAACAAGGCTAGAGAAAATAGGCTCTGATACCAATGATCTGTGTCACCTAGGAGGTCGACAAGAGGACAATAGAGTCGACTAATTGAGTTGGATATTGTTATGGAAGACGCTATAATGTTAGTTTGATCAGAGAAACAACTATGAAGAATAACATACACTAGACACTAAACAAATGCAAAATTTAATAGACAATGCCAATCATAGAAGAATGTGAGAAATGGATTGATAATGGAGAAACCCAAAGGGTAAAACATTTGGTTGCATTGAGCATTCATCATAAGAGGTTGAATGTAGGAACCATCGAGAACCAATCGATCCTTCCCTTTAGGAACTCGTCTTAATGCAATCAAAAGCATAGAACCAAAATCCCTTTCATATTCGATCTTATAAAGACATTTACAAACAGGCCATGTGTCTTCTTCCATGGTAACTACCCGCCGTTTCAGTTACAAACAGGCCATGTGTCTTCTTTCCATTCACTAGCTGGAAGAAGATGAAGAGACATCGTTACCACGTCGATGGTGGTTTGTATGCGTTTCGACTGCTCATAATGTCGTATGACATGTGCCGAAATCATCAACTACCGCCGGGCATGTATGATGATCCTCCAGGGATGTGTCATTGGTTGTTGAGTTGTGGAATCGACTGATCCATTGGGAAGACTAAGTCAAGGATCCGACCAAGGAGTTGATTGGGACTAGGAAATAGTCAATGGATGCAATTGAATCTTGGGATGGATCAGGATGATTTTCCCTTTTCTGCAAAAATAAACATAATTGTTAGAAGATTTTTTTTTTTTCATTTTTTTAGGACTAGAGGTGCCATTTCTGGTTTTCATTATTAGTCCCTCCGGTTAGTGCTTCAAATAAATTTTTCACCAACATAATTATTAATTTTCCTTTTTTCCTTAGGACTGTAAGTGCCATTTATGTTTTTCATTGGTAGTCCCTCCTAGCAATGCTTCAAAATAAGTTTTCACTAGCAAGATTTTTTTTCAATTTTTTTAAAAATTCTTTTTTGAGGAACTGAAATTTTAACTAAGACTAAGGGCATCAGTGCCCCCAATAAGTGTCAATTGTTTCTTGTATGATTTCTTGGTAAACTCATCCTTGGAAAGTGGCTACTTATATAATCTGAGTCTATGCCCATTAACAAGTAAAGGTGTTTGATCTTCATTTATCCAATATTATCGTAACAAGTATCAATCTGATATGGTCCAATCCATCTTGTTGTCAAATTTACATTAAAATATTTAAACCTTGAGTCCTAGAGGAGTTCCCAGTCTCCTTCTTTGAACATTTTGGTTTTAATAAATATTTCATGCCATACCTTCCTTTTTTGTTGTACTACTTCAGTATTAAAGAGTGCCTCTTGCCGATATGCATACAGTGCATTCAAGTGTTGTATTCTTTCTTTTTGAGCTGATGACAAGTCCAAATTCAAATCTACAACTATTTTGAGTGTCTTTATTTCAAATTCTATGGGCAACATTACCTTTTTCCCATAGACTAATTCATGAGTAAATCCTGTGGTAGTATTCCATGTTGTGTTGTATGCCCAAATAGATTCATTTAGTCTATTTTCCCAATCCATTTTATGAAGTTGGACTATCTTTGTGAGTATCCTTTCAATTTATTTGCTTGTTACTTCTACCTGACTATTTTCTTGGGGATAGTAAGCAGATGATTACCTGTGTTTCATTTTGTTACTTTTCATAAGGTCTTCAATTAGATTTGAGGTGAGCTAGACTCCTTGGTCAAAGACCAATTCTCTTGGAACTTCAAATCTCGTAAATACTTGCTCAATGAGGAATTTTGCTACACTTGTTTCATTTGCATCCTTGAGTGCCTTTACCTCTTCCCATTTCATCAAATAATCAGTGCATACTAGAATATGATGCTTCTGATTTGATGGAGGATGTATTGGTCCAATAAGGTCTAATTCCCATTTGTCAAAAGGCTCAAATGAAACTTGAGGCTAGAGTGGCATCTCATATATCTTTGTAGTCTTTATCATTCTCTAATAGCCGTAACATATTGACACATATTTTTCAACATCCTTGTGGAGTGTGGGCCAGTAATAGCATGTTTGCCAAATTTTGTAGGTTGTTCTCTTTGCTGCATACTGTCCTCCATAGGGTTCAATTTGGCATGCATGTAGAATGTCATGTACTTCATCCTTCCTAGTATATCTTCTCAAAATTTGATATGTTCCTTGTTTGAATAGATAAACTTTTATCCAAGCATAAGTGGCATTCATCTTGATGATCTTGCACTGTTGCTTGTAACTAAAATGTTGAAGGAATTTTCCAGCAGCTAGATAGTTTGCTATGTTATCAAACCATGAAATCTTTGCTGATATGGAAAAAAGGTGCTCATCTAGAAAAGCATCATCAACTAATTATTTATCTCCAACATGGGTTAGCATGGACAAAAAGTCTGCAACAATATTGTATCTTATTGGCTTGTTTGTAATAGTTAAGTCAAATTCCTGGAGAAGTAACAACCATCCAATAATTCTACCAATGGTGTTTGGTTTATTAATTAAATATTTGATGGTTGAATGATCTTTATGTACGTACACTGGATAGCCTATGATGTAATGTCTGAACTTGTTTATAGAGTATATTACAGCTAAGAACTCCTTTTCTGTTACAGTGTAAATGAGCTCAACTCTAGACAGATTTTTGTTGATGTGATAAATGGAAAATAGCCATTTATTTTCCTATTGTCCCACTCTAATCCCAGTACTACTCCAATAGATTTATTAGATGCATCTGAATGTATGTGGAATGGAAAGCCCCACTTTGTCCCCTGGAGCATAGGAGTTGTCATTGTTTTCAGCTTGAGATGTTCAAATGTTGTCATACAAATATTACATAGTAATAAATAGGAATGTAGAAATAACCTTGTAGACCATATTACATAGTGAGATAGGAATGTACTCATCAAAGGTGTTGGGATTTGAATTCTTGGGTATTGGTGCAATGAAAATCGAATTCGATGCCCCTAAAACCCTTCCCAAGGTTCTGGAATCCTCCACCATGTCCATTGAATATGGACCTATAAGGTCAAAGAACTGTAAGAAAAAATTTGAGGTCCAACCATCTGGCCCGGAGCTTTTTTTTTTAGCAAACCCTAAGAGGGTTTTCTTTACCTCCTCAATTGTCATAGGATCTCCAATCCTCCTACTTTCCTCCTAAGAAAAAAAAATGGAAATATTGGATCACCTCCAACTGTTGAACAATATGGTTTTCTCATGAGGCCTCATACTTCTGCTGAAAATGTGAGAAGGCCTCCTTCTCGAGATCCTCCTAGGATCTATAAATATCTCCATTACTTCCTATAACCTCCCAAATATAAATAACCACTCTTCTTTGTTCCACATATTTATGGAAAATTTTGGTATTGCAATGCCCTTGTGCCAACCAGGCCGCCCTACCTTTTAGACGCCATGTTTCCACTTCCACATGAGCAAGGAGACAGTATTTCCTAGCTTCCAAAAATATTATCTTACTGTGTTCATCCTCTGAGAAATTTCTTTTATTGTTCTGACCATATATCCCCTTTATCTATTCCTCAATATCCACCATTTCAACATGCATCTCCTTCATGTTCACCTTGCTCCACTTCGACACCTCCACCTTTAAAGTCTTTAAGGAATTAATCATATGCTCCATAGAATAACCTTCAAGTTCCCCCTCATAACTTCTCTAATTACTCCTAATGAGTATAATAAAATACTCCTCCACCATGAGGGATTGATTGAACTTGAATGGATAATTGAATAAATTGCAAGCTTCAATCCATGACCTATGCCTGTAATCCTACTCCAATAAGTCTTCAACCACCAAGAAATGATTGAGTTGTTTTCCCATTGCTTCATCACCCATTTTATTGTTCCTCCAAGTGGGAATGAGTGGCGATGGAGTTATGTCCACCAATCCTACTTTGGTAAAGGACTGGGAAAAATAAGGGGCCAAACTATCCAACCGAGTAGCGGCAACACAATATTTGCACATCATTTACACAATATAGTGTGGGAAGCCCTTTAAAGTCAAATGAAAAGACTATTCGAAGGCTACTCATTTCCATTGTGGAAATATGAGGAAGACTACAAACTACAGGCTAGATATGCAAGGAAAATTATTTGTATGTAATTTATCATAGTGCTAATTTTCTATGATTTTATGAACGAACTTTGATCAAGTGGTTTTGCAAATCAATTCATGGATTGTTATTTATATAGTTTCTTCTTTTTATTTATCCTCAAAATGTAAATTGATAAGCTTCCAACAATGCTCTATACACAACATCTCCCCCATCATGCATAACATATTTATTGTTTATATCCATACTCTACAGTTGTCTCCCAAATCATAGTCAAATACATGGAACCTAACAGAAGATATCCTAGTGGGAGGCATAGAACATGACACATTCAACTATGTATATGTTGGAATGTAAGGCTTACACATGTAAATTCAAGTTGTTATTAATAATTAAGATTAATAGGTGTCTTGTTTTTTGTTGGATGTTGGTTGAGAGAATGTCTCAACCACTTCCTCTCTAAATAGGAGTTGCTAGAGGATAGTTGAGATATTCTCTCAATCTATTCCTCTAAAATAGGAATAAGTTATATTTAATAACAACTTGTGAACTCTATATAATAGAGACACAACCTGTTGCAAATCTACCATTTATTCGTAATATTATGTGTGTGGTATTGGTACCAAAATCTACCCTATCAAAATGTCAAAAATTTTGAGGTTCCGTAAGGTTTTCCTAGCCTTCTGATAGCTTCAATATCAATATGGTATATGTTGGGTAAGATCTTAAAATCCAACAACGAAATCAACAAATTTGCAAAAGCATTCGATGCAGGAAGTTCCAGTAGTGAAATGGTTAAAATTCATAAAGCATGCGTTGCAAGATAAGGCTTATTCTGGAAGTGAGACTCTTACAACACACAATTTTAATTTGGATAAGATGCTCTATGTCTTCATGCTATGTTTCCCTAGAATCCCATCCACTCACATATGTCCCTATCCGTTAATGAGTATGAGTTTAGCTTATTGTCTTTGTGGTTTTGTTTGAAATGCCAAGCTTACCCTTGCCAAGTTTCTCCCAAAGTAAATATTTAAAGGATTATTATTTATTATAAATGTTTCAAATTTAGATAATAATTTTTTATAATTTTTACCAAAAAGTTATGGCCTTTTTACATCATATCCAAACCTCAATTTTCACTCAACTCATGTCTAAAATCAACACCCATTCTCTACATCCTAATCCAAGCTTAAGTTCGAATCCATAGTCACCATCTAGTGCCAAGTTGGAATTCCAAATGATTCAAAGGAGACTACCTAGGGATGAGTGTTAGTATATAGAAGATAATCACTCACATGGAGACCAAAGTCCAAGCAAACAATGCAGGTAGTTAAAATATGGAAGTTCCGATAGTGTCCTCCATACACAAAAAAATCAGATGCATTGCCAGATTTTTCTGGCAACGATTGTTTTAGAGGTCATTTTGCGGCACGCATTTTGAGCAAATGAAGACGAATATTAAAAATATAAAACTTGTTTTTTATTTTTAATAGGCTCAATTAGGTGGTTCGCGAGTGATTTCCTAAAATAATCAATTGTTTTGGCACTGTATGTGGATCTTTGGAACTATTTTTTTCAAAATTCACAATTTTTTCAGGAAGAGTGTGGCAGGTGACATAACATATCTTGGACTCAAAATCATCTCCAGATTTTATGGTAATAATGGAGAATGCATGCAAAATTTTCAAATAGAGGATCAGTTGGAAGAGTATTTGTTAATTAGCAAGTGAGGGGTTGATATCTTCATCAAATCTTATCTCAATTTCATTATGGAAGCAATTACTAGAATTAAAGAAACAACTCTAGTTGTTCCAGATTTTGTGGGTTCATTTTTCAAAAGTAAAAGATCAACAAATGTGAAGAGACAACTCTGGGATGGCCTACTTCAAATTTTTTGGCATGGCAGTGACTAACTATCTTAAATCAGTAAGTCCAGAAGATCCTACATCGCCTTCCACAATGAAAAATGTAGAAATGCTGTTGGAAATCCTATAGGTTTCAAAAACACAGTTTTGGTTAAATTCAAAGGTTTTCAAGTTATTGAGTAATTCGAGATGATTTGTTGGAATATATTTATCATTTTTAACACCTGTCAAGGCTATTCAACAACTGGAGATTGAAGATGAAATAAACATAAGATCCAGGACAGACTTTTGATTTTAAAGCTATTTTTATGATTTCTATGTATAGTAAAGTGAGATCCTAGATCCACTTTTGTTGTATTTGATCCCCATTATTGTTATTGACCTGTCTTCTATATAATAAATCAAAATTTATGTAATAGGAGGGAGACCTTCCTAGGGAATATTGTGTCGAAAGAGTACTAACAAATATATCTTATTTTGTATGTATATCAAGCGAGACCTGTTGTAATGTTTTACATTATCAAAAATGCTTGAAGGTCGTGTTGCCAGTTTGTAAAACTCCTTTGTTTTTCTATCTATCTTTGCTTCTCACTTGAATAGAATATCAGTTTCTGAGTATCATTAACTATTTATGTAGTATGGATTCTTGTGCAATGAAGTGTTCATTGTAATTTCCCATTGTTTAAATGCTTTGTTCAAGTGTTACTTATTTAGTTTCCAGAAAGTATTTCTATTAATTGGATATTTAGTCTTGTGAACCAATAGAGTTGATTTAGTTTAATTCATCTTTGTTGTTCACTTTGTGTCTTCCACCTTTCATATCAAATCAAACATGTCTAGTGATATGCCTGATTGCCTGTGATTCATGATATATTGCATTAGTTCGACTCCATGGCCAATCTATAAATCTGAGTCTAGTATTTTGAGCCATCCACATACCAACATACAAAATCAAATACCAATTAATATGTGCTAGACGTTTCTCAAACATGTCTAGTGATATGCCTGATTGCCTGTGATTCATGATATATTGCATTAGTCCGACTCCATGGCCAATCTATAAATCTGAGTCTAGTATTTTGAGCCATCCACATACCAACATACAAAATCAAATACCAATTAATATGTGCTAGACGTTTCTCTTTTGTAGTCAAGGGAAAAATTTAGCGCTAACATCTTTTGGCGCTATTGTTGGGGAGCGGAGACGTGAAGTTATCTTCCCTAGGCATACAAAACGATTAGAGCTAGTTCTTGATGGTGAACAAGGACTAGTGACATAATTGTGATTGTGATATTTCACATGGAAACTCCATGGTTGAAGAATCCAAAGGCGATTCCATTGGTCCAGAATGTCGAAGACAATGGATGCTATCTTAGCTCGAAGGTTTTCTCCATTTGACTTCTCATCTATTCCTAGTTATCCAAATTCAATACCTCATGTAAATTAATGGCAAGGTTGTCTTTCTAAGTTCAAAGAAGGTATAGATGATAATCATGTAGAACATTTGCTTCAATTTCATGAACTTATGCACCAATTGGATATCTCTCAAGAGGATGTGCTCATGAATATGTTCATGTACTCACTTGAAGGGGATTCTCATGGTATTGGTTAAAATCCGGTAGTGAAATGGTTAAAATCCATAAAGCATGCACTACAGGATAAGTCCATTTCTAGCAACGAGACTTTTACAACACACAATTCTAATTTGGGTAATATGTTATATGTCTTCATGCTATATTGCCCCATAATTCCATTCACTCGCATATGTCTCTATCCGTCAATGGGTATGAGTTTAGCTTATGTTATCTATGGTTTCGTTTGAAATGTCAAGCTTACCCTTGCCAAGTTTCTCCCAAAGTAAATATTTAAAGGATTATTATTTATTATAAATGTTTTATATTTAAATAATATTTTTTTATAATTTTTACCAAAAAGCCATGGGAGATTTCCCAAGGGATGAGTTTCATCAAATAGAATATAAGCACTCACATGGATACCAAAGGCCAAGCAAACACCACATGGAGTTAAAATCTAGAAGTTCCGACAACGTCCTCATTGTTTTAGAGGTCATTTTGTAGCGCAAATTTTGAGCAAATGAAGATGAATATTAAAATTATAAAACATGGGTTTTTTCAGGAACAAGATCAATTAGGTAGATCTTGAGTGATTTCCCAAAATAATCAATTATTTTGGTTATGTATGTGGATCTTTGGAAACATTTTTTTAAAATTCACGATTTTTCTAGGAAGAGTGTAGCAGGTGACAGAATGTATCTTTTACTCAAAATCATCTCCATATTTTATGGTAACAGTGGAGCATACATCCTGCATTTCCAAACAGAGGATCAATTGGTATAGTATTTGTTAATTAACAAATGAGGGGTCGATATCTTCATCAAATCTTATCCCAATTTCATTATTGAAGTAGTTACTATAATTAAAGAAACAACTCCAACAGTTCCAGATTTTGTGGGTTCATTTTTCAAAAGTAAAAGATCAACAAATGTGAAGAAGACAACTCTAGGATGGCCTACTTCAAATTTTGTGGCATAATAGTGACTAACTATCTTAAACCGGTAAGTCTAGAAGATCCAGCAGTGCCTTCCATAATGAAAAACGCAAATCTTGTAGGTTTCAAAAACACAATTTTGGTTAAATTCAAAGGTTTTCACGTTGTTGAATAATTCGAGATGATTTGTGGGAATATATTGATAATCTTTAACATCTGTCAAAGCTTGTCAACAATTGGAGATTGAATATGGAATAAACATAAGATCTAGTACATGCTTTTGATTTTAAAGCTAATTTTATGATTTCTATGTATAGTAAAGTGAGATCCTTGATCCACTTTTGTTATATTTGATCCCCGTGATTGTTATTGACCTCACTTCTATATAATAAATAAAAAAGTATGTAATAGGAGGAAGACCTTCCTTGGGAATATTGTACCGAAAGGGTACTGAAAACTCTATCTTATTTTGTATGGATATCAAGCCAAACCTGTTGTAATGTTTTACATTATCAGAAATGCTTGAAGGTCATGTTGCCAATTTGTAAAACTCCTTTGTTTTTCTATCTATCTTTGCTTCTCACTTGAATAGAATATCAGTTTATGTATTATGGATTTTTGTGCAATGAAGTGTTCATTGTAATTGCCCATTGTTTATATGTTTTGTTCAAGTGTTACTTATTTGGTTTACATAAACTATTTATGTTAATTATATATTCAGTCTTGTGTCAAAGCTACATAATTGATTTAGTTTATTTCATCTTTGTTGTTCACTTTTTGTCTTATTTTTCTCTTCCACCTTTCACATTAAATCAAACATGTCTGGTGATAAAACTGATTTCCTGTGATTCATGATATATTGCATCAGTCCAACTCCATGCCCAATCTGTAAATCAGAGTCTAGTATTATGAGCCATCCACATACCAACATACAAAATCAAATACTGGAATTAAGATGTGCTAGACATTTCTCTTTTGCAGTCAAGAGCAAACTTTAGCGTTAACATGTAGAATTTGTGTATTTTCTTCAGTTCATTTACAATTTTTCTATTTATTTGGGGAAAGACCCATGTAGAGAAATATTTGTTCTTCCGTATTTTCTCATCCCAATGTCTTATGCATGTAAACCTTAGATTGATTTTCGATTGCCAAATGAAGATTAACAATAGAAAACAAATAAGTCTTTCAATTCCTGTAATCTTTTGTCTCCTTTATAATATATGCCACATTATGTGGCATAATCCTCATTCCTAGATGTTTAATTCTTCCTTTGCTATATCAATTCAAAAATGAATTCATTGCTTAATGACATGAAGGAGAAAGATTACTCCAACCTGGATATCCTCTTATGTGAATTGCAAAGTTTCTCCACTAGTTTAAATGGACAATCCTCCAAATTTATGGAATGCTTGATTGTTGCATTAATATTTCCTAATATGTTCATCCATTCATTTATTTCCATTGGAATGGGATTATCTATGGCCTACTTTATTCTTGTTTTGGTGAATTTGTGCCGATTATATAATTGGGTCTTATCTTCAAGTAGTGGTTATTATATATCAGAGGCTACGATCTAAAGGCATAGGCACCATGGTAGTTGCTAAATATTAAAAAGAGGGGGATTTAGGCCTAAACCCTTTAAATATTCTAAAATTTTGGGCCTCAATAACTCAAGGAAGGATCAAATCTTATATTCAATAAAACCTTCCCATCCCTTTCCTTCCCATACAATTGTGTTTACTTTGGGTGGTATTTTCCCTCTCTACATCCTATAAAATTTAAGATGACCACCAAACACTCATATCTTCTCTTCCATAGAGCCACATATAGCTTTGAAATATTTTCACTAGTTACATGTGATAGCTTAAATAGTCACATTTGTAACTTGAAATAAATTATTTGGGGGTTTATCTCTATTAAAATCATAAACAACCCAAATATTAAAATCTCATTGATCTTAAAACCATGGCAGAAGGAAATTAAACAAAAAGATCACAAAATTAATGACTTTACCTATTAGAAAAATGGAAGACCTCAGATGTACACATGATGCTCATGTGTGTCCTCTTTATGGCATTTTCTACGTGTACAAGCCATTTGTTATGGTTGGTGACTCAGTGCTTGATAGATCCATCTTAAATGATGAGCTATTAAACACTAAAAGGGATCAAATTATAAGAATGAATTAATACATTAAATTAAATGATAAAAAAATTGCACCATAAGAAATTTGATCCCTCTATAAATATGGATTTAAGATGAATCTACCTTAATTAGTCCACAAAGAAAACAAATATATTTCCTTACATGTTATTAAAAGGAAAATCCATGTCAAATCCCGCTAGCACGGTTGGTTTCGACAAGCCTCGTTCGAAATAGAAACCTGAGTTCAAACACTACAAGGTAGCTGGGAGGAGACACTTAAAAATTGATCAATGTTAAGGGTTGGTGTGGCCCAAGCAAGGTGTGATTCCCAAGTGATTTTGACAACTTAGATGCCTTTGGACTAAATTTTCTTATACCACAAGTTACTGCTGCAAGTCACAGACAAACTAGCAAACCAAAAAAATGAAAATCCATCACCCATTTAAAACAAAATATATTAGTGTGACCATAGTGATTTATTTTACATGAACATCTATATGAACTAATGAAAACTTTAGGGAAGAAATTTAGTACATGGGCTAATTTTTTAGGTTTTTTTCCAAAACAAAATTTGCCAATTTCCATTTTGTTTCTAAATTGATTGGCTAAAATTCCATAGGATAAAAATAGTTTACTCCAAACATCACCAAAATTGTCAAGAAACAATATAAAATCCTTATAAATTAGAACATATTTACGAAAATATTGTCAAACATTTTATGATTTGAAATTTAATAATTAGTAAGCTTCATCAATGTTTTTACATTTACAGAAAATGATGGAACCTTAGAATTTTCCATGATATGAACTAACTTGTATGCTTTTCTTAAACATAATTCAAAAGTGTTGTACAACAATTATGTCATCATTATATTATAAAATTTAGTTAAAGTAACTGCTGCTCTAGAAAAATTATATTCATTTCATTTTATTGGGTTTTCTTATGCTTCAATATTAGTAATATGTTCCATTATTGTACTCACCTATTCTACCACTCCACACCTTTTTTCTTTTTAAATTTTCTTTTTGTTGTGTTTTGTGTAAGCTACAAAACAGAGATGGGCGAGCTTTGGGGGTTTTAAATGTGAAGGTGGTGAAGGGGATTTATACAAGTAATCGTGGAAGAAGCATCTTTTCAAACCTTTGAATGTTTTGAAAATTAAAATCTCTTTGTTTTGAAAATTGAAATCTCTTTGTTGAGCAATTGTTTGGATTCTAAGGGAAGTGTGGGATAAGGATAGATTTACATGTGGTGAATTCATGGGAAGTGTTAGCACTCAAAATGTACCCAGGCTATGAAATGTAGATCCCGAGGTAACCACATAACAAATTTAGATTGTATTTCTAACCTAATACTGTTACAAATGCTAATTTTAAAATATTAAGCTAGGTTAATTTTAGTAAATTAATGTAATTAAACTAAGAGGTGACTTGAAAAGTCACCTCTCTTCCCCATTTAGGGTATAAATTACCCGGGACACGATTGTTGTAATCATCTTCTACATTTTATCAAATATACTTTTTACATTACGTTCTGTTTTCACCCACTTTTCTCTCTCCATTGGTATCAGAGCCTCTCGGCTCTCGGTACCAGCCCACCACATTTCACCCTCCACCTCTACTGCCACCAACCCTCACGCACTCATGCCGCCCCCACCACCAGCTTCCACCTCTCTCTCGGCTCTCGGCACCTGACCACTCCAATTCCGTTGCCCACCACTTCCATACTCCCTGCTCCCTCTTGTGCGCTCCTCCAGCCTGCTCCCACTCCACTCCACTCCACACTCTTCCTTCCATCATCTCCCACACCTCGTCCACTCCTCCTCCACGTTCACCTGCACACCGCGTCCACTCCTCCTCCGCGTCCACTCGTCCTCCACGTTCACCTGCACACCGCCATCTCCCGCCATATCCCACACCGCGTCCACTCCTGCTCCGCGCTTCTCCTCTTCCTGCTCACTCAACACCCCATTGCTCCTCCCTCCCTGCTATCCCCCCGGCATGCTGCAACTCCTCACGCTGCTTCCCCACAGCCTACCCCCTCCACAGTGCCTTCCCCATCAAACTCCACGTCGTCCAGGTGCTTTTTTTTTATATATTAATACTTTAATATTAATAATATTTATTAATATTATTGTCTATTAATGTTATTATTAATTAAAAAAAAAACTATATTATAATTAGTTAAAAAAAAAAAATCGTGGCGGGATGGCTTCGTACAGCAAATAAAAATAAATCCACGTTTAGCGTCGAGAAGATTCCACCAATCACCAGATCAATGAGCGAATTAAACGCCCGATTCGATTCAATCAATGAGAAGATTAAGAAGAACTATGAGGAACTCCAGGCAAAGATCGATCAAACCAGTGACAATTTGGCAGCGACTTGGACACAAATCACGTCACGAATAGAGAATTCCGTTCTCACTCTACAAGACAACCAAAAGAAAAATGAGGCAGTTTTAAAAGCCATCTTGGAAAGATTACCAGTACCAAAAGATCTGCAACCCAACTCTCCCAGAACACCGGAGCAACCGGATCCTTTCAACATATCGTCATCATTCTCATACACACAAGGACGCCAAATTCAGGTGAAAGTCGAGCTACCCAAATACGATGGGGACGAACGACAGTGCATAACATGGGTTAACAAAGCCGAGGAATACTTGAACATCCACAATATCCATTACGAAGAGGAGAAAGTTAAATATGCCGCCATGCATCTAGAAGGCAACGCTTACAACTGGTACTTATGGTGGAAGAAAACTGCAAGAATCTATTCTCACAACTGGGTTAGTTTCAAGAACGACCTCATTAAAAGATTCCAAGGCGTTGAAGAAAAAGACTTCTTTGCCAAAATCACAAGGTTACAATAGAAAAGTAGTGTCGATGAGTACACCTTTGAGTGGGAAGCGCTATTGACTCGAGTTCCAAAGTTAACCGATGACCAACGCTTACAGACCTACATACACGGTCTTAAACAACACATCCATGATGAACTAGAGTTACATAACAGCTCAACCATGGAGGAAGCCCGACGTAAAGCCGGGATCATTGAAAGCAAATTCAAGAAACCTGTTCATACGAATTTCGATAAGGACGACTACAAAAGGAAGCCCTTCCAATCAACATACACGGGAAATCCAAGATATACACCGCCACAACTCGGGGAAGGAATGAATCCCATTTTAGAGGCCCAAAGAATAAGGGAAGGGAAATGCAAGTTCTGTGGAGACAAATGGGATCCTAATTACAGATGCTTATAAAAGAAATTGTATGCCTGTGAAGCAGAAGAAGCAGAGTTGGAAGTCGAGGAACCAATTGAGAATGATACAAATAGTCAACCAGACTACCAAACAGAAATCGAGGATGACACCCCAAAAATCTCATTAGCCGCCATTACCGGAATCTCCCAACCACAAACATTGAAGATTAAAGGACATATCAAAAAGAATAACGTCATAGTTCTCATCGACAGTGGTAGCACCCATAACTTCGTTAATGTCAACCTTGCTAACGTATTTAACCTATTTATCTTTCTGGTACCTAGCATGAAGGTTATGGTAGCAGATGGAAAGAAGACTGGAAACGTGGGAAAATGTCACAAGGTCAAGTTAAAATTGCAAGAGTACAACTTAGAATCAGATTTCTTTGCGGTATCGCTGGGAGGAGTTGATGTAGTATTAGGAATACAATGGTTACAAACCTTGGGTACATACTCTGCAAATCACCAAGAGCATTTTATTGAATTCCAGTCACTCGGGAAGACATACAAGTTATATGGGTTCCAACCACCTCCGACACAGTTAGTTACGTCACATCAGATGGAAAAGCTACTTCGGAAAGGCGCACCAGCGTACATACTTCAATGTCAAGAAATGGAGCTTCTAACATATGAAGGAGATATGGAAAAACAACCAGAGATACAAAATCTAATTCAAAAACATCACAAGGTGTTCCAAGAGCTTCCGATGGAGCTCCCACCAAACAGGAAGATTGAACACATAATTGAGATTGAACCAGGGTCAAAACCTGTCAATAGCAAACCATACAGATATCCACATCACCATAAAACATAGATCGAAAGGCTAACTCAAGATCTTCTAGAATGTGGTGTCATTTCAAAAAGCAGAAGCCCGTATGCAGCCCTAGTAGTGTTAGTACAAAAGAAGGATGGTTCGTTCAGATTATGCATAGATTATAGAGGACTGAACAAAATAACTATCAAAAATAAATTTCTGATTCCGTTCATTGATTAGATGTTGGATGAACTTCATGGGGCCAAGTATTTCTCAAAATTGGATCTCCGATCTGGCTATTATCAAATCACAGTTAGAGTGGAAGACATAGCAAAAACTGCTTTTTGCACTCATGAAGGCCATTATGAGTTCAAAGTAATGCCCTTCGGTTTGACTAACGCTCCAACTACGTTTCAAGCCGCAATGAACGAATTGTTCCAGCCATTTTAAAGAAAATCTGTACTAGTCTTTTTCGATGACATCCTCATATATAGAAAAACATGGAAGGAGCATCTGGAACACTTAAGTCAAGTACTTACCATTTTGGAAGAAAACCAATTCTATGCAAAAAGGTCTAAGTGCACCTTTGGAAAAGAGGAAGTGGACTACCTGGGCCATAAGATATCAAAGGAAGGAGTTAAAGTCGATCCAAGTAAAATCAAGGCAATCGTGGAATGGCACAAACCCAATAACATATCAAAACTAAGGGGATTCCTAGGCCTAATAGGATACTATCGAAGATTTGTAAAAAATTACGCCCATAAAACAACCCCTCTCACAAATTTATTGAAGAAGAATTCCTTCCAATGGAATAGTGAAGCAGAAAAATGTTTTGAAACATTAAAATGCATGATGTCTTCAACACCTGTATTAGCCACGCCTGACTTCACAAAACCTTTTGCAGTTGAATGCGATGCCTCAGGTTTTGGACTAGGAGCAGTTTTGATGCAAGAAGGTCACCCAATAGCATTCGAAAGTAGAAAGCTCAATAAGAGAGAAAGTTTGAGGTCCACTTACGATAAAGAGATGTTGGCCATTATACATGCCTTAACAAAATGGCGACAGTACCTTCTAGGGAGAAAAATATTGATAAGAACAGACCATAACAGTCTTCAATATCTCCTTCAACAAAAGACATTGTCAACAGAACAACAGAAGTGGATAGAAAAAATCGCTACTTTTGATCTGGAGATATTACATAAAAAAGGGAAAGACAATATAGTCGCTGATGCTCTATCTAGGAAGGATGAAGCCCAGACATATGAAATTTCAATCGTTATTCTGGAGTGGTTGGATGAAATATGAAAAGAATATGCTAAAGACCCAAACACTTGCGCCTTAATCGAAGATCCGAATAGAGGTCCAAAATTCGAGTGGCGAAACGACATCTTGTGGTACAAAGGAAGGATCTATTTAAACCCAACATCAAGGTTTAAAACTAAGGTGATGATAGAAGCTCACGATTCACCCGCTGCAGGACATGTAGGATTTTTCAAGACATATTACAATGCCATACAATCGTTCTATTGGAAAGGAATGCATAAAGACATTCAAAAATATGTAGCCGAATGCGACACATGTCAAAGGAATAAAAGCGAAAACGTCATGACTCCAGGGCTACTCCACCCACTAAACATTTCGAAGCAAAAGTGGGAGGAAATCTCTATGGATTTTATTGAAGGGTTACCCCTATCTGATAGTAAGGACAAAATCTTCGTGGTAGTGGACCGATTAATGAAATATGCACATTTTATGGGTATCAAGAAAATTGACTCCGCTAAACAGATCGCGGAAGTATTTTGTAAAAATATTTACAAATTACATGGATTCCCAAGAATTATCGTTAGCGACAGAGATGCCAAATTCACAAGCAATTTTTGGAAGGAATTCTGCAAACAAATTGGGATCACTCTTAACATGAGTTCAGCTTATCATCCACAGACAGATGGGAAAACAGAAGTTGTCAACAAATGTATGGAAGCATATCTTCGTAGTTTCATCACTGACAAACAGAACAAATGGTTGCAATGGTTACACCTTGCCGAATGGTGGTATAACACTACCTATCACATGTCAGCTAAGATGACACCCTTTCAAGCATTGTATAGTTATGAGTCGCCCAGATGGAAGGAATTCGTTCAAGGTAATGCAAAAGTACCCGCAGTAAAAAGTCAACTTGAAGAAAATCAACGAGTAATGCAAGTACTGAAGGATAATTTATCTATGGCAAAAAATCGTATGAAGCAGCAAGTAGATCAACATAGAACAGAAAGAGAGTTTGAATTAGCAGATTTGGTATTTGTAAGGCTTCAACCATACAAACAATTGTCGCTAAAGCAACAAGGAAAAAACAAATTGGCACCCAAGTTCTATGGACCCTATCAAATTGTCAGAAAGATTAGCCCGGTAGCATACGAATTGAAGTTACCCGATTCGAGTCGAATTCACAACGTCTTCCATTTCTCAAATTTAAAAAAATTGGTGGGTCAACATCAATCCGTTCAAACAACACTTCCTGCTATGGACGAAGAAGGGAAACTTATCTTAGAACCAGAAGCTATCATCAACATCAGAGAACGGAAATTACGCACTAGAAGGATCAAGGAATACCTCATTAAATGGAAGAATTGCCTAGAAGAAGACGCGTCATGGGAAACCGAGAAATTCGTTCAGCAATATCCGTCATTACCCTGCTTTGAGGACAAAGCATTTTAAAAAGAAGAAGGCAATGTTACAAATGCTAATTTTAAAATATTAAGCTAGGTTAATTTTAGTAAATTAATGTAATTAAACTAAGAGGTGACTTGAAAAGTCACCTCTCTTCCCCATTTAGGGTATAAATTACCCGGGGCACGATTGTTGTAATCATCTTCTACATTTTATCAAATATACTTTTTACATTACGTTCTGCTTTCACCCACTTTCTCTCTCCAAACACAATCAGAGAGGGATCTCTCAGTGTTTTTGAGGCCTTCTCACTCAATATATTCAATCAAATCATTCAGAAGGTCAGATTTCTAACAGTAACAAGTTTTTTTTATAATATTTGGTGGGAAAAACATGAGAGAAACCATTGGACAATGGAGTCAATAATCAGATCAGAGTTAGGTTGCAAGAGGTAGGGTTTGAAGGGATCATGGACAGAGGCGAGGTAGACACCATTTTTTCAGTCTTGAGGCTTTTGCAGGTTGTCTAAGGAATACAACCCATCAAACAGAGCACCTAGCTTGGGTGAGTTCTGCAAGACTTTAGAAGAAAATGTTTTGAAATGTTTGAACAATGAACCTAGAGCATGCAAGATGAATTCTAGTCCATAAAACTACTGTTCAAACATGAAAAGAAACATAAAATGGAGTGTTAAACTAGGAAAAATAGTCACATAGAAGATCACTTACTGAAAAAAGTGGTAGCACAAGAATCTCTGTCATAGAAAAGTTCAACATTCCTCCTCTGCCATTTTATTCATCTACTGAAAATGAAGCCATTACAATGAAAGGGCCTTTCTGCTCTTGAGAATCCAACCCTAGATCTATCAAGTATATCTGAATTTATAGCAAAACTACATCGACTTCAGCGTAAATTCAAAATTTAACTAAACTCTAAAAATAGAAACAGTTACAACTGATTTGCTTCATTTCAGGAAGCGGAATGCTGAAAAATAGGCTTCAAAGATCCACCTGCATATCTCAAATGGTGATAGTTGTGTGAAATCTAAGAGAGGTTTTTGTAATTGAACACGTGCCTAACACAACCCATGTCTTTATTTTCTCAGATTCTCCTCCAGCTCATCGGAATCTTCTTTTGAAGGTTATGACTCAGACATGATTGTGAATTTCTGGAAAAATACCCTGTGAATATGACTTCGATTCTCTTAAACCATAATACCTGTGTAAAACCTGAGGGTGGTTTTTGAAGATTGGTCCGTTCTGAAGAGAAACCTCTCTCAGTTTGTGAAAATTCCTTCCCATTTAGTGGAAACAGCTCTTTGAACTCGATGGCTAAAACAGTCATTTTCATTAAAAACAAACATGCTCTTCATATAAAATTTCGTTGAGCTTTGAAAGTTTAAACCAAGAGTACTTTCACCTTGCAAAATTAATATGAAGCGTTGATCGTATTTGAATAAGATTTGAGTCGTCCAAGAGTGGATCTCATACCCGATTTCGTACCTTGAGAAATTTAATTGCTCAGTGCTTGTTCCGGCATCGAAATACATGTGTACTGTTGGATGATTTGGGTCTTCACCTGCACCGTTGATTCATTTTGATTTTACCATCGCTTCTAAAAACCACCATGCCTGCAACAAATTCATTCTTCTAGAGCCTATCAATACCACCATCAGTGTCTTCCTGTACACGGATAAATCCAAAGAGAGAAGCATTGCAAACTGGCCTGTGTGTATTCTATTTAATGAATGTTGCTCAGTTTTGCCAGCATTCCTAATAAACAACTCCGGCAAATCGATTCCCTGAACCTCAGCCACTAGCTGTGATCTCTTATTTTGCAAACAGTCATAGCTGCAGCATCAATTGCAGGCCATACTTTGGCAAGGCGTTTCTATCGTGGCCAGTTATCCTCAGCATAATCCTGTATGGATTTTGAGATCCGTTCTTGATAATCATCATGCTTTTTCTGTAAGAATTTCTTGAATCCCTAAACCTTGAAATAGTTCAAATAGACCACAAGTTCAGACCTTTGCCCTCTAAATATTGCTCAAACTACAACTGCATGCATTGTGTAATATAACCATTTTTTTGCAGCTATGCATTCCTTATTTGTTTTCACAATAAACTCTTATCCCACATGCACTAGATGATAAATGCTTCAAGAGTTTATATGCATCAAGGATTTCATTGTATGTCAAGGAACAAAGGAATGTATATTATTCATTGGATGCTTGGTGCTTAGGCTTTGAGTTTGTGTGTTGTATAGCAAGTGTATAATTTGACATGAAAGCTCAAATTATTCATGATGCTTGGTGTTGAGCGGCCTTGTGCCAAATAAACTTTTGATTTTATTTTCTAATAAAATATGCTTTTACCCAAAAAAACACAAAATCATATTTTAAAAGATTAAAATATAAAACCATATTTTTATCCAAAATGAATTAGTTTTTTCCAAATTGTAAAAATAATTCCCTTTCTTTTTGCTCAAAACACCTTTAGAACCCCTTCTTCTTGAACCTGAGGAATTTTATGCATTATTCAACCAAGCAAAACCTTGCAACTGTTAAATCACTAATGAAACTTTGAAATTTATACGGCAATAATGCAAACTTTAGCAAAAACAAAAATAGTGCTAACAGGAAGAGTTGCAAATCTACCAGTTATTCATAATATTATGTGTGTGGTGTTGGTACCAAAATCTACCCTATCAAAATGTCAAAAATTTTGAGGTTCCGTAAGGTTTTCCTAGCCTTCTGATAGCTTCAATATCAATATGGTATATGTTGGGGAAGATCTTAAAATCCGGCAATGAAATCAATAGATTTGAAAAAGCATTCGATGCAGGAAGTTCTCATAGCAAAATGGTTAAAATTCATAAAGCATGTGCTGCGGGATAAGGCTTGTTCTGGAAGCGAGACTTTTACAACATGCAATTCTAATTTGGGTAAGATGCTCTATGTCTTCATGCTATATTTCCCCAGAATTCCATCCACTTGCATATGTCCCTATCCGTCAATGAGTATGAGTTTAGCTTATGGTCTATGTGGTTTCATTTGAAATGCCAAGCTTACCCTTGCCAAGTTTCTCCCAAAGTAAATATTTAAAGGATTACTATTTATTATAAATGTTTAAAATTTAGATAACATTTTTTAATAATTTTTACCAAAAATTTATGGGCTTTTTACATCATATCCAAACCTCAATTTTCACTCAACTCCTGTCTAAGATCAACACCCATTCTCTACGTACTAATCCAAGCTTAAGTTCGAATCCATAGTCACCATCTAGTACCAAGTTGGAATTCCAAATGATTCAAAGGAGACTACCTAGGGATGAGTGTTACTATATAGAAGATAATCACTCACATGGAGACCAAAGTCCAAGCAAACACTGCAGGTAGTTAAAATATGGAAGTTCCAACAGTTTCCTCGATACACAAAAAAATCAAATGCGCTGCGGATTTTTCTAGAAATGATTGTTTTAGAGCGACACGTATTTTGAGCAAATGAAGGCGAATATTAAAAATATAAAACTTGGTTTTTTTAGGGAACGGGATCAATTAGGTGGTTCACGAGTGATTTCCCAAAATAATCAATTGTTTTGGCATTGTATGTGGATCTTTGGAACTATTTTTTTCAAAATTCATGATTTTTCTAGGAAGAGTGTGGCAGGTGACAGAACGTATCTTGGACTCAAATCATCTCCATATTTTATGGTAATATTGGAGCATACATGTGGAATTTTCAAATAGAGGATCAGTTGGAAGAGTATTTGTTAATTAACAAGTTAGGGGTCGATATCTTCATCAAATCATATCCCAATTTCATTATGGAAGCAATTACTAGAATTAAAGAAACAACTCTAGCAGTTCCAGATTTTGTAGGTTCATTTTTCAAATCTAAAATATAAAAAAATGTGAAGAAGACAACTCTGGGATGGCCTACTTCAAATTTTGTGGCATGACAATGACTAACTATCTTAAATCGGTAAGTCCAGAAGATCCTACATCGCCTTCCACAATGAAAAATGCTGAAATGCTGTTGGAAATCCTATAGGTTTCAAAAACACAGTTTTGGTTAAATTCAAAGGTTTTCAAGCTATTGAATAATTCAAGATGATTTGTTGGAATATATTTATCATATTTAACACCTGTCAAGGATAGTCAACAACTGGAGATTGAAGATGGAATAAACATAAGATCTAGGACAGACTTTTGACTTTAAAGCTATTTGTATGATTTCTATGTATAGTAAAGTGAGATCCTAGATCCACTTTTGTTGTATTTGATCCCCATGATTGTTATTGACCTCTCTTCTATATAATAAATAAAAAATTATGTAATAGGAGGGAGACCTTCCTGGGGAAGATTGTGTCGAAAGAGTACTGAAAAATCTATCTTATTTCATATGGATATCAAGCCAAACCTATTGTAATGTTTTACAATCTTCCTATGGAAGATTGTGTTGAAAGAGTACTAAAAAATCTATCTTATTTTGTATGGATATCAAGCCAAACCTGTTGTAATGTTTTACATTATCAGAGATTGTTGAAGGTTGTGTTTCTAGTTTGTAAAACTCCTTTGTTTTTCTATATATCTTTGCTTCTCACTTGAATAGAATATAATTTTATGAGTATCATTAACTATTTATGTAGTATGTATTCTTGCGCAATGAAGCGTTCATTTAATTTCCCATTGTTTATATGCTTTGTTCAAGTGTTACTTATTCAGTTTCCAAAAAGTATTTCTATTAATTGTATATTTAGTCTTGTGAACCAACATAGTTGTTTTAGTTTATTTCATCTTTGTTGTTCACTTTTTGTCTTATTTTTCTCTTCCACTTTTCATATCAAATCAAACTTTTTTGTGTTAGGATATTCCTATAATCCATCCTAGTCCTACCAGCATTTTCATTATTTGCATTCTCAGTCTTGCATGCATTTCTGCATGCAGCATGCATCCCAGTCATCAGTACCAGCACCTAGCCTCAGTTAGCCAACCCCCGGGAGCTTCTCTCAGATCAGTTTAAGCCCTCCTAGAGCTTAGTGCGCCCTTCCTCCTTGATTTAAGGAAGCCACTCACCCTCTCTCACCTACCATTCAGTTGTACTTCAATTAGTTGAGTTATCATCAGTTCTTTCCTTGATTTAAGGCTAGACTGACTCTCAACTGACTGTATCACTCCGATAGACCTCTAGTGAGACTGAACTGCCCATTCTAACTCCAGTTAGCTCCTCATGCGCCCTCCACTGAGCCTCCTTCATTCAGTTAGTGCCAGTTACACCTACCACACTCAATTAGACTCAGTTTGAATTATGGTTGACAGTTACTTGAGCATTGATGACTCCACTGATGATGATGAAGACTTCTAGCTGTGCTCCGATGACACTCCAGTGATCTTTTGATCACTCCATGAAGGATAATTCGAATTGCCACCTTGGCATCCGAATCCTCATGCATTGTACTACTTATTTGTCCATATTGTGATTAATGAATTAGTGTGTGTGAAGTTATTTTGCTTCTATCTGAGTTCTACTGTATTATTATTCTGTTGCTCATTTTACTGCATTGACCACTCTTAATCTTATTCCTAAATTCTTTCATTGTGAGGTATACATCAGCTCTTAGATCTGTTGTGAGGATTTTCGCATTCTGGTGATAATCCTAATTGCCTGTGATTCATGATATATTGCATCAGTTTGACTCCATGCCCAATCTGTAAATCTGAGTCTAGTATTTTGAGCCATCCACATACCAACATACAAAATCAAATACCAATTAATATGTGCTAGACGTTGCTCTTTTTTAGTCAAGGGGGGAATTTAGCGCTAACATATTTTGGCGTTGTTTCCGGGGAGAGGAGACGTGAAGTTATCTTCCATGGGCATATAAAACGATTAGAGCTAGTTCTTGATGGTGAACAAGGACTAGTGACAGAATTGTGATTGCAATCTTTCACCTGGCAACTCTATGGTTGAAGAATCCAAAGGTGATTCCACTGGTCCAGAATCTCGAAGACAATGGATGTTATCTTAGCTCGAAGGTTTTCTCCATTTGACTTCTCAGCTATTCCTAGTTATCCAAATCCAATACCTCCTTTAAATGAATGGCAAGGTTGTCTTTCTAAGTTCAAAGAAGGTATATATATAATCATGTAGAACATTTGCTTCAATTTCATGAACTTATGCACCAATTGGATATCTCTCATGAGGTTTTTCTCATGAAGATGTTCATGTACTCACTCAAAGGGGATGCTCATGAATGGTATTGGTCTCTTTCTCCTTCTAGAATATCATCTTTACAAGGGTTTGATGCAACATTTCATAAACGTTGTGTGAGGTTTTTCCCTGTTGATCTTCTCTTTGAGCATTGTTGCGAGGAATTTGAATCTTATGTTCAACATACATTAGTTGATTCTTCTATTAGTGTATATGGAAAGGAATTTGTTGTTGAAAGAGTGGATGAAGAATCAATTATACATCACTATTTTTCAAATTCTTCTTTCAAAGAGGAAGATTTTCAAGATTGTTTTGGTGACAAAGTTGTTGATAGATATGTTCTATATGCTTTTGACATTGTTTTAGATGCCTTTATTGTTTCAAAATTCATTGAAGGTCAGGTTTCACATGAGAAATTATTCTTACAAGAGCATCATGAAACAAATATTTTTGAACGTCAAGATTCAGATTTTTTTTATGATCAACCTATATTTGATGAATATTCATATGATTTGAAGGAGCATATTTTTTCATCGGCATCTATGGAACTACTTAATAATGAGCCTATGCTTGATAATTATGAATATTATTCCTTCAAAGATAGTGAGCTCATCCTCTATAAGGATCATATTACATTAGTAAACATAGAAGGTCCTTCTCTGATCGATAATTATGAAGAAAGTGATATGGAGAATTCAAAAAATCAATTTATATCCTTTTCTTCAGAGGTGATAGGGCAGCAAGAATTATGTCAGGAGAGGAATTTAGTTAAAGTTATCATAAGTAGTGAAGGATATAAGGAGGAGTTTTAGAATTATTTCATAAAACCTTCTTCTTCACCAACTGTTGAGCAGCAATTTCAAGAAATCAGTGAGCCTACATTTGCCATTCTTGAATCAAAATCTGAAGGAGGTAGTTTTCAATTTTCTTCTTCTTCACTTTTGGCATTTCAAGAGAAGAAATTTGATATCATCCATGGATCATAGATTGCATAGGGACAACCTATTCCTAAACAAGAAGGTGGGGGTGTTCGCCTCCCATCAAATTGTTTCTTCTTGTGGTTTTTATGACCCTGTGGCAATTTACATGGAGTCTAAATGGAATGATAAATCTTGCATCTTTGACCTCATAAAGATGGAATTTCAGATCTGTAAGTATGGATTCCTAGATAATCATTTTTTATTATGTCCAGCTTCTTCAGGCCCGAGTATGTTCAAAAATAGAAGAAAAATTAAGTCAATTGATGGACTTCTTAATTGGTTACATTGGAAATTTTTCTACGCTTGAACATAAATTTCCAATTCAATAGATTAGAAGATGTACATAAATAAGCTCGCTTTTCTAGCATTTGGTTTTTAGTTCAAATTGGTGTGTGATAGATCAGTTGAATAAGACTCCATCATCCTAATGGAAATAAAAGCACTAGGTCAAAGAGTTTGTCTTCAACACGTAAAATAGTTTCAGTTCCATATTGTAGCATTGGTTTACAACATGAATGAAAATCTGAGTTACAAGGATGGTTGCAAAATCAGGTTCGGAATAAAAATGAATAAAGGAACGAGGTATATGGTTCTTAGCACCTTGTAGGGAGAGCACTATCCCTAGCCAAAGCCAAATGTTGGTACCAAAATCTAACCTATCAAAATGTCAAAATGTTTTAGGTTCCGCAAGGTTTTCCTAGCCTTTTGGTAGCTTCAATCTCAATATGGTATATGTTGAGGAAGATACTAAAATCCAGCAGCGAAATCAGTAGATTTGCAAAAGCATTCACTGTAGGAATTTCTGACATTGATATGGTTAAAATTCATAAAGCATGCGTTGTCGGATAAGTCTTATTCTGGCAACGAGACTTTTACAACACGCAATTCTAATTTGGGTATCTATGTCTTCATGTTATATTTCCCCAGACGTCTTTCCACTCGCATATGTCTCTATCCGTCAATGGGTATGAGTTTAGATTATGGTCTCTGTGGTTTTGTTTGAAATGCCAAGCTTACCCTTGCCAAGTTTCTCCCAAAGTAAATATTTAAAGGATTATTATTTATTATAAATGTTTTATATTTAAATAATATTTTTTTTATAATTTTTACCAAAAAGTCATGGGAGACTGCCCAAGGGATGAGTGTCAGCAAATAGAAGATAAGCACTTACAAGGATACCAAAGGCCAAGCAAACACCACAGGGAGTTAAAATCTAGAAGTTCCGACAGTGTCCTCCATACACAAAAAATCAAATGTGCTGCCGGATTTTTCTGGAAATGATTGTTTTAGAGGTCATTTTGCAGCACAGATTTTGAGCAAATGAAGATGAATCTTAAAACTATAAAACATGGGTTTTTTCAGGAACGGGCTCAATTAGGTAGTGTTGGAGAAATTTCCCAAAATAATCAATTATTTTGGTTCTGTATGTGGATCTTTAGAACCATTTTTTCAAAACTCATGATTTTTTCAAGAAGAGCGTAGAAGGTGACAGAACATATCTTGGACTCAAAATCATCTCCATATTTTATAGTAACAGTAGAGCATACATACTGAATTTACAAATAGAGGATAAATTGGTAGAGTATTTGTTAATTAACAAATGAGGGGTCGATATCTTCATCAAATCTTATCCCAATTTCAATATGGAAGTAGTTACTATAATTAAAGAAACAACTCCAACAGTTCCAGATTTTGTGGGTTCATTTTTCAAAAGTAAAAGATCAACAGATGTGAAGAAGACAACTCTAGGATGGCCTACTTCAAATTTTGTGGCATGACAGTGACTAACTATCTTAAATTAGTAAGTCCAGAAGATCCGACAGCGCCTTCCACAATGAAGAACACAGAAACGTTTCTAAAAATCTTGTAAGTTTCAAAAACACAATTTTGGATAAATTCAAAGGTTTTCAAGTTGTTGAATAATTCGAGATGATTTGTTGGAATATATTGATCATATTTAACATCTGTCAAGGCTAGTCAACAACTGGAGATTGAAGATGGAATAAACATAAGATCTAGGACATGCTTTTGATTTTAAAGCTAATTTTATGATTTATATGTATAGTAAAGTGAGATCCTTGATCCACTTTTGTTGTATTTGATCCCCATGATTTTTATTGACCTCTCTTCTATATAATAAATCAAAAAGTATGTAATAGGAGGAAGACCTTACTTGGGAATATTGTACCGAAAGAGTACTAAAAACTCTATCGTATTTTGTATGGATATCAAGCCAAACCTATTGTAATGTTTTACATTATCAAAAATGCTTGAAGGTCGTGTTTCCAGTTTGTAAAACTCCTTTGTTTTTCTATCTATCTTTGCTTCTCACTTCAATAGAATATCAGTTTATGAGTATCATTAATTGTTTATGTATTATGGATTTTTGTACAATGAAGTGTTCATTGTAATTGCCCATTGTTTATATGCTTTGTTCAAGTGTTACTTATTTGGTTTACATAAATTATTTTTGTTAATTGGATATTCAGTCTTGTGTCAAAACTACATAATTGATTTAGTTTATTTCATCTTTGGTGTTCACTTTTTGTCTTATTTTTCTCTTCCACCTTTCACATTAAATCAAACATGTCTAGTGATAAGTCTAATTGCCTATGATTCATGATATATTGCATCTTAACAATCTTCCTGTAGTGGTTATTCCATATCAAAGCCGCGATCTAAAGGCATAGGCATCCATGGTAGTTGCTAAATATTAAAAAGAGGGGGATTTAGGCCTAGACCCTTGAAATATTCTAAAATTTTGGGCCTCAATAACTCAAGGAAGGATCAAATCTCATATTCAATAAAACCTTCCCATCCCTTTCCTTCCCATACAATTGTGTTTACTTTGGGTGGTATTTCCCCTCTCTATGTCCTATAAAATTTAAGATGATCAACAAACACTCATTTCTTCTCTTCCATAGAGCCACATATGGATTTGAAATATTTTCACTAGTTACATGTGATAGCTTAAATATTCACATCTGTAACTTGAAATAAATGATTTGTGGGTTTATTTCTATTAAAAAGCATAAACAACCAAAGATTAAAATCTCATTGATCTTAAAACCATGGCAGAAGGAAATTAAACATAAAGATCACAAAATTAATGACTTTACCTATTAGAAAAATGGAATACCTCACATGTACACTTGCTCTTATGTGTCCTCTTTATGGAATTTTCTACATGTACAAGCCATCTGTTATGGTTGGTGACTCAATGATTAATAGATCCATCTTAAATTATGATCTATTAAACACCAAAAGGGATTAAATTATAGGAATGAATTAATACGTTGAATTAAATGATAAAAATATTGTACCTTAAGAAATTTGATCCCTTTATAAATCTGGATTTAAGATGAATCTACCTTAATTAGTCCACGATGAAAACAAAGATATTTCCTTACATGTTATTAAAAGGAAAATCCATGTCAAATCCCATTAGCATTGTTGGTTTTGACAGTCCTCGTTCTGCATAGCGACCTGAGTTCAAACACTGCAAGGTAGCCGGGAGGAGACACTAAAAATCGATCAATGTTAAGGGTTGGTGTGGCCCAGGCAAGGTACGATTCCCAAGTGATTTTGACAGCTTAGATGCCTTTGGACTGAAGTTTCTTAGACCACAAGCTACTCCTGCAAGTCACAGACAAACTAGCAAACCAAAATAAGGAAAATCCATCACCCATTTTAAAAATATATATTAGTGTGACCATAATGATTTATTTTAGATGAACATCTATATGAACTAGTGCAAAATTTAGGGCAGAAATTTAGTACATGGGTTAATTTTTTAGGTTTTTTTCCAAAACAAAATTTGCTAATTTCCATTTTTTTTCTAAATTGATTGGCTGAAATTCCATAGGATAAAAGTAGTTTACTCCAAACATCAACAAAATTGTCAAGAAACAATATAAAATCCTTAGAAATTTGAACATATTTATGAAAATATTGTCAAACATTTTATGATTGGAAATTTAATAATTAGTAAGCTCGTCAATATTTTTACACTTAAAAAAAATTGTGAAACCTTAGAATTTTCCATTCTTTTTTTTTTCATTTCGTTGTGTTTTGTGTAAGTTGCAAAACAAAGATGGGGAGCTTTGGGGTTTCTAAATGTGAAGGTGGTGAAGGGGATTTATACAAGTAATCGTGGAAGAAGCATCTTTGAAAACATTTGAATGTTTTGAAAATTAAAATTTCTTTGTTGAGCGATTGTTTGGATTCTATAGGAAGTGTGGGATAAGGATATATTTACATGTGATAAATTCATGGGAAGAGTTGGCATTGACCTAAAGACTCTTGTGGTTCAATCCACTAATACCAACTTGGCTCAAGAGAGTCATATCGTTGAGCATAAATATGGTCTGATAGTTCAATATATATGCTTGAAGTTGGGTTGTGTTAACTTTGGTCTCTTGGAAGTGGCTTTGGTCTCTTGGAAGTGGAACTCAGATGGAAGCTTGGGTGTTGAAGGTTTTGTTTCGGCAAGTGGGGATGCAATAGTTATTTTTTAAAGGATTTATAAATTAAACTAGAAGAGTCATGATTATATGAATTGTGTATTATTCTTATGGTACATTGTTAAAAAATGAAAGTGACAAAAAATGGCAGTGTAGAATTGGTCTTATAGACATGGTTAGGTAAAAAAAATTCATGGTAAATTTGATAATTAATTAATTTGTTTTACAGTTTGTTTTTATAATAAAAAAAATTGCAAAAGACTTTCCAAGTAAACAATATTTATTTTTTTAAGCTAACAATAAAATGAAGATATATTTTTTTTTCCTTGGAACATGTCATGGGAAAACCCTTAGGTACTTCCCCTCATTTCGAGGATGGTACCTAAGGTAAACCACCGACCTTGATTACGAGGCCTAACCTAGTGGGGACATCAAGTGAGGCCCTTAAATATCTATGCATAGCCACCCAAGGATTTGACCCCGAGTCCTTCTGCTTACAACTCACAACTCACAGCTCTCAACCACTTGAGCTAACCCATCTAGATAAAATGAAGATATTTTTTATCTTCTAGCTTGTGGTTACTGGTCTCTTTATAGTACATTAGCTTTCTCTTATCTTTTATTTTCTAATGGTACCATAAACTCTCTTTAAATCTAATATTGATACTGCTTTTGATATTATTGGAATTTTGGAGAGTGTCAGCCTCTTGAATTCTCCAATGTTTTATCCAAGTACGAGCATCATTATGCCCTTCTCTCTTAATCCCCAAGTGATGTTCACTAAATTTAGAAGCAATGCTATCAAGCCTTTTATTCTTCATGTTAGTAAACTTATGCTGATACATTAGGTACCTAATCATAGCTTTACTTTTAATGGAAGAGAGCCCAACATCTAAAAGGAGAGCATAATAGGGGTATTGCTCTTAATGTTAAGATATCACTTTTGAATCTACTCAATTTTCCTCCAGTTTTCTCTATAAATGTCGTAGATCCAAACTTCACATCCATATAAGATAGCTAGAATAAAAAGGGTATCAAACAGGAATTTGTTTTTTCTCTCAGAACCGGCAATATACTTCTGTATAGTTGTTCTAAGGACTGAAATATGCTTTCAACCCCCATTAATATTTTTCTCCACACTATAATTTAGTCAAGCTTATGATGCCAAAGTAACTACAAGAAAGTTGTATGAATTAACTTCATATAGGTTGTTATGGTCAAAAATAAAATTAATGTATGTGACTTTCTTGGACTTGATGATCATAAGCCTTATTAATAGGTACCAACGTACCAACACTAAAATATAAATCTTTGAATTTTTTAAGCTTATGTTTAAGATTATAGGGGCTCCTTGACAAAAGAACATTATAAACAACATAAAGGAAAATAATGATGACTGCAATGCCCCATATTTCGACATTTGGTAATTCAAACTCTAATGCAAATTAGCTTAGCATTTTATTTGTTTTTATCTATTGGACTCAGTAAGAGTGATTAAGATTGTTGTTATGTGAATATGTGGGCTCCCTAGATGTGTGGATGGTAAATGGAATTTATTGTTTTATCTTACTAATGGTGATGAATATGTTGTTTCATTGAATGTGCAAATTGAATGTGGAATGCCAATATGTGGATGTTAATTTAGTCTATACTTTGGATTCAAAACAAGTACAATATATACTACAAAGAAACTTACATGATTATTTAGATATCATTTTGAGCGATATAGATTATCACCTGAAATAGTTAGACATGTTTATACATGAGATTTATGTTAGTAGTGAGCTAACCCACATGTTTATTGGCTATGAGATAGTTAGATTCCTCAAGTGCCAAGGGGCATAAGATGTCCTAGACATCAAGAGAACAATAAAGTGATATTAGTTTCTTATGATATTAATTATGAATTTCAAACACTATTATGATTTGTAATTGTGGTTTTGACAAGATGCATAGCTTTCCTAAAATGGTTGTTCGATGACGTGACTATAAGAACAATAATTGCACAGTATGGCTCAGTATGGCTCAATATAGGGTGTCGACCCTAGTTATATTAGAAGGGTGGAGGAATTGCCCATTGTGTATCCTCTTGGAGTCATGGGAGGGATGTGCAGATAAATGCTCCCCAAGTTGTGTGATGACGACTACCAGTCGCTTGGTGGGGAGGATTGGTGGATATAGTCGACACTTCTGATTCTATCTACGGTTAGGTCAACATAGTTAATGCTCCAACATATTCTAGCAGAGGAAAGGATAGGACGTGGAAGATGGAAGTAGGTTAGGGAGGAAGGATGGCTTGAAGTAAATTAGAAGGATGTCGTGAGTTAGTTATTTAACAACATGATTACTTTTTGTGTTATAAAAGTCTTTCTTTACTCATGTGTGATGATATGATTATGTTGTGCCGTTTGTATCGAATTATTGTAAACTAGGTGATTGTTAGACATTGAGATTTATTTTGATATATTGTATACTTGGATGAGACTGAGAACATACATGAACTATGCATTTGAGGAATGATTGCTTATAAATAGTACATGCACATGTATGTATACATTAGCTGCGTATACCTACATTGTAGAAGTACATTAGTATAATTAATTGTTGTATTAATTATTGAATTAATTATGCCGAAGGCGTTCTTTCTGCAAAGATGATCCATGCTCCTGCAACAAGATTCCTCATCTATTGGACAAATAGAATCTTGCCACATACATTTTCACTACCAAATTTGTCATTTCCATCAAATTTACTGTTTTCATTCAATTTTTTAGCCAATAGATAGCGCATTACGGGTCTGCAGTTCGAATTCGGATAACGTGACGCTTAAGTTATGGCGAAGGATGTCGTGAGATACTCGAGCTTCCAAGTGTGGAACATTTTACTTCTTTGGAGAGCTTGAATGTTGAGGGATGAGAGAAGCTCTAGAGCATCCCAGGGTTGGGGCAGCTCACAGAGCTTACAAAACTAGATATCAATGGTTTCCCTGAGTTACGGGAGTTTCCAGGTGTGGAATATTTGATTTCTCTCGAGAAGTTGTATGTTGGGGGATGCGAGAAGCTCCAGAGCATCCCAGGGTTGGGGCAGCTCACAGAGCTTACACAACTAGATATCAGTGGATGCCATGAGATACTTGAGCTGCTAGGTGTGGAACATTTGACTTCTTTGGAGAGCTTGAAAGTTGGGGAATGCGAGAAGCTCCACAGCATTCCAGGGTTGGGGAAACTCACAAAGCTTACACAACTAGATATCAGTGGATGCCATGAGATACGAGAGCTACCAGGATTGGGGCAGCTCACAAAGCTTACAGAACTAAATGTTTATATAAGCCATGAGATGCAAGAGTTACCAAGTGTGGAACATTTGACTTCTTTGAAATGGTTAAATGCTTGAGAATGCGAGAAGCTCCAGAGCATCCCAGGGTTGGGGCAACTCACAGAGCTTACAAAACTAGGTATCAATGGTTTCCCTGAGATACAGGAGTTTCCAGGTGTGGAATATTTGATTTCTCTCGAGAAGTTGTATGTTGGGGGGGATGTGAGAAGCTCCAGAGCATCCTAGGGTTGGAGCAGCTCACGGAGCTTACAGAGTTAGATATCAGTGGATGCCGTGAGATACAAGAGCTGCCAGGTGTGGAACATTTGACTTCTTTGGAGAGCTTGAAAGTTGGGCGATGCAGGAAGCTCTAGAGCATTCCAGGATTAGAGCAACTCACAAAGCTTATAGTACTAGATATCAGTGGATTCCTTGAGACACAAGAGCTTCTAGGTGTGGAACATCTCACTTCTCTAGAGAGGTTGTTTTTTCAGTATCTCCACCAGGTAAATTCCACTTCTATAGTCCTTAGGGTTTGATTCCTCCTTCTATGAGAGGCTTATCGGTCGTTTCCCCTTTTTGTAGATTCTCGGTTAATGAATTTACTTCCGCTCTTTGCGAGTAGTAAGAGGGGCAACTATGGACAGACAAAGCATCAAAATGTGTTTGTGAGTGCTCCCCTTTTTTCTTGCACAGGTCGAGGGAATTACTTAGCGAGCCACGCCTCACACGTTGAATTTACCATAATCTCTTCTTTAATCTTGTATTTCACTTTTGGTTTTGAATTGCTTACTTTTTCTTTGGTTGATTCCATGGCTAGGGTTTTTCTTGGGAGGATCCAATGGCTCCTTCAAAGAGTGCCCACGATCTCGGTGTTCACTCTACAACCGTAAGTTTTCTTCTTTTTTGGTTGGGGTCCCTATTATGACATCCAGTCACTCTCTGAAAAACTAGATTGATTAGCTGAGCATTTTACTTATTCCTTTAAGGCTTCAGTCTTCTCTATTTGTAATAATGAAGCAAATGTTTTAATTTTAACTAATCTATTAACTAATCTTTTATACCTTCTAGTAATTAAACTTTGACTAAGGTTTATTATCCTGTTTCCGTAAATTCATAACTTCTGAGGGGTTGAATTTATGACCATTCTATATATATATATATATAGATATATATATGAGGATCTTTCATTGTTGAATACTACTGTTTATAATCATCGGCATCCATTCTTATTATTGTTTGCATTGTAAGATGTCTTACCTAGATAAACATGAAATCGCCATTATGCTAGGACTTATTTGACTTAGAATGTGCACAATTTCTTTCCGTTTTCAACTTATATAGGGTTACAAGACGATTATTAAAGATAATATTCAACTTACAGTTTTGTAGAATTTTCTCTCGGCTTGCCCAGTAAAGTGTGTAAATATTTATTTCGGCTGCAAGGTTGTTTTTTTTTTTTTTCCTAGGAAAAATTCGTAATTTTATTTTAGGATAGGAACAAAATTACATTCTGCACATGTAAAAGGATCACTAAGATCCCTACATTGTCACATATTAATTCCATATTCATTACATCAAAAATTCATGACTGTCCTCCAGCCTGTATACCGACTAGTTATTGACCATCTCTGATCAATTACTGTCAATACTTCCCGCATCAAATACCCATATGTATAAATGGTGATTATGGCTGTAATAACCCAGCTGTATCTCGTCTATACAGTCTCAAATAAAGAAGGTCGAAGCCCTCTCAGATAACCAAAAATTCTGTCCAAAATCTCCAGCCTACAGTAAACCGATTACCATCTGTTGAAATAGCCAGCAAACACTGCTATATACATAAACCTGTTTTTGGTCGACTGTCCAGTTCAGCGCTGATACAGAGCGACCGGTCTTCAAAAAACAAATATTATCCTGTGGGTAGCCTCCCGGTGAATGTTTCAACGAGCAGCCATCCTTGATCTCCCCCAACAAGCAAATTCGTGGTTCAATTCAGTGTCTCATTGTCCTCGTAAAATGGTCTGTGATAATAGCTGAAATTGCCTGCCGGAGAATGTATGGTAATCCTCCATGTACCATGAGCTAATGCCTGCTGTGTAGCCTCCTTGGATAGCTGGTCAGCCACCCCATTCCGTTCCCTGTAAACGTGAGTAAATGTGATGTGGTTGAAAGACAATTTTAACCGGATCACCTCTTCCAGGATAGGTAATAGATCCATCACATGGCATAGAGTAATCTCCTTGGCCCAGTTGATGACTAACAGGGAGTCACCAAAAATCTGAAGAGATAAGCAACCTTGTTCAAGGGCAAATAACATCAGCAATTTAAGCGACATGAGTTCTGCATAGTTATTTGTGCCTCTTCCCAAACCAGCTACCAGATGGAAATAATGAGCCTCTGATTTGTAAAGGACTCCCCCCCCTCCACAAACCGTTTGATGATTTAAGGAGGCACCATCAAAATATGCCCACGGCATGGAGGGATCAATCAGTTCTACCCGCACAGGTCATGTTCTGCTCACATGTACAGGGGCCGCAAAATGTTGAGAGACCGCCACTATTTGTGCCACCACAGTTTCCTGTGGAACCCTGCAGTCCTGGAAAATCCCCTTATTGCGGGCAAGCCATATGCCCCAAGTGTATATACACGGGAGTGCCCAGAAGGGGGAGGAAGATTGAACAGACCACCATGAATGGAAAGCTTCCAGCACGCTCGCTCCCCTCCACCTCACCTTAATGGCCAATATAAAGCAGATTTCAATCCAAACAGCCTGTGAAAATCGACAATGAATGAAAAGATGGGCCAGATTCTCTTCTGCATCCCTACAAAGAGGACAGATCCCCGGTCCCTGGAGAAAGCGTTTTTGCAGGATGTCCCAAGTAGGGGCCTTATTTTCCACGATTGCCCAGAAAAGAAGTTTTGCTTTACCCGGACAACTTAACTTCCACAAAAATTTCCACCACCACACCAATTCCCTGTTATGGTTTTCCACATTGAGCTGGATATATCCATGTTTGGGTGAATATATACCGGAAGGATGGTGATCCCAGATAAGTACATCAGCCCGATTAGTCAATCTGATCTGGGTATGTCTTAATCTCCGTATATAATCCTCCCATTCCTCCTGCAGTCCAGCCGAGAGCCCAAGTTGTCGTGCAGAAAACCACCCCTGTTGCCAAATGGTAGAAGCTCCGTGATCCGCCAAGTCAGTCAGGTAAAAGCATCCTCTAGTAGCCAAAAAGGACCTCAGTTCCACAGAAAGGACATGTCCACCCCTGCAACCAACCCAAGGGTCCATCCCTATTCGAAGGAGATGCCCATCGCCAATCCGCCATACTAATCCCGACCCGACTAAAGAGAAATGCTGCACCACCACTTTCCAGACCACAGAGCAGTTTGCTCTCGACTTATTGCTCAACCTGATCCATTCTAGAAGAGTTAAAGGGGCAATATATTTATGATAGACCACTTTAGTCCAGAGACTCTGTGTATGAATTAAGCGCCACGACACCTTGGCCCCCAAGGCCTTTGCAAACATGAAAATATTCTTTAATCCCCACCCGCCCAATGCCTTAGGAACAGCAATTTTCTCCCAACGGACCCACACCAAGGCCCGATGCTCACGCGTACCTTTCCAAAGAAAGGAAAAACACAGTCGCCTGATCTGCTCCAGCACTCCAATGGGTATCCAAGCAAGAGACATCCAATATACCGGAATTGCTTCCAAGACTGATTTTATTAAAACCAGCCTCCCAGCCCGAGAGAGCCATTTATGACTCCAACCATGAAGACGTAGTTCAAGTTTAGCTATTAGCCAGCACCAATCTGTCTTCAAATAAGCATTCGGTTTCAAATGAAAGCCAAGGTACTGGAGTCCATCGTCTAATTCCAAGGTCCGATATGGTAGTTTGTTGATCATATAAAGAATCTCCTGCTCTGATAAATGCGAGCATGTAATGGTAGATTTGTCAATATTTACTAACATACCCGCTGCAGCTTGTACCAAATGGAGTCCTTCGACCACCTTGTCAATATCCTGGCTTGTGCCATCACAGAAAATCAGGATGTCATCAACAAAAAGGAGGTGTGTAATGAACAGTACCTGAGAGATCGATATTCCTCTAAAAGAGCCATCAGCTTTTGCCTTCAGAATGAATCGGCTAAGTCCCTCTGCAACAAGGAGAAACAGCAGCGGAGACAGGGGACATCCCTGTCGAAGCCCCCTTTCAGCCTGGAAAAAATGGCTAGCAGAACCATTAATCAGAACTACAAAATTCACCGTAGTGAGACAGGCCATAATCCATCGGATGAATTCATAGCAGAACCCCAGATGGGTAAGAAGCATCCGGATATAAAGCCAGCTGACCCTGTCAAAAGCTTTGGAGAGATCAATCTTAATCACCGCACCCTTCTGCTTCTGCACCTTGAGAGTGTGTAATCCTTCCTGTGCAACTCCAATGGCCTCATGAATTTGGCGTCCTTCCAAGAAGCCAAATTGCTCACAAGAAATGTGCTTAGACAAAATAATCTTGAGTCTACGCGCCATGACCTTAGAGATGATCTTATAGATGCAGTTACAGAGAGCGATCGGTCTGAAATCAGCAAAGTTGACAGGCTTGTCCGTCTTTGGTATCAGAGCTAAAAAAGTGGCGTTGAAAGGGCCATGTACAAACCCAGCCTTGCGAGATTCTTCCACCACATTCAAAATCTCCTCCCCGAAGAATTCATAGAATCCTAGGAAGAATTCAATAGGCCAGCCATCTGGCCCTGGGCTGCTATCTTTATTAAAGGAATTCATAACCAACGAGAGCTCATTCTGCGTCACCTCCTCCATCAACAGTCTGTTTTCTTCCTCCCCCACAAAACTGGGAAAAAGCTGTGTCACCTGAATAACCTCAGCAATGGATATTCCAGGTGGAGCCGTGAAAAGATCTCCAAAATGTCGAACTCCCAAATCTGCTAATCCATCAAAGCTGGAAACCTGTTCCCTAGTATCGGAAGATAGTTCCCAGATCGAATTTGTGAATTTCCTCCCCTTAGCAAATGATTGAAAAAATTTAGTATTCTCATCACCGCACTGAAGCCAAACCGCCCTGCTTTTCATTCTCCACAGCTCTTCACGCTCACACAGAATCACGTTCCTGCGACGCTCCCACTCCAACAATTCACCTTTCTTCATTTCATCCAGGAAACCCATGCCCAGACTATTTAGTATCCTAGCAATGTTATGTTCAGCATCTTGTAATTCCAGATCATCTATCGCCCTTTTGTCATGTGCCCAATTGCTAGTGACCTCTTTAATTCTTTTCAGATTGTGATAAAAGTGAGCACCAGCAGGCGTCTGGGAGTCCTGTGGTCGGTGAACCCAATGCTCCTGAACCAGTTTAATGAATTTCGCCTCCTTCAGCCAGCTAGGATTGAATTTGAAGGGGCTGGGAGGTTTTTTCCTGCTACCTCGTAACTCCAGGAAGATGGGGCAATGGTCAGATATACCACCTGACCCTACCCACTGTCTGATAATATCAACCCCATGTGCCAAACCTTCGGCCACCAGGAACCTATCCAGTCGTTTTGCCACTCGATGTACCCCAGCTCTCATATTCCTCCAAGTAGGAGATAGCTGGGATGGTATGATGTCGAGAAGATCCTTCCTGACAAATGCATTAATGAAATAGTTTGCTAGAGAATCCGGAACTGCCCGAGGCCCCCAGACTTCAGAAGACCCCAGAGTAAAGTTGAAATCCCCACCCAAAATCACATCCCTGCCATCAAATATATCCATACTAAACAAGGAGTCCCAGTAGCCCACCCTATTTAAGTAGGGCCCATAAATATTGAGTACCGTGATCATCCGACCTATCTCCGCATCCCAAACTTCCAAGCCAAGTCCAGAGGATATCCCCCAAGTACAATCACATCTGCAGCTCGAGACCTTCCACCCAGATGCCACCCCTCCAGAGCGCCCCCTGGCATCCACTCCTACAAACTTCCAGCCAGGGAGCAAAGATTCTAATGCACGAACAACATCCTCACAGCCACCCAAAGTTTCTTGCAGCATTATAATATCCGGTTGATTTAGGTCAACCAACCTACGAAGCGAGGATTTTTTTATGGGGGGCTGCAAGGTTGTTATGCATAAAGGGTCCTTGTTAATTTTAGCATCATTCTATTGATAACAAAAGAATTCACTCTTTAATACACATAAATTATTACCCTATTTTATCTCACAGCATTCACCAACATGTAGTTATGTGAGCTTTGTGAGATGCCCCAAGCTTGAGATTCTTCGGAGCTTTTTGCAATCAGTAACATAGGACAATTCCAAAGAATTCAAATATTCTACACCTGTCAGCTCTTTATCTCTATGCATCGATTAACATCTACTTCTGTAAGCTTTGTTGAGCTTCCCCAACCATGGGATGCTCTAGAGCTTCTTGCATCCCCAAAGAACCAACCTCTTCAAAGAAGTCAAATGTTCCACACCTGGCAGCTCTAGTTTCTCACTGCATCCAACAACATGTAGTTGTGTAAGTTTTGTGACCTTGCCCAACTCTGGTATTGCTCTGGAGCTTCTCACATTTCCAAGCATTTAAGCACTCCAAAGAAGTGAAATGTTCCACACCAGGAAGCTCTCGCATCTCACTGCATCCATGAACATCTAGATGTGTAAGCTTTATGAGCTGCCCCAATCCTGGGATGCTTGGCAGCTTCTCGGATCCCCCAACACCCAACCTCTCCAATGAAGGAAAATGTTCCACACCTGGAAACTCGTGTATCTCATGGCATCCACTGTTATCTACCTCTGTAAGCTTTGTGAACTGGCCCAACCCTGGTATGCTCTCGAGCTTCTCACATCCGCTAACATTCAAAAACTCCAAAGACGTCAAATATTCTACACCCGGCAGCTCTTGTATCTCTCTGCATCCAGAAACATCTAGTTCTGTAAGCTTTGTGAGCTGCCCCAACCCTGGGATGCTCTAGACTTTCTCGCATCCCCAAATATCTAACCTCTTCAAAGAATCTCCAAGAGCATCCAGAGCATCCCCAAGAATTTCCAAGCATTTAAGCACTTCATAATCTAACTTTCCACACCAGTAAGCTCTCGTATCTCACTGCATCCATGAACATCTAGATGTGTAAGGCCGTAAGCTTTGTGAGTTGCTCCAAACCTGGGATGCTCTGGACCTGTAGTTGTGTAAGCTCTGTGAGCTGCCCCAACCTTCAAATGCTTCGGAGCTTTTTGCATTCAGTAACATCCAACAACTCCAAAGAATTCAAATATTCTACACCTGGCAGCTCTTTGTGTTGGAACGAGGAGAGTGCTAGTTGTTGTGTGCTCATGCATAGAGTGCATCTGTGAGTTGGATTGTATGCCTGGATGATGAAAGGAGGCACACTCATTATAACTGTCTTTTTTATATAAGCGAAACATACATAAAGAGGTGTGCGTCATATTTGGATTGGATTAGCATGTCACTGCTTCATAAAATAATGATGTAGTAGCTATCAATGTGGGAACTTTCAGCTATCCCTGATCTTTGTTTGGAGGACTGTATTAGATACAAGAGATACAAGAAGCACAAATAGGTTGCAAACCCCAAGAGTTACACAAAGGATTTTTATCATAAGTTATGGGAAAAGCAAGAACAGGAGGACAATCCTTGGATATGATAACAAACTTAAACAAATGTTTCTTGTATCCAACCAGTCCTAGCGAAGCAATAGAGGCCACGACAGGTGGCATTTGTATAGCCTATAAAGATTGGTTTATGAAGGTTTGTGGAGAAAGTGTGAAAAGCATCAAAGCTTTTTAAATTAGAGGCCATGACAGGTAGCATTTGTAAATTACCTTCTTTTGATCTACGCATTTCTTATTCATGGAGTAATAAGAGGAGACTGCATTGGAATTTGATTTGAATGGTCTTGTTGTCATTAGTGGAGATATTCAAATACAAATGCCTATGTTTGTGCAGAGAGTTGGGATGCATGCCTGGAGGTAGGAAGGAGGCACAATCGTCATAACTATGTCTTTGTTTTACAAGTGAAGCATACTTAAAGAGTCTTGAGTCATATTTGGATTGGCATGTCACTACTTCTTAGAATAACTATGTATCAGCTATCAATGTGGGTACTTTTAACTATCCCTGATCTCTGTGTGGAGGAACTTGTTAGACACTAGGCATACAAGAAACACAAATGGGTTGCAAGCCCCGAGAATAACACAAAAGCTTTTATCAAAAGTTCCAGGAAAAGCTGTTAGCCACAAAGAATATTTTCCAAGGCAGTTTAACACAGATTTCCAAAGAAGATTAAATCTGTTGCAAGCCCCAGGAATTCAATCACACAAATACAAATGGAAGAATATTTTCCCAAGTCAGTTTGACACAGATTTCAAGGAGTAGTTGTGTTGTGTTGTGTTTGTCAGATAAGCACTGTGTGTAATTTTTGTTATTGTAAACTCTGAAATATTTCTCTGTGAGCTCAATAAAATATCTCTCTTTGCTGGTTTTTCCTTCGGGGTTTTTCCAGGGACATTGCCCGAAAATCTACTTGTCAAATGTGTGATTGAATGTTGTCTACTTTTCATTCATGTGCACTGCTATATTTCAGATTGCCTAGTATTTGTATTTCTGCTCATAAACCACTGTGGAATGCTAGTTAAGTTTAGTGCATTACTGTTGAAGTTTATTGGAGGTTGAAATCAAAGTTTGCTTTAGTGTTTGACGAAAAATTTCAACAAAAGAAAGAACATAAGTAGAATTCTTGGACATGATAACAAAGCTTAAACAAAGCAATAAATAAACTTTTATTGTTTTATTTATAACATTTTTCATTTTCTCTTTTTTTGACACACAGAGAAAGGAAATCACATAGAGAAAAAGGAAAATCTACAAAGCCTTCAACCAAGAGAAATCAAAGTCACTTCACAGCCTACAAAGCCTTCAAGCCTTCAAGGAAAAATTGATTGCTTGGTTGAATGCTTTGAATAATGCTGAGGATGATGATGAATGAATTATTGAAATTATTGGCCCAGATGTATTTTCTCTTCCTTATTGGTGAATTGCAGGACTTACAGACTTAGTAATACATTATGAAGCTTTTATTTTTTCAGCCAAGTTCTTAAGATGGGTTGGCTAAAGGCTGTCGTGCCTCTAATGCCATTTAATTTTGGTAGGATAATGTGTTGCTGAGATAGATATTGTGAATTGAATTTATGACTTTTCTTAGTTAATTTACAAGAAGGCATTCAAGGTCTGGTTTGGTAATTGCTAATGATTATGGTATAAATATTCTTGCCATCAAAATTAGTAATTGCTAATGGTTAGGGTATAAATATTCTTGCCATCAAAATTAGTTACGTGTTCATGTCTGGAAACTTCGAATTTAGTCTTAATGAAATGTGTGGGTAATCACCATGCCAACTTGGTGAATTTAAATTTACGGGTGTGAATCTTGTCATTTATGTTTCCAAATGAGTTTTCAAGTCTAGTCTCTTCATTGCAAATGAAGATACCTCATTGAATGAACATAAGTTTTATAGTTCATGGTGCTAAATTATGTGTTCATATGCCTCGTATGCCTGTGAATCTACAATTTTAGTCTGTACTAAGCGGGTAGATATATACCTTAGTAGGCTAGATATATCTTGGTAGAAATATTCGACTATTGTTTTCATTAAGTTTTTTGCAATGCAGGCAGAGCAGATTTTGGGACTTAGAAAGGTAAGTGAATTTAGTTTGAACCAAAAAAAGATTGTATGTTGAAACTATCCAAATTGATATGAATTTCAGTAAGTATTAGGTATGCTTTGGAACTTTATTTTTTGTCATTCCATGTAAATTGTAAATTGGGATTAGCTCCACTGGTTGTTGCTAATGGTGCCTGGGCATTTGGTTAGTATTGTGCCAGCAGGTGCCTTAATTCACTTTATTGTGTTAGGTGCACTAACTCGTGGGAAATTATCCATAAATCTGAGGAATAATCCTTTTAGTTTTTTGGTAAGGTCTTCCTTGAGAAAAGGTGTAAATGAGTTGTAGTTCTGTTGAAATCATTTTCATTTTATTTTGCATCTCTGTTGAAAGCACCATCCTTTTATATTTTTGGTAAGGTCCTCCTTGAAAAGAAGTGTAAATGAGTTGTAGTTCTGTTGAAATCATTTTCATTGTATTTTGCACCACTTTGTAGGATTAACTTTTTCGATGTTACTTTTAGAAGTGTACCAATGCTAACATGGACAGTAGATACTCTTTATTTTTCCTTTTTAATAGAGGGATCGCAAAAATCCTTTGGTGAACTTGAGATGAAAGTTGTCGTGAGATTCATAAAAATTGAGGTATATGCAACTCAGGCGGGTTATGATATGATATATATAAATCTACAGTACAGACGAAGTGATATATAGATCTATAATATATAGTTTGTTCAGGCCTAGGAAGTGATCTATTTAGTATCAATAAGAGCAAGAAAGCTCTGCCCAGACCGTGCTTTGCAATTCTCATTGCATATGGCTTTCCTTCCCCATGTAATGTATCTATTCCGTTAATGCTAGCACATATTTGATAATTCAAGATTCATGGTGACTGCAGAACAAAAATTGAGTGGTTGGATGGAATGATTGTTACCCTCCCCACCTAGGTTCAATTCTCACAAGTGACATGATGCTCTTGTTAAGTCCCTATTATAAGATTGTATTTCTGGCCATACCTTGATTCTCTAGTTGGAATAGCAGGTGTTGGCATTCTTCCGGTGGACTAGCCCACAAATGGTGAACCACCATTTGAAAAAAAAAAGAGTCAAAATGATCCAAGATCATATGTTGTTTTCATATATTATGGCATTTGGTTTGTCATTGCGCAGTATCTTGGGATACCTTTTGGGGTTGGTCTTTCGCATGTTGCTACGTGGGATTGGTGCCTTAAGCGGATTCAGTGCAAGTGCTCAAAAGAACAAGGTAAGCAAGTTTCTAATTCAATTGTTATATAATTTATTCCTCCCTACAGATTTATTCTTTTGTGTTAATTCACCATTTTCCAATGGAATAGTATCTCTATGTAAATAATCAGGCAGTGTTATCGGAACAGGTCTGCGTGGGCTCTCGTAATCCGTGATTTTTCCTAGAATTTAGGCATCAAGTGAAACACCGACAAATTCTGCAATTTTATTGTTCTCTTCATAGCATCTATTTCACTATTCCCTTTTTTGCTTCATCACGTTTACTTTACTTTCTATTTATTTTATTTTTCATGTCGGCGTTCCTTTGCACCTTATGGGGCAATTGCTAGTTGTTAATGCTTGTAGGGAGTATATGGAGTTCATATAAATATCTAATATCATTAAAAACTTTTCTTGACTTTCATTAATTGTTGATATGATTAATTAAATAGGTATGGTGGTGTGTAATAATTTTGGGGGAAAATGTTAAATTCATTTATAAGCTAGCATGAAAATAAAGGCTTTTATGGAGTAGTCTAAATATTCTACATTTTTTACTTTTTCCAAATATGAATTGCATATATTAATTGTAGAAATTGTATAATATAAATGTTATAGAAGTATTTGAAGTTGTTGAATCCGTTCAGACATTCAAAAATACAATTTAAATACTTCCAAATTTAAATTTAACCAAGAAATATGTCAAATATATCAAAAATTAAAAAAACTACAATAAATTTAAAAAAAAAATCCACGTTCCCTATTTGTTAAAAAAATACCATCCCTACCATAATTCAAACATATCATAAATTCGAATCCGTCATATTATAAAAAACGACGACAAATTAGATTTTCAGGCACTTTAAATGTTTAATAAACTCTAAACTAAAATGGTCCACTTTCAATATTACAAAAAAAAGGTAAACGTACCATAATTCAAACATATCATAAATTCGAATCTTTCATATTATTAAAAAAAGATCACAATTAGATTTTCCGGCAATTGTATGGAAATACGTACCATAATTCAAACATATCATAGATTAGAATCTTTCATATTATAAAAAAAGATCACAATTAGATTTTCCGGCACTTGTATGGAAAAAAGTGAAGTATTTGAGATCATAAGGTTTAAAAATATATATTACATCTACGCATGTGGATAGAAAAAGCGATAGCCGTGATAACATTGTAGCTGGCTGATAAAAAACTAAAACAACATAAAAAAACACATTAAGTGATGTTTATCATTTTCTATATATTGTTTTCTCCCTATTTAATCTGAAATTTATAAATATAAAGGTATATATACTATTGCATTTTATATTTAAATTTATGATTTCTTAAAAAGAAGCACATGTTAATAGTCAGTAATTTGAAATTTATAAACGTATGTATATTTTATTACTGTTTATATTTGAATTTATAACTTCTTAGAAGAAAGCACATGTTTTTACCATTTAACTCCAAATTTATAATTTTTGTTTATTTAATATTTTATTATTATTTTCAAATTTAAATTTAAGTTATGGTTGATATTGTATATTTGTACTTACTTTATATGTATTAAGTGTCATATGTCAACTCCACATTGAACATGGAAGAAATTATACATCTCCTTCATATTGAGTTGTAAAAAAAATTTTTAGACACATTAAATTAAAAAAAATATATATATAATAATTAAAAAAAAATTAAGATCAAGGCTTATCTAGACATCAAATTGATATGAGATGACTTTATTTGTGTGACAAGGAATTTATTCCCTCCATCAATTTGACATACCCTAACCCTTCTGGATTTGAACCTCTAACCTCCAAAAAGAAAACACATGTTCTTAATAATAATAAAAAATAATAATTTTCCAAGGAAGTAGATGTAGGGGAGGTGCTACTAGACCTTGTTGGAAATGTTGTGAAAACTTTTGCATGGGGATTAGGTAATAAGACAAACAATCAAGTCGAATGGTATGTGTTTCTATAGGGAGCAGATATAATTGCCTCCTTAAAGTTATTAAGAGTAATCGTTCTAGGAGACTCCTTGATAGTCATTTGATAGGTTCATAAGAGCTTAAGGAATCAATATCCAAAGATTGGGTGGCTAAAACGTAGAGTGTTGAGTTTTCTCCAAGTTCCCCGCAGTCTATCCCTCTTTCATATCCAAAGGTGCAACAACGATCTCGCAAACAAATTGGCAAATCAAGGCGTTAACATGGAGCAAAGCATGATAGTGAAAAATGGGGCCCCACCTTGTAGGAAATGGATACCATATTAGTGCTAAGCATGAAGCCATAAAATTGGAATGAAGGTGGCAGAAGACGAAGTAAGAAAGGGAACATAGCACATGAACACTATACATCCCTTAGCTGGTGTTAAATGGCCCCTTGCATGAGCTTGCTGGCTCACTCATGCCCAATCTTGTTTGCACTTGGACAATTATGGAAACATTTATTGAAATTGGGGGCGCATGTGGGATAATTTCAGTGAAAGGAGTTATCACAAATTTGCATTTCCAGTTCATTTCCAGATTTTTGTCAATTTGAAATGAGGAAGGGCACTCTTATGTAGGCTCAAATCGAAGGAAAATAGCTCGGGTTCTCTACCGTTGTCAAGGTGGACCCTCTCTGCTGGGTCTACTACAGCTTCCTTCTTTTTTCTCAAGAATTTATTGAGCTCTATTAGTTCTTGGAATGGGTGAGTTTGAGTTCCTATCTTCTCGTGGGAAAGGACCCTCCTTGGTCGAGTATTATAGAGGGCGAGCGGGCTGTTGTCTCTTGGCCTATTGAAGCAAATTTCCGGGAGGTTAATGAGCTCTGTCATTTAATGGAACATGTGTGTCTGAGTTCACATCTTCTTGTGGTGAAGGAACCTCCCTGGTTGAGGGTCTCATAGGGCAAGGGGGATGTTGGTTCTTGGCTTGTTGGGGAGGCAGATTCTCAGATTGACTGCGAGCAATCAAGCACAATGTCGTCATGGAGTGAAATTTGCAGTAGAGTTTGGAATGACATTGGGGATTTAAAGCACATGTTGGAGATATGACTGTTTTGAGGGAATGATGGATGCATTAAGGCAAATTTCCTACCATATTTCCATGTTGGATTCATAATTGAAGATATTGAAAGTAACCTAAGGGAGCAGTGTGGCCAACCTAAGGGATTGATAGCTGAATTAGACGAGCTAATGAGCTTGAACCAAAGTAGCCATAATCAAATAACTCCACCAGTTGAAGTGAGATCCATGGAGGAAGATTCGGTTCACCAACTTGTTTAGGAGCAGCTAGAGGAGAATTCAGGCAGGCATGGATAGCAAAGAAGCTCAAGTAAGTTTTTAATTTTATGTAGATATTCATTGCATTTACCTGTTAGGCTAGTTTATCCATGTTTATAGTAATAGTTGTTTTAAAAGTATTGTAGATGCTAAAGAAATTTTAGACTATGAACTTGATTTTGGAACATTTTAGATTTGCAAGCTCAAAATACTATTTATAGAAAGTGTACAATAATTTTGTAAATAATAAGTGTTTCTTCACTTTTGTTCAAAAAAATTACTCCTTTCTATTTAAAAATAAATAATAATAATCATTATAAAATAAACTTGAATAAATCTATTTCAACATCGATTTATTAAGCACATATAAATTTTACTATTAATCTTTTGTGTGCTTATTACATCAAATGTTAACCTAGATTATCGCGATGTGTATAAAGCTGAGAAGATAAAATGTAAAAAAAAATTGGCCGTTGCCCTTTTGTTAAAAAAATAAATCAATAATACATAAATTTATCTTAACTTTGCTCAGTTACAAAAAAAAATATAGTTACTTTTTATTTAAAAATCTATCACATAAAGAACATTATTTAGTATTTGGATTTTTTTAATTGTTATGCAATTCTAGCAATTCTTCTAAAATCTTGGTTGGATTTCAAGCAAAAACTTTCCAAAAATTGTGACGAGGTCCAAATCATAGTATGTTTAGATTAGTAAAATTATATATATTTGATTTACAATTAACGTAAATGATTTTGCATTCAAGATTGACTTTGTTACTTCCTCATGTGATGGCCTGAATTTACAATTGAGTTAACACAATGGTTATTTATCTTTCAACAAAGCCCTTTGAGTGACTATCTAATATTATAGCTGCAATTTGCCTTTAGTGGTCATATTCCAATTATATAAAAAGTCATATTTTTTATGAATCCACAATTTTGATTGAATTTTTGATAATCTAGGTTGATTCAAAATTAGGGAAAACCTCTAAGGGCATCATTCCATTGTGCACAAAACTTGGATCATAGTAAAACTCTACTCATCCTTAAAAAAGTTGATGGATTCTTATCAAATTTGTGATCCAAAAGAGGGCTCTTTTGCTTCAAGATTAGCTTACTCCCATTCATTAGAGAAATTTTGAGATAAAAAATGGATCTCAAAACAAAGAAAATGTACTATAAAAATCAACCAATCACATTCTAGTAGATGACATCATCTTCATGGTTGAGGTGGTATTGCATGAGTTAAGAATGCTTATTTGTCAAATTTTCTATGGTGGATGAAAACCCATAGTTAACCAGGGTAGTGGTATAAGTACTTTTAAGTCATAAAGTAAAGTACTTATAATGAAAGTTCTTTAACATTTTTTCATAAAATAATATTATTGTCATTTTCAAGTTAAGTAGTCATAATGAATGCATTTTCACATTTTTTTTTCCTTTCACGCTTTCTCATAAAATAATATTATTGTCATTTTCAAATAAAGTACTCATAATTCATAAAGAAGGTCATTTCAAATTTTTTTCCTTTCACATTTTTTTATAAAATAATATGTTGTCATTTTCATGTTTTTAATTTTAAATTATATAATCATTCAATTCTATTTAATATCATAATTCCAATCTAATTTATTATTATATATAGATATTCCTTTCACAATTTTTCATAAAATAATATTTTTATCATTTTCATATTTTTAATTTTTAATTATATATTCACTCCATCTTATTTAATATTATAATGTCAAACTAATTTATAAAAAAACACACACACATATATATATACTTGTACTTTTGAAATAAATTAAATTCATGAATGATATTAATATGAAAAATGTATGTTATATATATATATAAACACAAATTGTCCATTTTATTTCAATAAAATACATGACAACATATTATAATATTTCTAAAAAATTCAATTTTATCACAATTTTCAAAGCTTTAAACAAACATGTTTTACAAAATAATAATGTTCTAAAGATAATATTAATAGTTACAAAAATTATATATTTTTACTACTCAATTTTTAAGAATAAGTTAAGTCTTATATTATTTTCTATGAGAGACTTAACTATAACATTCATTTACAATAAAATAAATATCCTAAAAAAGTTTATGATTTTGATATTAATTTACCAATATAGATTTAATGAATAAAGAATAATAATAATAATGCAATGTGGCTTATAATAATATTATTAACATTTTACATGTAAATAAATTTCCAATTAAATCACATTATATTAAATTGATGAGAAAAATACTAAATATAAAAAATCAACATAAATTAAATAAATAACTTTTAAAAAATGTTTTTTATTATTTAATTTCATTTCCAAGTTCAATACAAATAAATGCTAAAGGACAATACATTTTTGGGAATTTACAATGAATCTTAGTCACATCAATATAGAGTTATTTTATTAATTTTATTTATAGTGAATTTCGAAAGTTAACTCAACCATGGTTATTTATATTGTGCATAGAAAATCGTGTAGGAGGTGACTTGTCATATATACCTACTCCATAAAATCTCTAACTCATAATATTTTAATATAATACTTTTTTAGTACATCTCTTAGGAGGCCATTTTTTGACCTCAAAATCTCTCTAATGTTTACCATTAATCAGGTAGTTCGACCTATATGCCACGATTAATGAACCAACATTTTGGTGACAACATGAAAGCTGTCTACAAGGGAATTGGGTAGGCTTGAACCCACAGCCTCCAAAAACCCTACTACTCGAAGGAGGTTAGATGATCAATTGAGCTCTTGGTGGAACCCAATTTTTATAGAGTAGCTATGTATCAACACAATTTTTCTAACACAATTATGTATAAGCACATTGTGTTGGCATTGGAAATGATCATGTATGAGTACCTTTTTTTCTCTTTTTAGATAAGAGGTTCGATCTACAAAGTGCCTTTGGTGTGAGTTCCATCAGTATTGATAAATTAACCACCCACCATCACATGGGAGGCTCATTACTTTTGTACCTATAACCTAGTGTGAGACCTAGTATAGTTGGGTAGTTAAACCACATGCCACCACTAGCATACAAGGTAGTTGTGGTGGTTGCTAGTGGGTTTGAATTCACAACCTTCTAGAGTCTCGTGCATTAGAGCATTAGAGAGACTTGAGAATCGAATCAATGACAAGGGGAACCTACCCTCAATGAGTACATAATGAATTTTATATCAGTAATATTTTGGAATCATACTGTGTTGGAGTTTAAAGCCCAACATTTCAAATGGATACTCCACCCAACATTAGGGGACACAAGTAAAGCTTAAGAATATATAAAATTATATGGTTGACTATATAAAGGAAGATGAAATAGCCGTTAGAGTTTAGGTTGAAATAGATTGATGAAAACATAAAAAAGAGCGAAGAGGAATAATTAATGCAATCGATCTAAAAATGATAAAATATATAAGATCAAGAGAATAAGTGATGGGTGGATTGTCTACTGGAAACGTCTCCAACATAGTATGATTCCAAAAAATTACTAACATAATGTATAACTGTTGTGCAACCTTCCACTCTCAGAAGATGAATTTTATTGAGCTTATAGAGTTGTCATGATTGCTTGTTTGAAACTTTTTTTATAATAGGTTTTCTCCTCTAAACCTTGCAAATAACTAAGGTTCCGTGGATTTTTTTGTCTAAGAAAGCCCTGAATTGTCCCAAGGGCCCCACTATATATGTTGAGGAGTTCGCTCAGGGCATACTTCTTTCTAAGAAATTGATGCAGATATTTCAGTGAGGATATGTTCATACTTTTCATTTTTGTTCTATGTGATATATTTGTTATATATGCCTTATCAGAGTCTAGACAGTCCAAAGGCATTGGACTGTTAAACAATTATTTTTCCTTGGATTATTTTCATGGTATTAGCTCCTCAATGTTATTCAGACCATGATAGTATAGCTTATAACTAAGATATGATGATCACAAGTATTTTGTAAGCAACCATGTATACTTTGATTCAAAAATGAATATAAAGTATAGTTTTCATCTGTGTGGGAAAAAAAAGGTTCTGCTGCCATGCTTGCGTGTGATCAATGTAGACAATCATAACAAATCTAGTTGGTTGCTAAGGTTCACAAGAATAATTTGTCTAGAGATTTCAAATGGCAAGTGTGTTGTGATGCATTGTCCAAAGATTATAATATCTTGAGTGTCAATTACTTATGTACTTTGTTTTGCATTGCAATTTATGGAAAACTTTAAGGATCCATAATTTTCTCAAAGTGTAGAAGCCTTTGGCGAATCTCATTAATTTTTAAATTTGCAACCATAAAATGTTTGGCCATTTAAAAAAAATTCAAATTTCTAAGGAGTTTATATAGTTTTGGAAAATTTTGGCAATTTCGAAAATAATAAAAAATTACCCTTTGGATCTTAGGCTAATCATCTTTGAAAAAAAACAAATTGATGAATTTCTTTTTGGAAAAAAAGTTCCAAAAATAGCCCATGGGCTAAATTTTGCCTCTAAAATTTAAATTTACATTACAAAGACATAAAACAATAAAAATGGTTGAAACTATTTTTTTTTCAACAATGTATTAGGTAAATTTTTTTTACATAAATTTAAATATCAAACATATTCTTTCAAATAATCCAAAACCTTAAAAACATTATGATTTATTTTTATCAAGTTTTTTCTATATAGCTTTGGATAAAAGCTGCTATACTCAGCGTAGGATAAAAGACAACCACATTGCCCAGCTTTTCCGACAGTTTTGGGAGAAAAAACAGTTAAAATTCTTGTTGGAAATTATTAATTTTCAATTTTGGTAATTTTAGTGATTGAGATTGTTTGTTTTAGACTAATTACCTAAGTTTAAAACTACCCAGATCATCAAAATTGCGACATAAACACTCCAAATTGTTATTTTCACCAAAATTGCTCTATTGGATTCCGACAAATCAAGTACGTTTTAATATACTCTACTTGAAATAATTCTTACATATTTGTATTTTTCTAACAACCTACAATTTTTACTCTAAAAAATAGCTAACTTTGTCCTGATGTCTTAATTTTCTTAATTATTATTAAATTTTATATCATCGGCGGCGTGTACGACCAAATATCTTAATAATTATTAGATTTTATATCATCGGTGGCGTGTATTATCAATGAAAAAGTCGAAAAAGTCGTGTCGGTCGTAGATTGGGTAAAATGTCGTCAGCCCAACGTCATCATCAGGATGTCACGTTCTCACGTCGTACAGCTGGTGGCGCGCACACGCCAGATCCGTGACTGAAAAGACTTATTGAAAGAGTAGCTCTCTCGCTGTTCTTTTCAGACAAAAAGGTACCCGTAACCCCTCGTTTAGTCGGGCAACTCATTAATTTTGGCGGTGCGGTATCGCAATTCCTCTGTATAACGTACCCCCAAATTTGACAGCAGAATAAACGGTCACCATAATGGAGAATAAAGTGACTGACCGGCGCCCTGTTCCACTGCAGTTTCATTTTGCCTTGAAAGAACTATAAATTCCGAGAAGAAAGGAAGCACGGAAGGTTATATTGAGCGCTCTGTGTAAACCCTCTGCGAAATTGAATGATATTGATGAGTTCAGAGATCGATTCCGCGGCCGTGGAGACTATGACGAATAAGCGCCCTCTGGAATCATCCTCAGCTTTAGCCGACGCGAGTCCCAAGCGGCCATGTGGCGGCACTGATACCGAGAGCGACAGCTTTGAAGAATTCTTCGCTCTGCTGCAAAGAATCAAGGCCACCGAGAGGCACTGCTTGAAGAGCCGCGGGGCTGCTCCGCAAGAGCCCGCCGCAAAATGCATCGAGTCGGGGAAGGTCGGTGATGCCAAAGCCGTTACGTCTCAAGCGCCGTGGCGGCCTTCTTTCGAGTGGGAAGATTTTTTACCCCGTGGGAATGGAACCCACGACGTCGACATGAAGGCCGGCGAACAGAACTGGAAGGGCAGAGAACACGAGGGCGAGCGAGTCTCGCCGGAAACGAGTCTGGACGGAGAAAGAAGCCTGGATCTCAATTTACCGTTGGCCTTAATGCCTCTGTGATTACATTAGGTTTTCCTGGATACGTTAAAACAGAGTTGTAAGCAGATACCATCTTATGTAATCTTTCAAAAACTATATTATGATGATTTAATATAAATCTAACTTTGGTTTTTAATGTTACACAAATTAGTGTTATTAATTGTCATTTCGTTCCGGCAGAATGGATGGATGGAGATTTTCAACTATAAATACGTCTATACCGTACGGATCTGTCTTAATGATTTATTACATCGCCTAAATTTTCAGCGTGGATTCAAAAACCATAAATGTTTAGTGGGTTGTAATGGTTAGGTGAAATTGCAATTTCTCTTAAATTTGAGAATTTAATTTCGACAGCTTGATGATATTTTCTTTGTTTGAATGTTATACACAAAGATTTTTATATTTTATTGTTATATATTTGTTTCACATTTAGTTAAAAATCTAGAAGAACCATTGAAATGGTATAAAAAACTGTTTCTCCATAAGTACCTAAAACTATTATGAAAAACAAGAAAAAAAATCTAATTATATTTTAGTAAAATCTAAATTTTTATGTATTTAAATTATATTTTTGAATCTATAAATAAATTAAACATCTTCAAATACCCAAATTATGTTACTACTAAATACTTATCGACTATATCTTAATAACTAGTTAGCAGACAGATTTCCCTAAGAGAAATAACCTGTAAATTTCAAACCATTGGATGGAATCCCACAGTGCTGATTTCGCAGACTCCCTCCCCCATAGAGGAATCTGTCTGGTGAATAAGTTTCGCTCCATAACAAGAACAATAAATACAATACTGCTAAGTACTTAATAAATACACTACTGCTAAGTACTTATTGCTTGAAAATAATGAACCATTCCATAAACTTGATAGTAAACGATAATGTATTTTAACTCTGGTCACGCTAATCAGGTCGATAGAACATGCGCCGGAATTGAATTAAGTAGTGGCAAATACTTCACCTATTTGTCCATATCGGAGCGGACATCGATACAATAATTTAATGTTAAGTATTTAAAAATGTTTGACTTTAAATGAAACAAATAAAAATAATAATATCAATTTTAAATAGTTATTAAATTAAATTAAAATTTTAAATAAATGTTTACTTTAAATGGAACAAATACAAATAATAATATCAATTTTAAATAGTTATTAAATTAAATTAAAATTTTAATTAAAATAAATAAAAATGTGAAAATCTTCTAGATATGAAAAGAGGTAGAGAATGTAATGATCTTAGTTGATGATGATGCATTTATGTTGAACTAAGTTGTGTATATGTGTAATTTTTAGGAGTCTGTTATTATAATAATGATAAGGAAAAAAATATTATAGACGGAAGGTAACAATCATTCTTCCCAATCACCCAAGCTACATTCAATAAACTAGCATAGAAATATTTTTCCAAAAACAAGATTTTAGTATATTAATTTGTTATTCAAATATTGATATGTTTAATTAAAAATCATATCAATATTTTATAATCAATGTGTATAAAAAAAAATTAAACAATAATGGACTTTTTAGATTTTTTAGATACATTTTTTTAGATGATACATTTTTTTCGTCATAAAAAATTGAAACAATAATAGATTTTTAGATAACCTATTTTTTTTCACTCAGATTCAGTGTCCAACTCACCAAGACCATAAGTATCGAAAATCACCAGAGCAATACAAACAAACATTATCCGAAAACCTACATGACCAAAACTCCAAACCCACACATCCTGAATGCGAGCCTACATCATTTCTAAAGTCTGTGATTTGCATTTAATATTGAATATATGTTGATGCTTCAATTATTGTGAAACAAGCTATGTAATTCTTAAAACGAGTGTGGCCAGTGTTGGTGCATCATTGTTATAGAGATGCAATGTTAACAATGCTTAATAAGTGTAGTAGTTAATGATTAAAAAAAATCACGATAACCATTGTTATTTGTTTTTAAGGAAAATGATGCAACTTTTCTCGTTAAACAAATCTTAAAAAGATAGGCTTTCATATTTAACATTGTACCCTCTCCAAAGATAAGATGAAGTAGATTCGAGACATTAATAGAGCTTAAAGAGAGTTATTTAAGAGAGTGGAAACAATACATGCAATACATGCTAAGGAGTAGAAATATATTTTCCAACTTTAATTATGCTTCTTTTTATGTAGATCTTTTTGGTTGGTTAGTTTAGACAATGTTTAGTTTGATTTACAATTAGTTTGGTTTTTTTAAGAAGATAATTTATATGGCAATTCGAATTCATTTGTCCACTTTCTATGGGAGATCTTGCTTTCTTTGTGTTTTTCAAACTTATCCAATGCTTTTGTTCGTTAACCCTAGGGAGGGGGTTTCTAGTTCCATGGTTTCAAGGGGTGGGGCTTGCTCTACTATCATTAATATTTTGTATCAACTAAGATCGTTGCTATTGACGACACATCTTCTTTACTTGGGGGATTTTTCGTCTTCTTAAGGGCTTGTTCTTGTATTTTCCTTTGAGATTTTTTGGAGATACTATCTACACCTCCCCATCTAAACCTTCTTCTAGTTCTTTTTGACTAAGTGAAAACCATCAATGGGAGCACAAATTACCTCCTTTTCTTGGATTTAGTCCCCTTAGCAAAGTCTCCCGGAGGTAACATACCTCCATTTTTCTTAACGCATATCACCATTAAATGCATAGTTTCTCGATATATACAATAGAAAAATGTAGTGTTTTCATAGACTAAATCTTGAATTCACTAAGATCCTTCCCATTCTAGGGATACCCTATCCAGGCACCCTTTACTAAAATATAATTCAACAAATTTTTCTGGGAAGGAGAATAAACTTTTTTCCTCTGTCTCCATCATAGCAAATGTATTTCCGAAAGAGGTCCTAATTTGAGCAAGGATACCATCTTCCCAAAAATACATAGGAAAATTTAGGTCTCTCCCAAATTGGAGTCAATGAGCCCACACGGCATAGAATAGACGGTGAATGGGTATACTATCAAGGCACTACTTGTGTTATTTCATTGGTTCGAAACTCCATGGGCACTAGCTTACAAAAAAAATGGAGTCAATGAGATTGATGGTATTTTAGGGTTAAACTTTGGAGACAAAGGGCCACGAAAGAGACCTACTCAATCCAAAAACCATGGGCCTCTTTTTAAAATCCATTGCTTCTAAGATTGGTACTAAAACAAGGAATAGAGAAACCCTTGTTACAATATCTAATAGTAAAATTCCCTCTTGAGTTGGCTCTCAACCACTCCATTAATGACTTTGATGGAACCCATGTTGGCCCCTTCATTTTGATGGAAGACACAATAGCACCAACTCAGTAGAGATTAGAATCCAAGTCGTGCCACCTAAATTAAGGATTGTTGGAAGACATAAATAAGATTAGAGGTAGGAATAAAGGTTGCAAGAAGTAGTGGATAATATATTTGTAAGGACAAGACCCTAGGTTTTGACAAACATGAGTTTGGTGCAATGTTAGATATGCATGAGCTAGTTAACTAGTAAATATCATTGATTGCACTACCAGTGGCCCAATGGCATGGATGAAACTTCCCACCTAAGGGTGCAACTATATATTATAAAGGCTTTGATTTGTTTTGGGTTGGATTAGGTTGTACCCTGAAGTGATTATTAAATAAAAATTGATACCAGGGTGTTTATGTTGATGCAATGAAAGACTTGTAAGGTTGTTTTGGATATCAATGAGTATAAAGGGAATGACGCCTACCCCCTTCATATTTTATTTGTGTCTATGATCTATGGTAATAAAGTGTTATTTTGTTTCCATCAAAACCAGTATGAACAATGATGTGTATATGTTAGAATATATGTGTTTTGATGTATAGTAACACGTAACGATTTATTAAATGATTTTTTAAAGGAGTAATGTATGTATGTTGGATAACATTTGTGTCTATGCTACTCATTGACTTCACACCATTCTCCATATCTTCAATAATTCTCCTCAAATGACACCTTCCCAATATTAAACATGCCAACTCTATAGTACAAAGCATGTTATTGGACACCCTTGTTGGCCTTGGTTTGAACTTTAAGCCAAAAAATGGTTTCATTGTCAAGACACTCTATCATGATGAGCTCAACCAATGTCATCGACATAGACTTAACTTAAAAAATGTTGGGATAAATAGATCAATCTATTTGAGAGGCAAGAGTCTCTTGTAATCAGGTGCAAAGTGATAATATTAAAAGAAAAATTGTTATATGGTGAAAGCTATGAGATGTTATGGGTGGAATTCTTGGTGATCTTGTATGATTGGTTACAAAGTTTAAGACAACACACATGACCAACCTAGAAGTGGAGGGAAATACAATGAGATACCCAAAATATACTTTCCTTGCAATTCCATGATCATGAGGTCACAAAAGTGGTTGATTTTTGGACAAAGAGTACATTAAAGGGATATATCAACAAGAATGGAATCGAGTTGAACCAATCTTATTCACATGCTAAAGAACAATTTAGGAAGGGACCCTAAAGAAGGCTAGTGAAAAAAATTATGATCTAGTTGAAAATACCATTGGTGGAGGAAGTATTTATGCCTTATAACACAATAACCATGGTGGTGTAAATGCATTCACTTGGGGATGGTATGACATGGTGATGGAAAGGATAAGTACATGATGGAGAGAGAATATTGCGGAGGAAGAAAACAATCAAGAAAGATCAAGGAAATCCTTGAAGTGAAAAGGCATAACTAACTGGTCACGGGGGTTAGACTGGAGACACGAAACTCATGATAGACTTGAGGTTTTAATAAAAATAGATTAGTGATGAGGGAATTAAAGAATCACATTTAAAGGATTTGGAGAAGTTGCAGAAGTATAGCAAAGAGGTCAGCTAGTAGTTGAAAGGGTAAGGATTGATGATGGAAGGAAGGAAAAGGAAAGAGGATAATAAATGAGAGATGTCCAGAGGGTCTAACGAGAAGACAAGGATGAAAGGAGTCCAACAAGTAGATGCATGTGTCCAAATATATGGTTTAGGGATAGTACAATGGGAGGTCATGCCTGGAGAAACTTTCAATCCACCAATAGAAGCGAACATAGTTTTCAAGATGCATCAATTACTTAAGTATATATTATTATGATTTGTTATGGAATAAGATAGCCAATCCAACACATGTAGTTTCCATCTCCTTTTCCTCTGTCAAACAGTCAACCTCTCACCGTCAAGGCATCATCGGTTGAACCTTCCATGTTCTTTCATCTCATATCATTTGAAAAAATATATCAAACCACATCATTGATCATTAATGTGGTATTATTGCTTCCAATAGCCATGACCAGGTGTTTTAACACCCAAAAAGTGCTCACCATCTTATCTCCATCATTACATGACTCATTTGTCTATATTTCCTACCATATTTGCCTCCAAAACTTTAAAAAACCATTAAAAAGCCTCCAAAAGGCCCAAAACCCCCTTTTTTCCTCCAAAATAATTTAAATTTCCTCCAGAAATAGAAAAAACCCTCTAAAAGGGCCCTAAATTCCCAAAAATCAAATAAAATGGAACAAAAATATAAAAAAAGAGGAAAAAGAGGGAAAAAGGAAGCAAAAACCCTATACAATTGACCTAAACCATATGGTGCCAAAAACCATGGGTCAATACTCCACTACTAAAAACCTATAAATAGGTGATGGAGGCTCCCCACTTGATATCCACAATCTTCCCTATCCTCACTCTGCCAAAATCACTCTTGAAACCCTAGCTTACCATTTGAGCTAGTTTTTCCCATTTGAGTGCCCCTTTTGGCCCATTATTCAAACACCTTGGAGAAAGAGAAGGAACCCATTGGAGCCCGGAAGCAGCCCTCCTAGACTACTGCAAGAGCTCACCAACCTCAACATTTGAGGTAAATTTAATACAAAAGAAAATCTTTATCATCTTGTCATTGTTTTTTATTTCTGTTAATGCTCATGCTAGATTAAATTTCATACTGTTTTATTGCTTTAATTTACTGTTTTACTGAACTACTACTAAGGAGGCCCTTCTCCTTAGTAGGTGTTCATTTGCACAAGCTAGGGTGAAAACCCTAGCTACAGTTTTGGTGACTCCACTAGTGTTCCTTTGAATTTTTGGTTACAATTTTTAAAAGTTTTTAGTTTTCTGCAAGTATTTTTCTGTTTTCCCTGTTCGGCTGTGGCTTCGGCCAGTTGGGTTTTCCGCAGCAGATCGCGGTTCTGCTCTTTGTAGCCGTGACCCAGATCGCATCTTTCAGCCTTTTTTTCGCGATCCAGATCACAACTGTTTGCTCTTTTCCCGCGACCTGAGCGCAGCCTTTTACCTCTTTCCCACGCTCCAGATTGCAGTTTTTATCCCTAGACCTGCGATCCGACCACGACTTTGTGCTCCTTTGCCATGCTCCAAAGCGCGCATTGTGGCCATAAACCCACAATCCGACCGCAGCTCTTTCCCCTTTAGCCGCGCTCCAGACTGCGCCTCTTGACCCCATACCCGCGATTCGCCTGCAGAGTTTAGCCCTATAGCCGCGCCCCAAACCACACATTTCGGCCACAGACCTGCGATCCGACCACAGGTTTCACTCCTACAGCTGCGCTCCAGACCGCGCATTTCAGTCACAGACCCGCGCTCTGTTTTCTGCATTTTCCACCATTTTTTGAACCCAGAACTTTGCTGCAATATTTTCTGCACCTGCACAACCACCTGTTTTGTCTGCAACCATACTTACCTACAACATTTTTTTGCAGTTTGTTTTCTGTTCCATTTATAGAGTTTTATAAGTTTAAGCATTTACATTGAAAAAAGAAAATTTTGCATTGCAAGTTAAATTTTTGCATTATTATTATTGTTTAAAAAGTTGCTGACCCCGTGGCACTTTTGGTTGGGTTCATTACCTCACACACACACACTTTGTCACTTAATTCAAGTGAGCCTTAAAATACTACTTAACACAACCCACATTCTAACCCCACTTGGGGAACACATAAGAATATTGTAGTTAGGTAGGACAGGGGGGATAAGCATCCAAATAACACCCCTTGGTTGCTTAGACTTGAGACATAGTTGTTGTCCATTAGGGAACCAAAACCCCCTAGTATTTTTTGACATGGTCACAACCAGTTTATCAGAGGGCCTCTCCCTTAGGAGGTTTGAAGTAGCCAAACTGGTTTCGGAGGCCTGAGTGGAATACTGCAATCCATTCAGTAACCGAAGGCTACCTACTCGTTGGTCTGCGTGTGGTGATTCCTTTTAGGCCCACACGGTGATAGGACCGGAGCTGCAGATTCACCTTTTCTGGACGTGTCATGAATGGGGTATCTTAGTTGCCTGCCTTCTAAGATTGTCTTACCCGGTGTCCCTCCCTGTAGGGGGATATCTTTAGCCACTTGGCTCTACTATCCATATTGTCTGACTTGGATTTCATCACCTTGCAGAGGATATGTCTAGTTGAGTTAGAATACTATTTAGCTAGGTGTTTGCATGCTCCCTTACGTCCCTTTGGTCTAGTGAGTCCACTATTTTTATTTTTTAGGAAACCTGCTGCTTGTTGGTATTCTAACCATTGTTGTTGACGCTCCACTTATTGTAGCACAGCTGTTACAATGAGCGTTTCGAGCTAGTTTTTGGCCTGAGTGCCATCTTTTTTGTGCTCTCATTTTGCACACTCGGTTGCATTAGGGTTTTTGAGCATTTTTTCACTCACCACAATCCCCAGATACTTGACACCATCTGTCACCATTGAGTCCCCGAGACATTCTCGACGCCTCCGGGGCGATCCCCCGCAGCACGGTTCACTTGAAATCACCCATCATAGACATAGAGCTTCATCACTTGACACCACTCGTCATAGACCTCGAGCTTCGTCACTTGACTCTACTCGTCGACGACATAGAGCTCTGTCCCCCGGCTCTGACGCCCCTTATTTCACATCTGATTCTGAGGCAGAGTCCGAGAACCCCACTTATACTGCACCAACCAGCCCCATGGCTGGCATGACTTCCAACCCTTTCTTTGTAGGGACCATTGGTGGAGCGTCCACAACCACCCCAGCCACTACACCTGCTTTGGGTATGCCCTCGATGGGGCCCACACCCACCATTCCGGTCACTGTGCCAATCCCAGTGGCTAACATACCCAACCCAACCCAACCCCACTAGTGACTCACACTACACTTGGCAGTGCTGGACCCTCCCATACCACCTTCGTTCCCCTTCCTGGGGGCAACATCCCCAACATCAACTCAACCCCTACACTTGGGGGCATCGGTCCTAATATGGCCGCCACCAACAACGTGTCATATCCTTCTACTAGTTTGCCATTCATGGCTAGTCTCAACCTTCCTGACCTAGCCAGACTGACTAACGATCCCATCAGACACGATCCCACATGGCCTCACATGCCCACCAAGCTCCCATCAGACATCCCTAAGTTTGAGGGCAAGGCAGGTGAAGACCCCCAGAACCACATTATGTCCTTCCATCTATGGTGTTCCTCCAACTCCATAGTGGACGAATCTTGTTAAATTTTCAGAATTTACTTCAATTTGATCTAGGATCTTAACTGAGAGAACAACATGTACAACAAATCTATAGCATATCAATCATGGACACAATAATGCAAGCACACAAGAGACACAGAGTTTACTTGGGGAAAACCATAAAGGTGAAAAACCCCAATAACTTCCTCATAGATAGATAGAGCAATGATACAACCAGAATACAAGAGATAGTCTTCTCCTAGCAGCAGAGCCCCCTCCTCCACAAGTGCGCCACTCTCCCAAGTGTGAGTGAGAGAATAGAATGTGTAAAATGAGAGAGACACACTCTCTATTTATACACTAACTTGACTTGACCTTTACTCAACTAGGTCGACTTAACTTAACCACTTAACATAATGCTGACTGGGTCGACACCCAATAGGGTGGTCTAATAAACATTTGACCCACATGGCTAACCCCTAATAGGGTGGTCTAATAACCCTTCGACCCACATGACTTATATAGGGCCGACCCCAACAAGGTGGTCTAATAACTCATCAAGTATAAGTTACGACACTTACAATATAAATGACGACACTTCCATATAGAGGAATAATAACATCTCTATAGGAATACAAACACTTCTGTATAGAGGAATAATAACATCTCTATAGGAATACAATATACATATATGTGAAATACATTCCGAAGTTACATATACATCAACACTCCCTCTTAACTAGTAAGGTATTTCTCGACACAGGTCTTTTAGCACAAGTCATCTTCTCTGGATCATCGTCACTGGATAATCATCATTGAGTCATCATCATCGTCACTGCTGCTGCTATCTTAATCAATCTCTGAATCTACTCGTCATAGGAAGTTCTATAGAGCCAGTCCTTTTTCATACTGGATGTAGGCCCACCACCTGCAGGTCTTGATCATCACTGGCCATACTGTGGAATCCTCAGGACTTATTACGTGCGTCACAAAACCTAGCTGCAGCATCCCAGGATATTACAAGCACATAGCTCTACCTGTCGGATCTTCCAGGAGCACATTACATGTGACCCATCACAAAACCTGGCTAAAGCATCCCAGGCTATTACGAGCACACAGCTCTACCTGTCGGATCTCCCAGGAGCACATTACATGTGATCTCACCACAAAACCTGCCTGAAGCATCCCAGGCTGTTATGAGCACACAGCTCTACCTGTCGGATCTCCCAGGATCACATTACATGTGGTCCACCACAAAACCTGGCTGAAGCATCTGAGGCCTTTTTCATCCTGTCCAGATCTCCCAGGAGCAAATTACATGTGGTCATGGCAAAACCTGGCTGAAGCATCTGAGGCATTTTTCATCCTGTCCAGATCTCCTAGGAGCAAATTACATTCCATAGGACAAAACCTCGCAAGAGCATCTCAGGATGTTACGGGTACACAACTCTGACCTAAAATCTCCCAGGGCACAAATTACATGTCCTCCCAGAGCAATGTCTCGAAAGAGCATCCCAGGTTGTTATGGGTACACAACTCCAACCTATAGGATCTCCCAGACATGCTCATTTGCACAACCTGATCCACGGCCACAAAGTATCATCCTGATACTCACCATACATCATCCTGATGTACACATGATCATCCTGATCATCATCACTGCATCGTCTTGATGCATGTCATCTGGAGAAGCTCGTCATCCACGATCATCCTGATCATACAATGCATCCACCTGATGCATACCAAGTATCTACCTGATACATATCATCATACATGATCTACCCGATCATACAATGTATCCACCTAATACATACGTAGATACATGATCCACACAATGTGTCCACCTGATACATATCAACATACATGATCTCAGTATCCACCTGATACATATACAGATACATGATCGAAGCATCCAACATGATGGATATACAAAATACATACAAATGATCCAACTGATCATAGCCAACATCTAACATGATGCATACATACATAAATGATTCAACTGATCATATCCAACATCCAACATGATGCATATATATACAAATGATCCAACTGATCATAACAAGCATCCAACATGATGCATATACATATACAGAGTAGTAACTGGAGCATCGTCATGATGCTCATCATCCATGATCCTCCTGATCATCATAGCATCGTCCTCTTCAGATCATCTCATCGTCCACGAAGCACAGCCCAGATGCACATCATCCAGCACTTACACCACCGACATGGGAGAACACATCTACCACCATTCGGGGAAGGCTCCAGCCCTTACTTTTTCACCATGGGAGAACACATCTACCACCATGTGAAAAATGGATCAGCAATTACATCACGATCAAGGGAGAACACATCAACCATGTCAAAAAAGCTCATGTGCATCTGCATCTTCTGGACTCATCACTTCCCTTTGGAAGGAACCTCGATCTGAAGTGCACCAAGCGTCTCTCTGAAGTACTCAAACTGCACTCTGGCCAACGGCTTGGTCAATACATCTGCAACCTGCTCATCCGTCGCAACATACTCTGCTTCGGCTGTACTTAGTGCTACGCAGGACTGCTTCTTGCTAAACCAAGAGATCACACCTAATCCCTATCTGTAGCACTACTTGCCCAATCTGAATCGACATAACCCTGCAGGTTAAACTTTTGATTTGAACATACTTGAGCCCATAATCAACTGTACCCTGGAAGTACCTCAGAATATGCTTTACAACAACCAGATGAACACTCCTCGGATCCGTCAGGAAATGGCTCAATGTGTTCACCGCAAAGCAAATATCTGGTCTCGTGTTCATCAGGTACATCAAGGATCCAATCATCTGACGATACATAGTGATATCAACTAGCTCAGATGAAGCATCACACAGAAGCTTTAGGTTCGATTCTATAGGTGTGGCCATAGCCTTGCAGTCCATCATCCTGAACCTCTTCAGGATCTCTACTGCATACTTCCCTTGTCCAAGGAAGATTCCATCTGCACTCTACCACACCTTCATGCCAAAAACAAATAGTGCATCATCCCCAAGTTCTTCAACTCGAACTCGGCAGCAAGCTTTCCGCTGCATGTCGAAAATCAACCTATCCTCACCTGTTACAAATAGGTCATCCACATAGTAGTAGAATCACAGGATTCCCTTCCTCAACCTTGTAGTAAAGGTTGGAATGCGCTTCACTCTTGGTAAAGCCCAAACTGGATAGAAAGCTGTCTATCCTACCAAGTTCTGCACACATATATGACTACACCATTCAAGAAGGTTGTCTTGAAATCCATCTAGTGTATCTTCTATTTCATCACTTTTATATTTCTCTATGCTGCCATCTGCAGCATGCTTGATCTGATAGTTCCATTTGGAAGTCACAACAGACTTCCCTTCAGCTCTTGGGACCGCATCCCAAACATCGTTCTTCATGATCGATGGATCATGGCATTCTTTCCGTATCTTGGGAACTTCAATATCTTCAATAGATAATTTTGTTGCTTGAACAAATGTTGTAATCCTTCTTTTGTAGGTGAAGGTATACGGTCTTTTCTACAAAACAAGTTAAATTGCATGATTAGAAACATCTCATAATTTTCAGACAAATTCTTACACATAAAGAAATATGTCATACAGTCATGCAATTATCTTAGCCAATGCTTCAATACAACATTTATCCATGTTCCACAACTTTCTAGATGCCTTCCAGTCTCTACCAGAACATTGTTAAGAGTTTGCACTACTCCCAACATGTCAGCAAATAGGTTTCATTCTAGATAAGTAGCACTGGAATGTTGTACAGTGCCATAGGCCACTTACTCATCACATGCATATTCGTAGTATACTGTTCATTAATGCAATCATTCTAATATGCACAATACATATCCTAAGTCTATGAACATGAGCATATACATCATTGAACAATTTTATTTAAACAAACAAATATGCAAAAAATGATAATTAAAAATACTTATCTTTGTTTGGTTGCTGGGTGGACTCCCTCTCAGTCTTTGCTTCCTTGCAGGAGCTGCTGAAGTAGCTTCTTCTACACCTTTCTGTTATGGAATGTAGAAAGATGGTCAACTCCCTCTGAATATCTGCATCCTTGCAGAAACTACTGAAGTGTGCTCCTTTGCTTTCTTGCAGGAACAATTGGAGTGTGCTCCCTCTTGATCTTTGCATCCTGGATTACCTGTCCTTGAACTTACATCCATCCTTAATCACTATGCATGCTTATTAGTATCATCATTGTGTTATCCTTGAGGTCTCATACATAATCACACATTTATTAGTATAATCTTAATACTATCAAAACACAATAATCTTAAACATGTATAGTCATGATCATTCACAGATAATAAACATTAGTATTCAAGGTTTCAGGGAAGTCTTCTTTTACTCATGCATATTCTTATTTGATCATAGGACTCTTCTGGTTAGTTAAATCATCAATCAAGATAAGATATATAATATGCATAAAACCCATGATTACTCAAACCTATACCTTCATGATTCTTCTGGTTAGTTATATCATCAATTATGGTAAGAAACATAATATGCATACAACCATGACTATTCAAACCTATGACTTCATGAATAATCATTATCAACAACACAACAGTATAAGATCCTAACACAAGGTAGGATTCTAGCTTGATATAGGAAAAACATACCTGGATTAGCATGCTAGCTAGTTATGTCTAACATACTCGCATAATGTCTTCTGGTTCTCTTCAGTGACTTGTGCTAGTAACCTGCATGTCTCATAGGTTAACCATTGTAGAACCAAGTTATACATACCTCGAAAGTAGATCTTCTATGTGATCCATGAGAATGGATGAATCTTTGTCTTGATGTCACCATGATCATATGTTCTTGAAGTAGAACATGATTTGTCTTTCTTGGTGTACCTTTTATGTTAGCAGACAACATAAACCTCATACAACACCATAATGCATTAGTATAATCATAAGTGTCAACACCCTAACCAATGAATATCTTCTATCATGCATTCATAATTTTGTTAAGGTGATACGACAAATCTAAAATCAAGATTGTACTAACCGTAATAACATCAAGACAAACATACCATAAACTTAATCATGAACAAATATCGAAACATACCTCGATGAGTCATACCTGTCGAGATCTCTTGTAATCTTCTTATGTAAGGCCTTAGCCTCATATCTCTCTGAAACAGGAACTTCTTCACTTATGCAGGTGACCAATCCATCTTCTTCTAGGATTAACCCAATCCACTTCATTTGCAAGAACTGGACCTGGAGTTGGATTAGGGTTTGTCAGAGAAACCCAAAAAATTCAAACTTTGAATTTCAAACTTCTGAAAGGATAGAAATATGCGCCTTGATGAGCTGATCAAGTTGGTATATTCAGAATTTGAAAACTGCAAAGTTTCACCCCTCGAAATTGCCTTTTAGATTTCTGGATTCATTGGGGAGGACCCTGAATTAAGGTTTGAGTTTCCCGGAGCTTCACCCAACCAAAAGATTTGATTCAAAGCTCTAAGTTTCGATTTTTCTGAGCAACTTCCAGCCATGGTCACAGATTTCCAAAAATTCCAAGTTTTGCAGAAGCCCTAATTTTCCATCTTTCCGATCAAAGTCCCGAACTAGGGTTTGATCAAGCCTGACCTTCTGCCCAACCAAAAAATCTGATCTTGGTCTCTAAATTTTGATTTTGATGAGTAGCATCCAGCTGTGGTCTCCGATTAGAGAAATTCCAACTTTCTCCGAAACCCTAAATTCCGGAAGCCATGAATGAAGGTGCTAAAAAATAATTCTGTTTTGACAGAAATATGTACCTGATTGTTTCTAGTGTAACTCTGAACTTTTCAATCCACAGGGTTTGAAAATTTTTATTGAGATATCCTGACCTGTTATCTTTCCATCCCGACAGGTCTGACCTCAATTGGATTCACTGAGAGATATTTATGCCAAGTTTCTCAACGTGATCTGTTTATGGGATAATACAGGGGAGTGAACTTGTACGGTGTGTCACGTGTCACTGGTTCAACTTCGGCCTCTAAATTTTTTTTCCTGAGATAGTTCAGTCTGTGTAATACCTGTCACTTTTTACGAAATTTCATTTGGAGCTTCCTAGCCCAAGTTATGACCTTTTTCCCAAGGTCACTTGATTTTGACTCAGATCTGGGAGAGGCAGAAACCCTATATTGTACAGATCATAAATCACAAAGTAAAACGAATTAGAGGTTGTCCTTTGGACACAAGGTACATGGGGATCTGATCTTCGACCTGTAAAATTTTCAGATCCGAAAACTTCTCCACAATGGATTTATAACGAAAGTGCTACGATGACTGGTTTTTGCTATATCAAGCCCTGGCATCGTAAGTGCAACAAGTGTCATACATGCCATATCATGCCTTCTTTCAGGCTAGCTCTGAAACCATGTTAAATTTTCAGAATTTACTTCAATCTGATCTAGGATCTTAACTGAGAGAACAACATGTACAACAAATCTACAGCATATCAATTATGGACACAATAATGCAAGCACACAAGAGACACAGAGTTTACTTGGGGAAAACCATAAAGGTGAAAAACCCCAATAACTTCCTCAGAGATAGATAGAGCAATGATACAACCAGAATACAAGAGATAGTCTTCTCCTAGCAGCAGAGCCTCCTCCTCCACAAGTGCACCACTCTCCCAAGTGTGAGTGAGAGAATAGAATGTGTAAAATGAGAGAGACACACTCTCTATTTATACACTAACTTGACTTGACCTTTACTCAACTAGGTCGGCCTCAACTTAACCACTTAACATAATGCTGAATGGGCCGACACCCAATAGGATGGTCTAATAACCCTTCGACCCACATGACTTATACAGGGTCGACCCCAACAAGGTGGTCTAATAACCCATCAAGTATAAGTTACGACACTTACAATATAAATGACGACACTTCCATATAGGGGAATAATAACATCTCTATAGGAATACAAACACTTCCGTATAGAGGAATAATAACATCTCTATAGGAATACAATATACATATATGTGAAATACATTCTGAATTTACATATACATCAACAACTCTGTCCGCCTCCGTCTATTACAACGCACTCTCACTGGCTCTGCAGCCAAGTGGTACATCGAGCAGCCCCATGGGACACATGCCACCTTTAATTCCCTCGCCTCGACCTTCCTGCAGTTATTTTAGTTACCTGTCTTCTATGACGTGGGAGTTGAGATCCTACTGTCTTGCAGACAGAATATGACCACCCACATCACTGACCACATTCATGAGTGGCGTCGATGCCGAAGCCTGTGCAAAATCAAGTTATATGACTCTATCTTCCTAGATTGGTTTCTCCTTCCTGTCATTGCCAAGGATGTGGCATCCGAGCGACCCCAGTCTCAAGAAGAGGCCATCCTAAAAGCCCAACAGTTTGACCTTATCTACGCCCAGTCTGGTTACCTATATACCATTATACTCGACGCCCCCCGTGGCGATTCCTCCCGAAATGATGCATCGGGGGCATCCCATGCCGCAGATGACATCATTGGTCGTATTGCCTCGCATAACCAGCCATTTTCCATCGCACGTACCAGTACTGGCCTCGACCTTTCGCGGGCTACATCCCACTCTAGAGCAACCAATTCGTATGCTCCCATGGCACATGACCACCATTCCCACTGACCCTCATGCCCACCTCAGTGTTTTGGCCATGCACCCCCCACTTACGTTCCTCTGGTTGCGCCTCAACCATATTACAACTCGTAGGTCGCGCATGCTCCTGCGTCCTCTTAGGCCCTCCCCGCTTATTATCCTCCATAGGAAGCACCTGCGACACATCCACAACCCATCACACAGACGTATCAACAACCACCACAAGGTCCAACACCTACACCGCCTCCACCCCCACCCACTTATTATCCGCCGCAGCCTGCTCCCGCACCTGCATAACCCCAAAACCCACCTGCAGCCCAAGGGAAAGTGTATGCGTAACAAAATCCGCAGCCTAACCAAAATAACCAACGCCAACAAGGCCAGCAAAACCGCAGAAAAGGATGTAACCGCGGGAACAACCCCCCTCCAGACCAAGGCAGCCAGCCACCTAATCCCCAAAATAATAATAATGCGGCGCTTGCCAACCAAAATCCCAACACACCGCCCAAACAAGCTAAGAACCCTAATTTGAGAACGAACCATCCTTGTTCTATTTGCGGGGTCTATGGCCATTACACACATGCTTGCCCACATTTGGAGTGGGCTCGACAACTCTGGACTGATGATGCTCACTGTCAAGGGAACGCAACACCTCAGGCGCCACCTAACCCCCCACCACCTCAGACTCAACCCTTGGTGTTACAGAACCCTTTACCAATCCAAGGAGTGGTGAACACTCAACCGTTAGCTCCCCCTCAAGGAAACGCGCTACCACAACAGCAAATCACTTATGCAGCTCCTGATCAACCCATGCGAGACTCAGGTACCCATCACTTGTTAACGATGTCATCCATCGATGTCAACCTTCAAACCCATTGGAACCAAGATGGCTCCACCCGTGAAGCCCCTCCCGCCAACAAAAACACCAACGTTCTTCCCACCGATCAGTCATTACGAATACCTCTGACCCCATTAGATGGCGCCCCAAAAGCCCCTCGCTTCCCACTTCGCCACATCAACAATAACCCCAATGCTCACACTGCATCCAATTGCAACATTGTAGACGACTTAGCCCAGTCCCCCGCAGCCATGTCTGCGTCAGAGGTCTTAAAAAATTGTCCTACATAGTGTAAGACTTTGTTATCAGCCATTGGTGCTATTGAACCGACTGATTCACGAATGATGGCCTTTGATTTGGACCAATCCGAGCCTTCCACATTAACGTTCCAAGTTTCTGTATCCATTCGAAATCTTGTCATCCATCGGTGCATCATCGATGAGGGTGCCTCTACATGCGTTATGTCCACATTCGTTTGGAAGAAGTTGGGATCCCCTACTCTACAACAGTCCACCACTGTGTTGCGAGCCTACGACGGCCGTTTGGCTCAACCCCAAGGTCTCTTAGCTAATGTCCCCGTCAAGTTGGCTGGTAAAACAGTGCTTATTGACATAGAGGTCATCAACACCCAACTTGATTATAACCTCTTACTTGGCCGCAGTTACATGTACGCCATGCGAGCGGTTGCCTCATCCGTTTTTCGTACCATGATGTTCCCCCATGAAGGACGAGTGGTCAAGATTGATCAACTCACCTATTACGACCCCAATGCCCCCGCTGCACTCGAAAACGTTCTCCCCATGGTTGAACAACCTGTTTGTAGTGCATCTACCTCCTTGGTTTCCTCAGTTGGACTCGGAGTCTACTCAGATACGCTGATGACTTCCACATTCCAATCCATTCCACCCCTTTCACCAGCGACCAAAATATCTGACTTATGTACCCTCTCCCACAATACACAAACACCCAACCATCAACCTCCCTTGCTACCCCAACCACCGTTGGTACCTAGCCATGTTGGTGTTATACCCATCCATACAATCCCATTCCTATTCCCCCCTTCGGGAATAGTGAGCGCCCCGGTTATGGCCACTCTCAGCCTCCCAGGGTTAACTTTAGGACTACCGGTGTGGTACATCACACCTCCCGTTTCCCCTCCGACACCAAATGTCATCCTACAACTGGTAAAACCCATTACCACTACGAGTCAACCACCTCCCAGTGTCAATACTCCTTCGTCATCCACCAACCCACCCCCTCTTTCCAAACACACTGGGGGCAGAGGCCCACAACCGTACACCGCTCTACCTCCGCCCAAAACGGTAAAAAACCCTCCATCATTTAAAGCTCCCCCGAAATGCTCTTTGTGTGATGAGTTGGGCCATGCTACCCATTAATGTCCACAATTACCCGCATTACAAGAGCACATGCAAATGATTGACGACGACCCCAACATCCCGGTTGTCCAACTCGACCCTACCCCTAAGCCTCGCTATAAATCACTACGTACTAATCACCCTTTTGCAATATGCGGTATTTACGGCCATTACTCACATCACTGCCCTGATCTCCCAGATTACAGAGCCATTCTCTATGAAATGAATAACTTGGACCTCGAGATGGCTCCCCCCACCATTGAAGAGATCCACCCCCCAGAGTCTCCGCCAACAAGAGAGGTCAATACTATTTATATGATATCTACTACTAGCGCTCCCTCTTCAACCAATTTGATGACACAAAGTTTCCACAATGATGAGGATATTCTCGAGGCTCTTACTAAACTTGATTACCCCTGGGAGGATAAGCACCATCGTTCCTATTTCCTCTCGGCAGAGTCCTCCCCCACCACAGCCACCCAATTTTCAGTTGAGTCCAAAGATTTCCTCCCCACCAAGGTCGACTGGTTTAAAGATCCCATTCCTACTCCCGATGCCTTCGAGGAAGGTAACATGGCCAATATTTCACCCACAATCCACATTGATATCTTTGCCCCAGCCGGTGCTCCTGAAATCATTACGTTAGGTGCCTCCTGCACTGAGTACGAGATCGGAGAGTACAAATTTTTTTTCCAAGAGTTCTGTGATGTCTTTGCCTGGTCCTACACCGAAATTCCTGGTCTTGACCCCACTATCATAGAGCACCACATTGACACTTGGCCAGATGTGCCCCCCGTTCGCCAAAAACAGCGCCCCATTCATCCATCAAAGCTCCCCACTGTTAAAGCAGAGATTGAGAAACTTCGCACAACAGGATTCATTTATCCTATTGCATACACCACTTAGGTTTCTAACCCTGTCCCTATTAACAAGAAAAAAGGCACCATCAGAGTATGTACTGACTTCCGCAATTTAAACCGAGCATGTCCCAAAGACAACTTCCCCACGCCATTTATTGACCAACTCATCGATGCGTGTGCGGGGCATGAAGTCCTATCCTTCATGGACAGTTTCTCTGGGTATAACCAGATTCAGATCTGCAAGGAAGATCAATACAAGACTGCCTTCACCACCCCATGGGGCACCTTTGCCTATCGTGTCATGCCTTTTGGCCTTAAAAATGCTGGCCCCACCTTCCAGCAGGCCATGACCTATTGTTTTCATGACTTGGTCCATATCCTATTAGTCTATCTTGACAATCTCACAGCACGTTCCAAGAAACTATCCGACCACCTTAATGACCTCCGGCAAGCTTTTCTACATTGTTGCAAGTATCAGATCCGCTTGAACCCACTCAAGTGTGTCTTTTGCGTTCCGACAAGCCGGTTGTTAGGTTTCATTGTTTCCCACAAGGAATCGCTGTGGACCCCCTCAAAGTTCAAGCCATATTAGACCTTCCCGCACCACGCATGCTTCGGAAGCTACAGACCTTATAGGGGAAATCTAATTTCCTCCGCCGCTTTGTTCCTGATTATGCCACCACAGTTCATGGTTTCCTACGTCTGCTTCGTACCCACATCCCATTTGTTTGAGATGACTAGGCACAAGCTGCATTCAAAGCCCTTAAAAAATCTCTCACGCAAGCCCCTTTGATCTCCCCTCTGGATTTCTCTCAGTACTTCATCCTCTATGTCTCGACATCCGACCATGCCGTGTCAGGGGTCCTTGTCCAAGAAGACGTTGCTCGCCAGGAGCATGTCATTTATTACGTCAGCCAAACCTTGTCTAGATTACCCCTACGTTACCCATATGAGGAAAGACTGGCCCTTGCCGTCATCTTTTCCGTCCAAAAATTGCGCCATTACATTTTACTCAGTCATACTACAGTTGTCGCCAACTCCAAGCCCATGGTCTACCTCGTGACTCGACGACTTCTGCAAGGTCGTGTCGCTAAATGGGTTATTATCCTCCAAGAATATGACCTAACTTTTACAACCCCTAAGAGTACTAAAGCCCTCGCGCTTTCCTAGCTCATCACTGACCTACCATCCCTTTTGCCATCCCCACCAATCTCCGATGAGTTACCAAACAATCATTTGTTCATCATCTTGTCCGATGAGTTACCAAACAATCATTTGTTCATCATCTTGTCCGATGACCCATGGTACGGTGATATTCTGCTATACCTTCGCACACAGAAGTTTCGACCCGAGATAGATCGCGATGGACGCCATCGTATCCGTCACCACGCCTCTCGGTATCTCCTCTTGTGTGATGTCCTTTACCGGCGAGCGGTTGATACTATCCTCCATCGTTTCCTTACACACGAGGAAGTCGAACAAGTCCTCAACGACTGTCATAGCGGCGCCTGCGGCAGACATTTCTCAGGGATGGCCACCGCCCATAAGGTCATCCGCGCTGGATACTTCTGGCCCACACTGTTTACCGACTGCATCATAGCAGTCAAACATTGCCATAATTGCCAACTCTTTGCCCCTAAGGCCTGTACACCACCCGCTCCACTCCACCCAATCGTCACCGTTGGCCCTTTTTACAAATGGGCCATCGAATTCATGGAATGTAAACCCTCATCCGCAAATGGCCATAAGTACATCATTGTCGCCGTCGACTACTTCACCAAATGGGCCGAAGCCATGCCCACCTTCAACTGTAAAGCCGACATTGTTGCCCATTTCTTTTTTAACCATGTTATTACACGATTCGGGGTCCCAAAATAGCTTGTCTCAGACCATGGTTCACATTTTGAAGATGCCATTTGGCGTGAGTTGTCAACTCTCCTTAAGTTCAAACATCAGTATGCCTTTGCTTACTACCCCCAAGGGAATGGCCAGGTTGATGCCATTAACAAAATTTTGAAAACAATCCTCCAACGCACTATTGACCGACATAAGTCCAATTGGCATCACATGCTTTTCCCAGCCTTATGGGCTTACTGTACGTCCACTAAGACCACCACCGATTTTACCCCTTTTCACTTAGTTCACGGTGTTGAATTTGTCCTCCCCATCGAGTGTTAGATCCCTACCCTACACATCGCTATTGAACTTTTGCCTGATACCTCCCCACTTGAAGAACGCCTAATGTTATTAGAACAAGATGATGAAGACCGTCGCGCAACCCTCCAAACCATTTAGGCTGCCAAGAACCGCTCCAAAGCTAGTTATGATAAACATGTCCACCCACGAGCTTTCCGTGAAGGAGATCTAGTCCTCATTTACGACCAAGCCCACGACAAGACCGGAAAAGGGAAGTTCGAATCCATGTGGCAAGGCCCTTACATAGTGCATACCTACCTTGGACATGGGGCATACATTCTAACTGACTGAGAAGGCCACCCCTTGCGCAACCCCCGTAATGGGTTGTATCTTAAACGCTTTTACCCTTAACAATACCGCGGACCCGTTGATCTGTATTGTACGGTTTGCTTTCTTTTTGTTTTTCACTTTTTTACCGCAACCTTACATTCATCATTTTTGCATGCTCACAGATGGACCATCTTCCACCTTATTACATTGGCTTTGCCGATGGAGCAAGCCGCTAGTCTCCAAACCTGGCTTCTGTAGCTTGGGTCTTATATTCCCCTTCACATGAGTTGATTCACCTTGATGGAATGTGCATATGCGCTGCTACCAACAACCAAGCTGAGTATGATGTTGTGACTGGTCTCCTGATTGCTGCCCTTCCTATGGGTATATGTCACCTTCATGCGTTCCTTGACTCCCAGCTGCTTGTCTCCTAGCTCAACAACTGCTACTAGGTGCGTGATCCTTGCCTCTTTAGAAAGTTCCTATGCACAAAACAACTAAGCCGACAGTTTGAATCCATCACATTCAATCATGTCCCAAGAGCTCAGAATAATGTCGCAGATCAAATGGCTAACAACATCCTATACTGGCATATCAATCACACCATGTAAAATCATCCATCATGCATAACCATCATGCATAATCATCACATCAAAAACACAAAAATCCCAAAAAGATTGCATCTACAACAACGGGCATCCACGTGCCTATCATAACAAACCATTTGCATCCATGTGCAATAACATAACACACAACCATACAGGGGCATCCACGTGCCTACCATAACACATCATTTTGCATCCACGTGCAATAAAAACATACAAGACAATACAAGCGCATCCATGTGCATACACCAAAATAATCACCGCAAAAAAATGCATCCATGTGCACATATATATATATCATCGTCATATACATGTCATGAGTGTCCCAGCACCTAGCTATACAAAAAATATACATCAAGGAGCCCCAATAGCATCCCTGTCATAAAATACATGTCGTATATACAAAAAATCCCGAATGCCCATATGCATCGGGGGGGAGTCCCCAGCACTCCCTAATGAGAGTCATATCCCTCATCTGAACCCTCCTCACCAACCTTCTCTACTGTGGACTCCTCCTCTCCTCGCTCCTCCTCTGGATCCTCCTCATCCCCCTGTCGCTGCTGACCCCTCCTCTCCTTGGCCATAACTGCCACCCGAATCAAGATAGATCGCCAATCCCGTGAAGCCTCGTGACAGGCCTCGACTACATCCCGATCTAGCTCCCTCCATCCCTCATCAGAGACCCCAACCAGTAGCCAGTCGAAGGTAACTCGCAAGGCCTCCAAAGTCCCCTCCACATCCCGTCGTCGTACCTCCCCCCGATCCGGCAAGGCTGGCACGGCTATATGCCCCCAACGCTCCCTATGCCCTGGTGGTGGCAGCGGTCCCACATCTGCATCAAACCAAACTGCAACTAGTCAGAATCATCATATATCTCTAACATCAAAACATCCAATATACAACCATCAAGCACAAGCTAGATACATACCATCTGGGCCCCAAGCTTGCCCTGGGGGTTGTGGTGCCTCCGGATCTCACCGGTAGTCCATACCACTGTATGGATAGTCATCAAAAGATAGTGGTAGCTGCAACCACTGCAAATAGAGCTCCTGCGTGAAGTACCACCCACCTCTCCCCCACCCTGCCAGCACATCATCTCACCCCACCGCACCATCCGCGGCTCCCTCAAACCCCCAGCACGGATCGGTACTCGCGGTCGCAGTGTCGGAACCTGCTCCATGAAGAAAGAGCACATAAACGATCCGTAGCAGAACCCCTTTCCAGCTACCTTCATCGAGCTCAGCTGCCGCTGAACACAGGTGAGGAACATCTGGTCCCAAGCAAAATAGGTCCCCTGTAGTACCCGCTCGACCAACTGCATCTGTCCCCCAGACACCCGGTTGGGCCCCTGCGACCCCAACACGTGGACCGCACATGCTGCGATCGCTTGAACTAATGGATCCTCTATGTCACAAATCAATAGTGTATTCTTATGCACTATTGCCGTAGGAAGGCAGTACTGATCCAGCATCTCCTCCATGTCCACATTCGTGGACACCCATGGCTGAGTATCTGCCACCCTACCCAAACATGGTAGTCCTGTCAAAAAATATACGTCTGCCAGGGTGAGCTCCGGTCTCTCCCCCTGCACCATGAAGCACAGACTATCGGGCTCCCAGAATCCCACCAACCTGTTCAATAGTAGTGTTGATGAACGCATCATCAACACATGTGCGAACTTCAATAGTCCGCACAGCCCCAAGGTCCCTCGGACATGTCGGTCATCCCGTATGCAGTCCATAAGATCGTCAAGTATCTCCCTCTCTCTTCAGAGTACTCTCGGCATCATGTCAATCCCACAATGAAAACTCATTAGAACATCATCAAATAAACCATCATCCCCCCAGTATAACTCCACAATCCCGATCACGGTTGTGGGGCCCAATGCCACGATCCCAAATCAACACTATTGGGACTGCAGCCGCAATCGCAGATCACGCCTGTGGGGGCCACAGCTGCGATCCCAGATCGCGGCTGTCTAGGCCACAGTCGCGATCACGGATCTCGGCTGTCCAAGCCACAACCGCGGGAGCGGATCGCGACTAGCCAGGACATAGCCGCGATCCCGGGTCGCAGCTGTGGAGGCCACAGTCGTGATCGCAGATCACGACCATCGCCTTGAAGCCCGCGATCCACACCCACGTGGACCGTACAACCCCCATGAGGACCCACTACCCACCCGAATCGAGAAAAAAATTAAAGGTATGAGTTCCGTGAAATACCTGCCACTCACGGAAATGAAATTCACTGGTCCAATCGCCCAGAAATGTCAAATCCACTCTGGCCCACCACACTCTCCTGTCAAAGTCAACCACACAAATGACACTTGGCATTATGGGTCAACTTACTATTTATAGACAGTTGACTTTTCTTGATTTGGCCATTATGGATCCATACGGAGTCCGTTTTCCAAACCATTTCCACCACTGGAATCAGAACGACGAGACCTTCAGAATGGTCGACTTGGTTTCTATTTTTCTCCGAACCCCTTTTGTGGAATTTTTTCCATGCATGTCGCCATCTCAATTTGCACACCACATCGGTCGTTGTCAATTTTTATCATTCCTTATACCATCGGATTCAGTTTTCTGCGCCCGTGATGATGCTTGAGATCATTTCTCGCTCTCACCCCCAGATTTTTTGGGCATTTTTTACCAGCCCCTAGTCATCTCGGTTTGCGTGCCACCTCGACCGTTATCCATTTTTGACACTTTTTATATCGCCGGATTCAATTTTCCGAGCTCATGATGACGCTTGAGATCATTTCTCTCTCTCACCAGGAACAATTCCAACATTGTGTCTCGACACCTTGCTGCCTCGGTTTGCGTGCCACATCGACCGCCATCGAATTATTACACATTTATACATGAGCCATTCACTCCATTCATACTGCAATTATTTTGTTATTTTGCCACCATTCATCATCCCGCAAGGAGGCCCACCAGTGTTCCCCCCAACCCTCGTTCTTGGTTCTCATCACTGTCCCTTGATTGAACACTTTCTCCTTGCCTGGCCATTCCTTTTGTTTGGTATAATTTTATCCCTTTTTCGGGACGGACAAGTCCTTTACGAAAAAGGCACTTAGGGAGTTTCTGTTAAGCTCTTTTCTCACTCCTAAAAGAATGAAAAGATCACCGAGCAATCTTGCTTCCTTTCATGCTCATTAAAGTACCTGAAAGGGCGTCTATTTGGTATAAGTTTAACCCTTTTCCGGACCTGGTAGACTAATTACGAAGAAGGAATACTCTAGTCACACTGGATAGAAGAGTTCTTCATTGCATCCTTTTATGTTTTTTCGGGCCTTGGAGACTAATACACGAAAAAGAACCCCCCCTGGAGTCTTCTTATTGTTTTCAGACTCTCTAAAATTGAAAGCAACCACGAGCATGCACCGTCCTGGGCTCGTACAAATCCACACGACAGTACCGTTCCATTATTTCAAAGTCTTCTTATCGCTTTCAGACTTCTTAAAATTGAAAGCAACCACGAGCACGAACTATCCTGGGCTCGTATAAATCCACACGACAGTATCATTTTGAGCACACTTCTTCCAGCTCCTTAAACCATAAAGAAGTCCCCCCCCAGTGCCTCTCGGCACTATGATCAATCCTCTCGGCAGCACCCCCAATAAGGTCGCCTTTGTTCAGAGTATCCTACAGTCTCCTGCCATCTTACACCAACTTGAGTATCACTCATCCCAGTCACCATCCCTGATCCATTAAATCTATGATCCCATTCCCACCAGTCAATTTCATATGCTGCCCGATCACCCCCGCCATCATACTCTGAACAAAGGAAGTTTGAGTCCACCCACTCTATTTTCCCAGTTATTCCCCACCCCCACAGTATGTTAGTCCTACCATCAGTACTCTCACACTTCGGTTCTCCACCTCGTGCTCCTATCAAGGAAACATCATTCCCTTGCTAGTTGCAGGTCTCCCTCTGTCGACGACAGCCCATCTATTCCAGAGGATAGACCCAGAGGTCCCTGCGCCTTAGACTCGTCACCATCTGTGGTGAGTGCCTACGGACCATTTTGAGAGGAGTCATCAGTGTCTCTCTGAATGGTTGTTTCTCACATGCTCGACTTCAACACCTTGATCACATCGTTGAGAATCACGCAGGGTATATATCCCTTCAGTTATTGGTCGAAGACCCCGAATTTCCCTCGACTCTAGCACATTGTTGAGTCACTTCGGAAAACCAAGTTAAATGTTCCCATGGATATCCGAGTTGCGTTGGTGATAGTATTTGGAAGTTATCCACTTATATGCTTCCTTGAGTACCCAGTATAGCTACAGTCCAGTGTACCATTGAGGGTATGAATCCCCGTCACTATGATCCTACAGTTCATCGGTTCCTCTGGTACCACACTCAGCACCACTATTCTTATTCCAGTGTATCAGTTCTTCAGCTCAGACATGGTCAGCCCGGCAGTATGTCCCCGATTTGTGTCCCCTCTGGACCCTTTATGATGTACACAGTAGTTCTCCATGTATCTTTCAGGTCCCCCTTTTTTGGGCCTCATTGTTATTTTATATATCTTGATACGAGCATGGGTATGCCCGCCTCGTCCATATATTGAGATTATTCCTCATTCATTCTTGAGGTCATGTATTTTTAGTTTTTGCAGTTTGTTCGGGATCGTTGTTCCGGGCTCTGGTTCGTTTCTTCTCTTCTCCACACCCCTGCAAAACCATAAAAAGACTTATGATGTATATCGGCCATACGATGAGCTCTTGCCCTCACACATCAGGGGGCAATCTGTTAACACCCAAAAAGTGCTCACCATCTCATCTCCATCATTACATGACTCATTTGTCTATATTTCCTACCATATTTGCCTCCAAAACCTTAAAAAACCATTAAAAAGCCTCCAAAAGGCCAAAAACACCCCTTTTCCCCCAAAAATAATTTAAATTTCCTCCAGAAATAGCAAAAACCCTCTAAAAGGGCCCTAAATTCCCAAAAATCAAATAAAAGGGAATAAAAAATATAAAAAAAGAGGAAAACGAGGGAAAAAGGAAGCAAAAACCCTATACAATTGACCTAAACCATATGGTGCCAAAAACCATGGGTCAATATTCCACCACTAAAAACCTATAAATAGGTGATGAGGCTCCCCATTTGATATCTACAATCTTCCCTATCCTCACTCTGCCAAAATCACTATTGAAACCCTAGCTTACCATTTGAGCTAGTTTTTCCCATTTGAGTGCCCTTTTTGGCCCATTATTCAAACACCTTGGAGAAGGAGAAGGAACCCATTGGAGCCCGGAAGCAGCCCCCTTGGACTACTGCAAGAGCTCCACCAACCTCAACATTTGAGGTAAATTTAATACAAAAGAAAATCTTTATCATCTTGTTATTGTTTTTTATTTCTGTTAATGAACAAGCTAGGTTAAATTTCATACTGTTTTACTGCTTTAATTTACTGTTTTACTGAACTGCTACTAAGGAGGCCCTTCTCCTTAGCAGGTGCTCATTTGCATAAGCTAGGGTGAAAACCCTAGCTACACCAGGTTATCCCATGTGTCTGGAAAAAAACACAATAGATTGATACATTTCTCCTCCTCTGTGATTTTAATATCCATAGGCAACAACTGACTAATCACAATGTTGAATGCATTTTGTTCTCTATAACCAAGTCACCCTCATTCATTCTCAAAAGATATAACTTATTTTGAAGAAACAACTTGTTAACTAGAGATTTTGACTAGTACAAGTTCCCTAACTTTTCCCATACCTTCTTTGCAGTGTCTACTTCTAATACATTCAACAATAGAAAATATGCTAAACAAAGTTAGTTTGTAATCCTTGCTTTCTTGTCAATTTTTGGTCAATCTTCCTTCGACATTCTCATTGGAGTGGTTCTTGGATCAACAACAACCTATTGTTCTCGATATACAAGGAGATCCTCCATTTTAAGCTTTCAAATCTCAAAATTCTGTCCATTAAACATTTCAATTTCTATCCTCAAACTATCGACCATGCTTAAATATGAATCAATCATTCTAGGACTCCCACTGAAACTAGGTATTTACCATATATAGGAACAAGCTAAACCTTCAACAACAAAGACATCCCCTTGAATCCAAATCTAGCTCGGATGCCAAATGTTGTGTTCTAATACCTAATACAATGAGCATGTATGATGATTATTATAGTTAAACATATAACATAATTATCAACAACACAAAACAAAATCACACATAGTAAATGAAAAATTACCCTTTCACAACACTAGTCGGCCTATCATCCAAACTTCTATAGTCTGTCAAATTCAATTCCAGTTGACTATCAACTTCGACCATCAATTTACATGCAAATAATATAACACACCCAACATTCTCCCACTTGTCATGTCTTATTTGCATACACATGATGATTTTTAGACCTTCAGTTCACTTAAGTAGGGCTAACAAGCTCGTTAATTCCCTACACCAAGTAAAGTTTTTAGTACTCACAAACATGGTCAATTAGTCTTCAACTTTATTCAACATGTTTACCTTTTCCAACAACACTTTCTGGTTCTCAACCATGTCTCTCACAAATTGATACTGCACATTAATATGCCTTATCTTTGAATGGTATCCAGGTTTCTTTTCTAGGAAGATTGCACTTTGAATATCATAATTAACCTAAAAAATTGTTGTTTAAACCCAACCTATGAACACAATCCAACCAAACCGTCTCTTTTCTTGCATGAGTGGCCACCATGTATTCAACTTCAGTAATCGACAATGCAATGATTGATTGCCTCCTACTTATCCAACTGACAACTCCATTGAACAACTTCAAAACATATCCATTGGTCGATCATCTGCGGTTGAAATCTCCATCCCAATTGGAAACGACAAAACCATGTACAAATATTTTCTTGTCAATTTTAGATTTTCCTTGGAAGCTTATTGCATAATCTATTGTACCATGCAAATACCTGAAAACTCTCTTGACTTTGGTCCAATTCTCTTTTCTAGGTGTCTACATGTATCTTCTTAATTCTCCCACTGCATGGGAAATATAAGGTCGAATATAGACCATCACATACATCATACTACCTACAACACTAGCACTTAGCACATGTGTCATGTACTATATTTATTCTTATGTCTTAGGACATTGTTCAACAGATAAATTAACTCCTATAGGAATAGGGATCTTGACCGGTTTGCATTCCAACATGTTGAAACATTTTAGATTTTTCTCAACATATTTACTCTGATTTAACCAAATCCTTTTACTTGCTTGATCTCTTTTAATCTCAAATCCAAGAATGAAATGAGCTGCGCCAATGTATTTCATGTCAAACTTGGAAGGCACCTGCATTTTCACCTACTTGATTAGATCCATGTTATTTCCAACCAACAACATGTTTTCGACATAAAAACTTACATATATGAAGTGATCACCGACTTTCTTGCCATACACATAGTGATCAACCTAACTTATCACAAACCCTAGCTATTGGATATACATAAAAAAATTCTTGTACCACATACTAGGTGATTGTTTTAAACCATTTAAAGACTTCTTAAGCTTGTAGACCTGATCCTCCTCTCCTTTTACTATGAAACCTTCAAGCTACTTCATATAAACGTTTTCTTCAAGATCACCAGGAATAAATGTTGTATTTGCATCCATCTGTTCTATCTCAAGATCAAATGTTGTATCTAAAGACATTAGTATCCTTATGGATGTTAACTTAGAAAAATGAGAGAATATTTCACCAAAGTCAACTCCTTCAACTTGGAAATATCCCTTTGCTACCCGTTGAGCCTTGTACTTCTCGACTTGTCCTGCTACATTCATCTTTTTCTTGAATACCCACTTACTGCCGACAAGTTTTCATCCATTTGATAGTGTGACCATATCCCATGTTTTATTCTTCCTCAAGGACTCCATTTCTTCTTCCATAACCGTTTTCTAGAGTTTATCGTCGGTCGAGTCATCACTTCCTTTACCAACTTAGGATCATTTTCAATGGTAGATAACACAAAATTAGATAAAAAATTAGGTGGACTATACCTTTTAGCTTGTTGCTTTGCTCGACCAGACCTCCTAATGACTGGATTTTGTTGTTCTACCTCATCGTCAATTGAGTCAACTTGTATGAATTTTAGTTTTTGTTGTTCATTTCAAACTCTTGCTTTTCTGGTTCCTTTTCTCTTATAACCTATTCAATCCTAGAAGTACCTATGACTACTCTAAAGATCACATCAATACTGTAAACTACCTTCCTTATAAACGAATTACACAACTTATAACCTTTCACTCCATCCTTGTACCCAATTAAAATGCATTTCTTTGACTTGATGCTAATTTTGCTTCTTTTCTCCTTTGGGACATGCACAAAGGCATCACACCCAAAGACTTAATGATGTGCAAGAGAGTGCTTCTTACCAGCCCTTGTCTCATATGGATTTCTGTCAACCAAATTCATTGACGATGACCTATTCACTAGGTTACATGTTGTGTCGATGCTTCTGCCTAGAATTCTTATGCGATGCCTACACCACTGAGCATGCTCCTTTCTTTCTCCATCAACGTTCTATTCATTTTTTCAACAAATTTGTTTCATTGAGGTGTGTATGGAGTTGTGTTTTTCCAAGATATAACATGTTGTCTACCGAACTAGTCGAATGCTTTACCACATAATTATCCTTCATTATCGGTTCTAAGCACCTTGATCTTTATGCCAGCATGATTATCTACAAGAGATTAGAACTCTTGAAACTTCTCAAAAATCTCATATTTATTCTTCAAAAAATAAAACAATGTCATTCTAGAGAAATCTTTTATGAAAGGGATGTAATAATATGGTTTTCCTAGTGATGGGCCGGTACTGGTCCAAACACATCACTATGTATTAACTCCAGTATTTCCTTGGCCCTAGTGACCTTAGATGAGAAACTTACATGAATCATTTTACCATAAATGAAATGCTCACAGAAGTCTACTTCTTCATAACAGTCAGGGAGACCTTCGATCATACCTTTATTGTGCATAGCACAAAGTCCTTACTCACCAATGTGCCCCATCTGTTCATGCCACAACATGGTCAATTCGACTAGACAGGAAAATATTCCGTTGGATTCAAGAAATACTATTGTTGCACATCCATTGGTGTTGCACATCCATTGGTGTTGCACATCCATTGGTGCTTGTTATTCCTAGTAGCTTGTATAGTGTTCTAGTCTGAACTCTTCTCATACATACCATCGCTCCTCACACCATCTTGCACGTATATTTCTCAAATATATACTGCACACCTAAATTCCCCATTTTACTAACATAAATAAGGTTTTGAACCAAACCTGGGATATGCAATACCTCTGGAAGAGTTCCTATTCTTCCATATTTTAGTATCAATCGAACCTTACCTCGTTCGACAGTCCTAGTCGATGAGTCATCTCCTAGAAGAACATCACTATCGTCAAATTTCTCATATTAATAGAACCATTATCTTCTTAGTGTCATATGAAATGATGCACCAAATTCAATCAACCAAGAATCATGTTCTGACTATGTACTTGTTGAGGCCAAATACACATCCCTTTTTTCTTCAGTCGAAGGCTTACTTCCAATTGATTGTGCTTCCTTAGATTATTTTCTCTTCTCGACTTCTTTCAACTTATAGTATCACTTATAATGCCTTACTTTCATGCATTTCCAACACATTCTTGTTGTCAGAACAAGGGATTTAGATCTATTCTTAGATCTACCCCTCAAGACTTTGATATTCTACTAGAGGTTTTTTCTTTTCCTCTATCAATCGGTTGACCTCTCACCATCATGGCATCATGGGTTGAACCTTCCATGTTCTTTCATCTCATCTCCTCTGAAAACATGGATGCAACCGCATCATTGATATTCAACGTGGTATTATTGCTTGCAATAAACACAATTAAGCTATCCCACGAGTCTGGAAAAGAACACAATAAATTGATACATTTCTCCTCTATGATTTTAGTATCCAAAGACAACAACTAACTTATTATAGTGTTGTTATAGAATGATTTTCCACACGTTATGCAACATGCCTTGATGGCCTACCATATCCCTCTCTAGACTCATATCATCCCTCTTGCTTAGTTGAACCCCTGAAAAAACACATTTTTGTTGATGTATGCGACATACCAGCACTACAACATGTGTATACGCAAGTTGCTCCATTACTGCCCACGCACATTAGGTTTCATGCTCAAAATTAAAAATATTTTGGGTTTTCCTCCCCAAGTAATGATCATGTTGATCCTTTTCATTCCATATGTTGGAAAACACTTTGATTCAACCCTACACGTCATTTGAGGGTTATATATTGAGCAATTGTGGATTAGTTGAGGGAGGAGAAATTAGAGAGCAAGGAAACTCTAGAGAAATTTTTCCCCATTTCCATTGCCTTGAGTCTGCATCCCTTTATCCTTGTTGTTTGAACTCTTTTATGTTCATCTCCCAAGCTCTTCCCTATCTTGTGAAGGAGGAACCCAATTACTCCTTGAACTTGTGAGCTTGCCATTTCATGGAGGATTGAAGTGGTGGAGGAACTTAGTTTCTCGGTTCCGACGAGTTGCCTACATAAGGTTGTCACTATGTAATTTTGTTCATTACATTAATGGAAATACTCTTTTCTTGTCCAATACATGTTACAAATGTTTATGTTATTTTCCTTGGTTATATTTGTTAAATATGTAAATGTATTATGCTAGTTTATATGATGACAATATATATATATATATATATATATATATATATATATATATATATATATATATATATATGCTGGTATATATTTGTTGTTGATGACAAGTTGTAGGTAAGGATAATTGGATTACAAGATCAATGGTGGTCTTCTTCGAACATCCAATTGAGGTAAGAGTTTTCTCTTTTTGTTGTTGGCATTTCACATTTATATAGCATACTTGAGAATTGAGTTGATTTCTGGTATCACTCTGTCTGTTGTGGTCTACCCTAAGCCATAGGAAGTTTTTATCCATAACAAGTGTTGAATGCATTCAAGTGCTCTATAACCAAGTTTCCCTCATTCATCCTTAGAGGATATAACTTCTTCCTAATAAACAACTTGTAAACCAAATATTTTGATTGGTACAAGTTCCCCAACTTTTCCCATAACTTCTTTGTAGTGTATCCTTCTGAAACATTCATCAATACAAAATATGCTAAACAAATTCAAATTGTAATCCTTTATTTCCTGTCGATTTTCTGCCAATATTCCTTCGACATTCATGTCAGAGTGGTTCTTGGACGATATCAAATCATTGTTCTCAATCTACAATGAGGTCCTAGATTTTAAGTTTCCAAATCTCAAAATTTTGTCCATTAAACTTTTCAATTTATTTCCTCGAACTACCTACCATTCTTAACTATGAATCAATAATTATAGAACTCCCACTTAAAATAGGTATTCACCAGACCCAGGATGTCCAAGACAAACCCTCAACAACAAAGGCGCCCCATTGAATCCAAATATATATTTAATATCAACTATTGGATTCTAATACCTAATACAATGAATATGCATGATGAATCTTATAGTTAAACATATACAAAATTATCAATGGCAGAAAACACAGTCACAAAGATTACATATAAAATTACCTTGGAAACCCCTCTACTAGGGAAAACCAACAAACCAGTAAGCTTTACCACTAATCTATTAAACAACACTCTTATCAAGTGTTTACAACAATGATTTACAATATTGCTACAACTTAAGCATGAAATCACTCTTCTTGTACAACCCCAACATAGTCTAGTCGGTACACTACATTACTTCTCAATATCTTGTGTCTCATACGTCATATTTTATAGACTTCTACGTTACAACATATTTATATATGCAATGCATACACTAGATTGTGGTACCCAAGTTAGTTATGGCTAACTTCTCATTAATGATGGTCCATAAATTCCTAACCAAATGCTTTTATTCTGTTACAATCAACTTAACTGAGTCAATATAGTCGACCACCCATTGAGATTCTTCTCATCCAAATGTTCATCAAATCCATGTGTGCTTTGTGTTTGTTGACTTCCTAGTCGACCATTCATGACCAACAACTAGTCGACTATACTAGTCGGTCTGTTGCCTAGACTTCTACCATCTATTGATTTTAATTCCAGTCGACTTGCTACTAGTTGACTACCAACTTCAACTATTTATTTACATGCAAAGAGTATAACACACCCCACAATGGTCGATGTGGATGAGGAAATATGTGAAATGGTGGTTGAAGAAACCCTATATGACATTACAACTATGAGACATGTCTTGGGATTTTCATAATTTAAGGAGACCTGGGTGTGTCCCCCATTGAACTATCATCTATGAAACAAATTTATGCCAATATTTTCTAAAGAAATTACATTCATGATGACACAATAATAATTTGGCAAACTCAAAGTGATGAATCATTGGAGAATATGGGACCCAAAGGACCAATGGTGTTACATGATGGGTAGCTTGCATAGCTAGGTGAAAGTGTTAACAGTGAATTGGAAATGTTGCTCCTCTAGTGATAGGGTTTGATGTAAGTAATCATAAGAACTATTTTGGGGAGGATGTAGATATAATGAAGTAAGGAACCACAACCATAAAATTTTGCACAAGGGATATTCAAGCAATTGAAATCCCTAATAATGACCCCATAAGTGGGGAAGGAACTCAAAATACACAAACTAGTTAGAGAAAAGGGGGGGAATTCTTGTAAACAATACTTAACCTCTTCTACTCCCCAATCAAAATTATGGGGTCTAAGTACATCACTTGAAGGTTGCAAGAACACTATAAATCATAATTGAAGGTGGAGAGGAAGAAACCATTATCCTCCTCTACCTAAGGGATATACACACCAAATTGGGAATACAAATAAGTTGCTGATGGGTCGAGTTTAGAAATGATGCCTAGATCTATGGGATGTCATGTTGGACTTAGGGTCTAATGTGGAAATCCTCCCAAATAAATCAACAACATTGATGGGGAACCCCCAATTGGTTTACTCTCCTATTCAATTGGGACTAACCAATTAGTACAAGATCTATTTGATTGGCATGCTAAAAATGTTGAAGTCGTTGTTTCCAATGTCAAAATATTTGTGGACTTCAAAGGAATTGAGATATTATATGTGAGGGATCCCTATCCTACACTTTTGAGGGTTAAGTGGAATAATAATAGTAATGTTGTGCTTAACCTTAAAAATGGGGAATGTCCTTTGAAGGAAATTATATCCAAGTGGGGTAAAGAAGTTTCTCCACTAGGGGAGTGGGATGTCACAAAAAGCAGTCCATGAGGAAATGCAAACCATGCTCTAATCCACTAAACTCACCACAGAAGATGGAAGGATTATGACACATTACATTTTATCCAAAGTGGGGGTTAATTGTTCTCTTGGTATGAGTTACCAAGTTGTGGATCCAATCGAGAGATGACAAGTTAGAACCTGGAATGCCAACACTGCCCCAATAACTCTTCTCCTTTTTCAGTGAATTTGGTTTTGGGGTTTATTTTTTTATACCCATTAGTATAATTGGAATTATTTGTGGAAATATGAGCTTATGTAATCCATCTCATCTTACCAAAGACTACATAAGAAATTTTTCATTTGGTTTTTCCCTTTTTAGGAGAAGTCTAATCGATAGCATGCCATTAGGATAGTTGAATAGATAAACATGGTAGATTGCTAGAAATAGATGATCTAAGATTCAAAACTGGTTTTTTGGTTTCTCCTTCTTTGTTTTTTGCACCACTAAAAACATGGATATAACCTAGGAATCATATTATTATTTATGAACTGCAAAAGTGAGACCAAAGATCTAAACTAAAATCCTACAGTTTTGTGACTGAAAATCAATGCTAAATGCTTCCTTTTGTACATTATTAAAATCCTAATTTATTTACTAAAAATATTGTCATTGGATATCCCTTGATTATTTTTCTAAGGTCAAAATCAGATGACATTTAAACTCCCCAAGCAATACATTTTTTTCTACAATTTTCTCACTTTCCATGTCCAATAATGACATTTATCACTTTTCATGTGCAATCATGGCACACATGACAACATATATATAAATTAAAATTTCATTAGTGACATTTTAGATAAACAACACACTTATCTTGTCAGCATATTCGCAAACGAAGAAAAATAATTCAATAGACAAAATTAAATAAAACAAAATTATAAACAAAACAAAAAACATAAATTGGTAAATTACATTTTGTGCTCAGTTTCACTCTATCACTATTTTAATTATGAATGGTAACATGGACGCTACTTTTAAACAATATTATGGAACAAGGAATAACATGAATAGAGTTTCTATGTTTCAATATTGAAATGAAAATAAGAGGAAGTTCTTACATTTAAACAAAGCCCATAGAAGGAAAAATTCATATGGTTTTACCTCTTTTAGGAGAAGTCTAGATGATAGACATTCCAATAAGTAAATTGAATAGATAAATCTAGTCGAATAGTAGAAATTGATGATCTGAGAGTGACACCTACCTTTTTGGTTTCTCCCTCTCTTTTGTTTTCACCACTAAAAACATGGATATAGCTCGGGTATCATATTTTTCTGAATTGCAAAAGTGGAATCTAAGATCTAAACTAAAATCCCACCGTTTTGTGACTGAAAATAAAGGCTACATTGTGCTTCCTTTTGTACATTAATAAAATCCTTATTAATTCACTAAAAAATAGTCATTGGATAGCCCTTGATTATTTTTCTAAGGTCAAACAAATACGAGATTTAAGCTCCACCAACAACAATTTTTTTGCACTTTCCATGTGCAATCATGAAATTTCTCACTTTTCATGTGCAATCATGAGATAAATGATAACATATATATAAAGTAAAGCATCACTAATGACATTGAATATGAAAAACACACTCAAATTTTTAGCATATGCCCAGACGAAGCAAAATAATTAAATAAATAAAATTACTAACCGGAATTTCCCTCGATACAGGTGGACGGCTGCCTCGCAAGCCACATGCAAGCGAGTACATGTCAGTCGAAGGAGGATGGGATGTGGCATAGGGAGGTGAGCCATATGGCAGTAGGCGGGACATTAATAGTGTAGCATGCGAGGGGAGGGGAGTTATAAGGATGAGGTAGCTAACATGACGAGTCATTTAAGAAGATATGACAGCTTGGGGATAGGCGACAGTGGAATGATTCGATTAAGAAGGAATGTTCAGTTGAGGAATGAAAGGTACAACACCGGGATGGAGGATGACATGGAGGATGGAGGACAACAGGCCAAGGTGACCATTGGAATCATAATAAATGCAACTTACAGATCAATGATGCTGCTCGTTAATGAAGGGATTGGAAGCAACAGACAGAGGAAGATATTAATAGTGGGTTTGACAGTGGAAGAGATGAAGGGTGAAGTGAAAAGGCTCATTGAGGCTCTGACAGTGCGAAAACATCTTGAAGTGGTGTTGATGATGGCTCCCCGCTAGAGAATGAGAAGCCAGAGGGGGGGGGAAGGAAGAGGTGAGCGACGCCAAGCGGAGGAGGAATTGTGGCACGAATTTATGTAGGATATTTCACCCCACATTGATGACACCATCTCAATTATGGAAGATGAGGAAATGCAGGTGAGGATGGAGGAGCAAGGCTCAGTGGTGATCTTGAGCCCGTATTGGGTGATGAGGAAGCTCTTGGCAAAGACGATGATGGAAAGAGAGAGCTTTGGTGACTTGGTACTGGGTGATGAGGAAGCTCTTGGCGAAGACGATGATGGAAAGAGAGAGCTTTGGTGACTTGGTGACTCAAATTATCAACAATTTGAAGGGGGGACTGATGCGAAATTTAGTGGACATGGAGGGAGTTCTGGAGCTGGCTAAGCCCCCTTTTATTCGTCAATCAATGCAAACTGAGTCTTCGTTGTTGGTTCTTGTGCACACAAATCCTGTCAGTGTGAAGAACCCTCTGGACAAAGGTACACCTCAAATGGCGGGAGAGGGGTAATGATGGTATTCTCCGTTCTTTTCCTTTTTGTCTGTTCAAGGGTGTTCATTCTGGAAGTTCTATGTAAAGGCTTTGAGCCATGGGTTGGGAAAGTTTTTTGTTATGGACTTGAGCCACATTTGTTGGGTAAAGGGTGGAATTTTTGTTTCCCTGCTCTGGAGTAATATGAAAATGATGTAAGAGGAGGGTTAGTAATGAGGGAATTGGGAGTCTCTGGTCGACAACGGGTCTATTGAGTGGACAGACTCTTTTTTTGTAAAACTATGTATAGTTTTCTTTTTTTAGTAATTGAGGGATCTTATATCTTACTCACAAAAAAAAATTACTAACCAGAAATTGGTCTGTTACATTTTGTGATTAGTTTCACTCTATCACTAGCTTAGTTATGAATGGTAACATGGAGGCCACTTTTAAACAAGATTAAGGAATGAGTAGTAACATGAATAGAGTTACTCCGGCTCAGTATTAAAATGAAAGGTAGAAGGTGAACTTATTTCCTTATCATATGCAAAGTTAATAGAACTAGAATAGGTCGAGGATCAGACCGATCCAGGAATAACTTGGAACTAATATGGCACATCCATTTTTGGTAAATGGAACCATATTTTCAGCATATAAACCCAAAGCTATATTTCAAACTAGGTACAAAAAGGACAATTAACAACTAAAGATGACCAAGATTTAAAAACATATTTAGAACAATGACAACATTAATCCTCCATCATGCTCACACCAAGCACCGTCCCTCCTAAAGAACATTAATCCTATGTTTTGTAGATGATACAACAATTGTAGCATTCGGTTGGCAAGACAAAACTATGTCCAAAGAGTAATAATATTCCCAAGGAGAATGGAATTCGTGACACCATCCTCCTACAAAATTGTTGTTAGTGGCTATGATGTAGAGATAAAATATGATGGTGGAGGGGCCTGCAATGTTTTGTTTCCTTAGAGCGTAGTACCATAGGCTTCCAAAACAATGCCAATTTCTAGTGAAACCCTTATTTCCTTTGAATGATCCTCCTAAAGACCAAAACCATGATATTTCATGCACTAAGCAACTATGAGGAAGATAAATAAAGTTGCATACTTCTCTTAACAATGGTCAAAGTTGTGGTTTACCTCATAAGCTAAAAAAATTTCCAAAAAATTTCCATGTCTTGGATTTATAAGTATGAACATATTCCTCAAAGGATTTCAGCGATTTTTTATTGTACTTGATGAATTTTATTATTGAAAATCAAAGGAAAGTTACTTTACAAAAACTACATCTATGAAATGCTCCCACGGTGCTGTGTTTGGGAACCTAAAAACTGAGATGAATGATCAACATGCTTGGAATTGAAAATTTTAATTTCAGTTCCAAGTTTGAAGGCTACATCTGAAACGCGGTTTGTGACCACGTGAACATGGCCCATGTTCATGATTTTATTGTCATGTGTGTGCTCCATAGGGACCGAAGGAACTATGTCATATATAGCCCTCAACCTTATAAAATTTTTACTAAATTGGTTTCTTGATTCGTGGACTACAGAGAGGGTAACGTCTAGTTGAAAAATGCATAGAAAACGTAACAAAGAACCACTAAAAACACGAACCCCATTGGTTTCTATGATTCTTATTACTATATGTCCCACATTATTATCTTAAATGGCATTTTTTCATGAGAAATGCATAGTAGACAAATAGAGTTTTCCAACGACGAGCTACACTGTGTCTTTTGATTCCTTTCTAATATATTTCATAAAGCAAAATTGAATTATGTTAGCACCATGATGATAATTGACTTTAATAAACATATATAATCCAATATATACCATTATATGGGTCATTATGCTTGTATAATCAATTTGGCCTAAAGTGGGTCCCACTACTTATTCATACTTTTGCAACTCATAATTTTCTTAAGTCAAATCCAGCCTGATTAGTGACCTCAAAATCCATATGTGATCCATTTTCTACACCTAAATTACCCATTTAATAAAAAAAGACAATTTCACCCAAGGTGGGGTCCATAAGAAAAAACCACTTTCATACTTTTGCAACTCGAAATTATATTTTGTCTGCTCCGACATGGTTAGTGGCTTCAATAAACATGTATGATCCATTTTCTGTGTTCAAATATATCATTTGGCCCATTGTGAAATTTGGTCTAAGGTGGGCCCCATTGGGAAAAGGGTTAGTTTTGGGAAGTGAGCCTTTTTAGGTGACAACACCTTCCTTGGTGTGCTTCCATACGAAATACTTATCTATGTAATAGAATTCTTGTTATAACATGATTTTCCACACCCTATGCAGCATGACTTGATGGCCTACCTTGTCCCTCTGCAGACTCATCCTACCCCTCTTGCTCAATAAAAACCCCCAAAACCATATTTTTGTTGATGTACGCGGGTCACCAGCACTACAACACGCGTATACACATTCTGCACCATTACAACCCACGTACATCAAGTTTCATGCTCAAAATTGAAATTATTTCGAGTTTTCCTTGCCAAGTCACAACTGTTATGATTCTTGGCCTTCCATGTACTAAAAAACGCTATGATTCGACCCTCTACCTCCTTTGAGGGATATATATTGAGCCATTTTGAAGCATTTGAGAGAGGAGAAATTTGAGAGCAAGTTAAATTTGGAGAAAATTTTCCCCATTTCTACGCCTTGAGTCTGCATCCCTTTTTCCTTGTAAGATTGAACCTCTTTTATGTTCATCTCCCAAGCTCTTCCATATCTTGTGAAGGAGGAACCCAATTACTCCTTGAACTTGTGAGCTTGCTATTGTATGGAGGATTGAAGTGGTGGAGGCCTAGGTGGAAGAACTTAGTTTCTCGGTTCCGACGAGTTGCCAACAGAAGGTTGTCACTATGTACTTCTATTCATTATATTAATAGAAATATTCTTTTTTCATCCAATTCATGTTGCAAATGTTTATATTATTTTCATTGAGTATATTTGATTAATACTATGCTAGATTATATGCTAACAATTTATATACATTTCATATGCTTGTATGCCTTGGTTGTTGAGGACAAGTTGCAGGTGAAGAGCATTGGAGTGAGAGCTCAATGGTGGTCTTCTTTAGACATCCGGTTGAGGTAAGGGTCTTATCCTTTTATTGTTGGGATTTTATGTTTATATAACATATTTGGCAATTGAGTTGATTTCTGGTGTCACTTTGTTTGTTGTGGTTCTACCCCAAGCCATAGGAATATTTTCTCCGTAACAGAATTGGTGAAACCACTGGGGAGGTCTCCTTTTTGGGTTTTTTTGGGTTATTTTTCTCTTTTATTGATCTCTGTTTGCATGATTTTTTGTGTCACTGGTAGTTTGACAGTCGGTATTTTGATGTTTCCTTGAGTGGTTTCGATTCATTCTATTTTTTTGGCCATTTTTCTCCCCATACATGGGCTGGGTGTGTCATGCTTGCGTACCCACGTGGCCTACCTGTGTTTCACCCATGTACATACGTTGATATTTCACTAACATTCGCATAAATCTCAGTTTTTAGCCTATTTCTTGAATGGGATGTTTTCATTTTGAGTTCTGAGTGTTGTTGAGTCTTCTTGGGTCTTTGTGCTATCTATTGGTTGCATTTATGGTGACTGGAAGCCCTCTTATTTCTTAGTTTTTAGGAAAATTAGTTTCTTGTCATTTTTTTCATTAGTAGTCCTTTTTTATGTGTTTGAGTCATGACTTCTCAGTGTCTTGCTTGGTTGGTATTCTTATACTAGCTGCAAAATCTGAGAGGTTTATGGTTCAATCTTGCATTTTCATTCCATTATATTGAAAATACAAAAATATTTGCATTTTGCATGTTTACTTGAGCACTTGCACTTTTGCTTGGAGTTGCATTAGTCTAGGCATCATTTGGAAATATTGCATTTGCATTGAAAGAAAGAGACCATACTTGTGAATTTTCAGTTAATAACATACCATTTTCATTTGAAAAAAAGACTAGTACTTAGCAATGTTTTTACGTATGCTTCTTTCTTTTTCTCGAGTCACAAACACCACTAGTTGCATGGCCACATTCCTTTGAGTAAGAAACAATCAATGAAAATTAATGCTTAATTTTAAAATTGATTCGAAAGATTTTTTTTTGGGTGCAAAAACAAGTGTAGGTTATAGAGTCTTGGAATACTATTTTGTGAGTAAACTTCTTCAAGACTACAAAACTTAACATTAGGAGTCTATCCAGGGAGTGGTGAAATCCATGGTATAATTGGATTTCTCGAGAATCTCCTATTAAATAGGAGTGAAGAACGAGGTAGTGTGAAAGTTGGTCGCGGAGATAGCCCTCTAATACCCTCCTAGCGTCAGAGATATATCCAGGGTTTTTTCATATCTGGGGGTTCTTGAAGCACCTAAGTGTTTCTTGAACTTCGGGCTTAACTACCCTGCCCATACGGTGGACTTGGCCCATTAATTTTTTCCCAAGCATTGGTTATACATAGTGACCTTAGTTTCTTATCCTAGGTATCCACACACGGTACTTGCAGGGCTTATTTTGTGAGTGTCCCGAGTCAGATAGGGGTTGGAAAACACACAGACTTGCGCTGCAGAGTTTGAGGGACCTTATAATTGATTGTGTTACCTTTGTATGTAGTAGCAGAGTCTTAGTCCCCTCCTGGGCGAGGCATAATATAGTTCGAGAGGCCACTTAGCCATCTCCTTTGTTTGTGTGCATTTGGATTAGCTTTTTTAAGAGTGTGCTCATTGCCGGTTAGTTAGCCTTAGGGATTGATACCATTTTTTGTGACTTTTTTGAAGTCATCGTAGATTGAGTTCCGGCTATCCATTGTTCTCATCATTTAGTAGGTTTAACACCCAGTTATCCTTTGCAGCCTTTTCATAACATGCGTAGAGATAATAAAGGTGGTCCTTATATATCTCATCGAGAGGTTCAAATAATTCTTACTATGAGCTCTGCTTCTGATATGTCAGGGATCCCTTTGACTCCTACATCAGCAGTGGTTGTGGGAGTCCATGTGACTCCCTTCTCTGTTGCCTCATGGGTCCTAGGGAATCCTATATCCATGGGTTCTCAAGCCACTATTTCATCTCGACCTATTAGAACGAATCCTTTTGATTATACTTGGTCATCTGATCGTTTGTCCAATTTTTCCTTAGGGTTATTAGGCACTGATCCTTAGTCGATCCCCTTGGCCTCTAATCCCTTTAATTTTGGTGTTCCTAATCCAACATCGAGTATCCCATCCTCCATACCAGTTTGCAATGGTAACCCTGGTATCAGACTTGGGGGCATACCAGCCTCCTCTACTGCATATCAATTTGGGAGCAGTCATATCCCTCCTCCTTCTCCTTATGTTGTGGGGAGACATCCCCTTCATTAGCCCCTAATACCAGTGTTAATCCTTTTATGGATAGGGGTGGGATTGCAGGTGGTGGTTCTACCTCTTATATCCCATCTGTATTCCCATCAGCTACTACAACAGTTCCCACGAATGATTTTGTTATGGTGCATCCTCCTCTGAGTTCGATTGTTCCTTTGGGAGGTATATTTTAATATGGGTACTCCCCCTCTCCCTTCATCTAGAGTTCCTTCATCGAGGGGGGGGGGTATATGCCTCCTCCCTTGTCAAGTAGAAATGTACACCATCATATATTGGGAAATTTTGGTAATATTTATTTCTCCTCCTAGGGATCCCTACCATGCACATGCATGTGGACCCTTACATGAATCAATTTGGAAGGGGTTATGATCCTACTTGTCAGGGTCACGGTCTCTATCACAACAAATTGTGGCCCATGATCTCTAATTTGATGCCTACAAGCATTTATCCATAGAACCAATATTTCTCGGGGACATGGTCTCAAAATTCACAAGCAAGGCTCCCATTTCTGGCTACCTTGAATTTTCCAAACTTATCTAGATTAATGAACGATCATGTGTGTCATGATCTGGCATCGCCCCCGATCCCCACCAATATTCCATTTGACATCCCTAAGTTTGATGGTAAGAAGGGTGAGCATCCAGGTGATCATGTTACAACCTTTCACCTTTGGTGCTCGTCCAATTTCTTGAACCGCGATTCTATTCATTTGAGACTATTTCAATGCACCCTCACATGGCCTGCTACAAAATGGTATGTCGAGTTACCTGGGGGCATGTACCAGACCTTTAATGTGTTAGGATATTTTAATACTCCACCCTTGTCCTACCTAGCATTATTTCATTTTACTAGTAGTTGATGATGTCATTTTCCCCCTAGTGGTGTGCATATGTCATCCATGATCCATCTACCACCTTCCGAGCTCTGCATGCATTATTTTAGGACCACTTTAGTCATTTCCCTATTTTATAGGAACCTACTCAATGTTCCAGTTCAGTCCACCTGAGTTAGCTGAATCTTGTGGGGGGTTAGAGCTACGAATGCCATTGATTGTGGCCTCATGCACGATTTTATGACTGTTTTTCATGGAAAAATCACTAATGCACCCTCCTTGGTTAGCGAACTGATTGTGTCTTCAGTTAAATGAGTTTAGGATCAATTTGGTTGAGTTTGAGTCTTATGGAGCACTCAAGTGGTGGAAAATTCTATGCTAGAAAAAATGAGGTTCGAATTATCAGGTGATTCGAATTCTCTCCATTTTAACATCATTGTTGACTATACTGATTATTGGATCATCTGACATTATTCTGATCCTATCCGAGTTCCCATGCATGATTAATTGTCTGCTCATTTTTACTGCAATTTTCACTCTAATTCATCTTTTCTGCTCATTCTTTCTCTGTGACGTATACTCAAATCTTAGGTCTGCTATGATTTAGAATTTCACATGGTATCAGATCCATTTGAGCATACGTTGAGCAGCTGCTTTCAGTAGTGCACTAGAAGCCTCTGGATTTCCACAAGAAATCCCGATGCCATTGCATTGAATTCATTGGATAAATCCTTTGAAGTCTAGCTAGGTGTGAAGGATCTAGAAAAATGTGCCTATTGTCCTAAAGCAATGCTCATTAGTAGTATATCTCTAAAATTGAGAGTTTTTTGCAGGTTATTAAAAAAAGATTGAGTGCAGCAATAGCAACAATTTCACTTTGTATTCGCTCTAGCAGTTCTCATGGACAATTCGAACTCTCCTCTCTCTCCTAGGATCCTGAAACCCTTCAATTAACTTGATTGGAGGGCTGATATGCATATGGTCTTGCACAACAAGTCACTGTACAAGGTAACTATGGGGAAGGAGGTCGAATCTCAAACAATAGTTGAGAAGGCCAAGTATCTGAATAGATTGGATGAAGCATTCGGTTTCATGTGTATTCATAATTTCCATAGATATACTCTTCCACCTCGAAGGATTGAAGACTCCAAGAGAGGTATGGTTGAAGTTGGAGACCCTCTTCGACAAGAAATATGAGCTAAGGGGCCATATTCTGTAGAATGAGTTGATTTCTCTTCAACTGAGCAATTTCGATACCATCCAACAATTATTTTCCAAATTCAAATCTTTGGTCATGCAATGCAAGCAGTGTGGCATTGAGAAGAAGGATGAGTAGTTGGTGCTATCCATTATGAGCAAGCTAGGTCTTGAGTTCTCCATCTTTGTCTCTACCCTCCATTCAGGGCGAATGTCAATTCCTGGTTGGAAGATGCCATCCTTAGATGTTTTCACTTAATCTCTCATCCAAGAACAAGACAAATTGATCCAAATGGGCTCCTTGAAGGCCTCCAAAGATCAAGCTCTTATGGCTGGAGAAGCAAAAAGTGCGACTCGAAAGGGGAAGCACAAGGGAAAGGATAAGAGGCAATCTGAACCCAAGCATAATTCCAATTCAAGTTCATTAGAAGGAGCCTCCAGCTCCAAGAAGGAAAAACAAAATGGATTTTATAAATCCAAGTGTTCCTATTGCAAGATAGGAAACCACCCAGAGAGATCTTGCATGCAGAAGAAAATAGATCAGATGACCAAGATTCGTGAACATCACAACATTTCCCTCCTAGAAGGTGCAAGAGAGACTGATTCTGGAAGTGAGTCTGATGGCCATGAGAAATTCCATGCACTAAAGGTTGTATTTTCAAAATCACAAGCCCTCCTCATAGATTCAGGAGCCTCCAACCACATGGTTTCCTCTAGAGAATCATTTTATTCTCTAGATCTCAAAGATGGTACGATTATTCACATGGGAGATAACTCTCAGATATCTGCTGAAGGGAAGGGCACAATACATCTGGAGCATGGGAAGTTCAAAAATGTTCTATTTGTACCTTCTTTGTCAGCAAATTTTTTGTCTGTATATCAGATGACTCACATAGGTTCACCGAAGAAAGTGGTTTTTGGTCCTAACACAATTAAGATTGCAATGATATCTACTGGGAATATTATAGTGAAAGGGTTTTCAAACCATGCCTCCAAGGCATATGAATTCTCCCATTTTTTTCCATACTCTCTGCCTAACCCATTGGAGTATGATGAAGATCAAAGTGATATCTCTTCTAATGAAGATGAGTATCAAGATCTTGATGTTGAGAATAAAGTTCAAGGATATTTAGATCCATATCCAACATATGATCTCAATCCATGGCCAAGGCCAATATGGGCTCACAAAGTCCTTATAGCCTCTGGGAACATAGGTGGGGATCCATATGACCATAGAACCACCAGATCTCAATATCATGCAAACCTTGCACTATGTCATGTAGATCCACTTCTCTCAAAGAGGTGCTACATGATGGTGGGGTTTGATCCACAATCCCTTGAAGAGACTTGCCACAAGGGATCTACAACCAAGTACAAATATCAGTTGTCTGACAAAGGGTACTCAAATGTTCATGATTTGGACCACAATGAGCCATTCTCTCTAGTAGCAAGAAGTGTTCCTGAAATACTTGTTTTGGAAAATACAACTTCGACACAGTGGGAGGTACGTCAGAGATCCAGATCTAGCACCTGTATTGCTATCCTACATAGGAGAAGATTTCCAATATTTTTGCAAAGGATTTCACTCATAAAAGTTTTTTTTCCTTCTCTTCTTAGTATGAAGGTTATTTGAGTTCCCTACTGCTGTTCCTTTTGAGGGGGGGTATTTTTCCCATCAGGTTTTTCCCCATTTCCTTGGTTCATGGAAAGTTCTTTATTTTTTATCATTTATTTGATTGTATGGGTGAACTTTCGTCTTAGTAACTAGGGCCCAGGATGAAAAAGTATGGATTAAGTGGGGGTGTTAGGATATTTTAATACTCCACTCTTGTCCTACCTAGCATAATTTCATTTTCCTAGTAGTTGATGATGTCATTTTACCCTAGTGATGTGAATATGTCATCCAAGATCCATATACCACCTTCTAAGCTCTGCATGCATCATTTTAGGACCACTTTAGTCAGTTCCCTATTTTATAGGAACCTACTCAGTGTTCCAGTTCAGTGTTCTTGACTTAGATGACTCTTATGGGGGGTTAGAGCTCCGAATGCCATTGATTGTGGCCTCATGCTCCCTTTCCTGAATGTTTTGTATGGAAAACTCACTAATGCACCCTCCTTGGTTAGTTAACTGATTGTGTCTTCAGTTAACTGAGTTTAGGATCAGTTTGGTTGAGTTTGAGTCTTCTAGAGCACTCCAGTGGTGGCAATTCCTATGCTATACCAACTGAGCTTCGAATTCTCTTCTGTGATTTGAATTCTATCCATTGTAACATCATTATTGAATATACTGATTATTGGATCATGTGACATTATTCTGCTCCTATCTAAGTTCTCATGCATGACTAATTGTCTGCTCATTTTTATTGCAATTTTCACTCTAATTCATCTTTTTCTACTCTTTCTTTCTCTGTGAGGTATACCCAGCTCTTAGGTCTATTGTGATTTAGAATTTCACATAATGACCTAGCCTTAGTTTTTCTCAACCACTTTCAGTTTTCGGTCCGTTACGACGCAGGAGCATAAATTTTGTCGACATTCCGTCAAGATAATCCACTCACATTTCAGATCATATTTAGGACAAGCGTGGACAAAAGTGGTTGATTAAAGCTAACATTCTACCAGATTTCATGTTGGAATGGTTCCTTAAGTCCGTTTTTCCATACATTGCAAAGGATGTCTCAACATCCAAAGTAACTACTGAGGAACATGCTATGTTTAAAGCTAAACAATTAGATTTGATCTACGCTCAATCTGGGCTTCTTTATAAAATTATTCCTGACGCACCGTGATCCAACCATGATTATAAGCAAAACCCAGCGCCTCATGCCATTGGAATTATAGGAGCCACAAGTGCCAAGTTTGCAGATCAGGGGACAAATCAGATGCAAAATTTTTCCATTAGCCATTCTACAACAGGACAAGCTACGGCTTCGTCCTCTCCCACTAGTCGTCGAATGTACAATCCATACAATCAACAAACCCGAGAGGTAACCAACAACTTGGAGGGAATACGAATAAGGGGAAGAATAATCGTAAGGGTGGTAATAACAATAAGAAAGCAAATCTAAATAATGAAAAGAATGATAATAATGCTGGTGGGGACAAGAAACAAAGACGGAAGGTGAAGTTTCCTTGTAATATTTGCACACAGGAACACCTTACTCACTTGTGCCCCATAATGGATGAGGCCTTGAAGCTTATAGCACATAGCCAAACTATGTTAACAAATCCGCTTCCTCATAATCAAAATATGGCTTCAAGTGCTTCTAATACCGGAAATGGATCCGGTGGGAGTCCAAACCCTTTGGACCATGATGGTGGCCATAGATATGTTAATTATATGGTCCAGTTAGAGGTTAATATTTCCACCCGCTCTTGTGACTATGGTCCTCTGCAACCTTCTATGGGTAAAGATCCTCCCCTGCTAGAGATCCATTTGTAGATCGATAAGACTGACCCTACACCTCATGTTCCAAGAGGAGTTCTTAAGCACTTGAACTATAACCCTAATGCCAGAGCCACCCATAGTTATTCCACTGTTGAGGATCTAGGCCAAACATCATGTGCCATGTCAGCTTTGGAGGTACTCCAAACGTGCCTCGCATAGAGGAATCCCTTGCTATCTACCCTAGGGGATATTGACTTAAGTAGCCCTAGTGTTATCAAGTTTGATACTGTTGATGTTAAACCTTGCTTATCTTACCTTGTGGCTTTCCAAATCCATGTGGAATTCCTTAAAATGATCGTCAAATGTACTATTGTTGATGAAGGTGCTTCAAATTCAGTGATGTCCCTATCTTGTTGGAAGTCCCTTGGATCTCCTCAGTTATCCCAATCCATGACCATGTTGACTACATTCAATGAACGTTCATTTCAACCACATGGAATTATACCCTCTCTTCAGTTCTAGTTGGGTAGGAAATATGCGTCGGTTAAGGTTAAGGTGGTTGATGCACCCCTTGAGTATAATCTTTTACTGGGAAGAAATTGGATCTATGCTATGAAAGCGGTCGTCTCATCTCTGTTTCACGTGATATGATTTCCTCACGAAGGAAAAATCATGACAATCGATAAGTTATATTTTACTAGCCCTAGTTCCTCTACATCGTCAGGATCTACAGTCCCTATAATTGAAAATTCTCAGAAGGAAACTGAGAATTTTGGTGTTGGTATGTATTCTTCTCTCATGGGAACTCTTAATTTTTCGGTACCAATCTTGTATATCGATTCCATTTCCAATGGTGCTTCATCATCTCTGAGTCTGATTTCATTTCGCACTTCATATTTTAATGATCCTTGGAGTCTCCCTTCCTAGACTAAATCATGTGAAGGGAACCCACACATCGGAATGGCTATGCCGCTGTCTGCAACAGGGGTTTCTTATCAAGCTTTACAACTAGTCATTGTATACCCTAATATTTCCTCTTCACGAACAGAGAAGGAAGATCCCGTGCTCCCGGCTGCTTGGGAGGTTAACTCATCATGATTACATGATTGTCTCAACGATAATTTTCCTTTAGATGGAGCTATTTTTGAAGCCATGAATGGTCCTGCTTTGGAGGACCTACATCATAGATCTTACTTCCTCCCAGAGCTTGAAAGGATCGAGCACGACGAGTTTCGGTCAAACTTAGGTGAGAAAGTTAGTCACCCCATGGCCCCGTTGGATACGCATGGTATATATGCTAAAGGGAACATGGAGAATATTTATCCTACCATTCCGATCAACAGTTCTCGAACTCCTGGCAAAGTGGAGAATGTTTATATCGGTGCATATTGTTCGCCTGAATAAATTCAGATTTACATTGATTTGTTCAAATAATTACGAGATGTTTTTCCTTGGTCCTATGAGGAGATGCCGGGAATAGATCCAAGCATTTTCGAGCACGAAATTAATACTTACCCTAATGTTAAGCCTATTAGAAAATGCCTAAGAGTGGTGAATCCTCAAAAGGCGCTCAACATTAAAGCAGAGGTGGAGAAGCTTCTTAAGGCTGGCTTCATCTACCCGGTTTGTTTGACTGAGTGGGTATCCAATCCCGTTCATGTGGATAAAAAGAAAGGAACCATCCGAGTGTGCATGGATTTTTGAGATCTGAATAAAGTTTGTCCGAAAGATGACTTCCCCACACCCTTTATTGATTAGATTATTGATGAATGTGCGGGAAGTGAAATTTTCTTGTTTATGGATAGTTTTGTTTTTTTTTTTTTTGTTTTTTTTTGTTTTTTTTTTTTTTTTTTTTTGTTTTTTTTTTTTTTTTTTTGTTTTTTTTTTTTTTTTTTTTTTTTTTTTTTTGTTTTTTTTTTTTTTTTTTTTTTTTTTTTTCTGGTTATAATCAAATCCAAATCAAACTTGAGGATCAACATAAGATGGAATTTATCTATTCTTAGGGAACCTTTGCATACCGAAAAATTCCCTTCGGCCTTAAAAACGTCGGAGAAACTTTTCAGCGGGCTATGACTTTTGCATTCCATGATATCAAACGTATAGTAGAGGCTAATTATTTGGACAACCTTGCTGCTTAGTCTCGCAAGAGGGTGGATCATCAAGTTCACCTTCGACTTGTTTTCGAAAGATGCAGGTGTTATAAGATTCGCTTGAACCCTCATAAGTGCATCTTTTGCATTAGAACATGTCACCTTTTTGTATTTATCATTTTAAAGGACGGAATCATGGTTGACCCTTTAAAGGTTGAAGAAATACTTCGGTTTCCTCCCACACGCTCAATTATTCAACTTCAAAGTCTTTAGGGAAAATCCAATTTTCTACGTCGTTTTATAGTGAACTATGTCAACATTACTAAGGGTTTTATGCATATTTTGAAGAAGGATGCTCTGTTTGTATGTGATGAGCGAGACCATGAGTCCTTTGATCCCCTTAAGAAATCCTGGGTATTGGCACCTCTACTTCGTCCTCCCGACTATAGTAGAGATTTTTTTCTCTATATCATTGTGTCTTAAGAGACGGTTGGTATGGTCTTGGTTTAGGAGGATGACAAGATCCACGAGCACATTATCTATTATCTCAGTAGAAATTTCATAGATTCTGAACTTAAATATCCTCATGTGGAAAAATTATCCCTCACGGCTGTTCATGCAGTCCAGAGGTTGCATCATTATATTTTACTTCACAAGACTATTGTCATGGCACATGGAATCAATCCATTTCAATTTGTCTTGACAAGATGCATTATTGGGGGGGAATATAATAAATGGATTGTGATTTTTCAAGAGTTTGAACTCAATTTTGTATTTGCGAAATCTAAAAAGTCGTTAGTCTTCACGGAGTTAATGTTTGATTTTCCTAGGCAAGATGATGATACAGTTTAGAAGGACGCTTTTTTTTATGAGAATATCTTCCTTATCTCATCTTTGGACCCATGGTATGGAGAAATTATTGTTTATCTTTGGCCTCTAAAGTTCCCTCTGCATATTTTGAGGTCAGAACGATGATGTATACGTCATCAAGCCAAAAAATACCTCATCATATGTGACACTTTGTATCGTCGGGGGGTGGATTCTATTTTGAGTCATAGTTTAACCCACGATGAGGAAGAGGATGTGCTGAATGACTGCCACAGTGTAGTGTGTGGTGGTCACTTATCCTAGCTTGCCACAACTGAAAAAAAATTGAGAGCTGGTTACTATTGGCCATCCATCTTTAAATATTGTGTTAATGTGGTCAAGAGATGTCACCCTTGTCAGGTGTTCTCTCACAATATGCACTCGCGTCCTACTCTGTTGTATCTAGTCATCACCGTCGGTCCCTTCACTAAGTGGGGGGGTTGATTTCATGGATTACAACCCAGCTTTGGCTAGGGGACACCACCATATCATCATGGTTGTGGACTATTTTATTAAGTGGGCAGAGGCCACGTCGACTGTGAAATATGATGGTGAGATTGCAGTCCATTTCGTATTCAATGAAATTATAGCTCGGTTTGGGATTCTGAAAAATATTGCCACGTATCATGGTAGTCACTTTCAAAATAAAATAATGACAGAATTAACATTAAAATTGGGGTTTAAAAAATACCATTCATCATCTTATTATCCACAGGAGAATGATCAAGTGGAGGTCATTAATAAATCTCTCAAGGCCATATTACAAAAGACAGTCAAATAAAGCAAATCTAACTGGTACATTATGCTATATCCTTCTTTGTGGGCATACTAAACCGCAGTAAATACTTCCATCGGTTTTTCACCTTTCTAGTTAGTTCATGGAGTGGAGTCTGTCTTTCCTATTGAATATGAAATCCCTTCTTTCAAGTTATCCATTGAGATCTCGTCTGACACTTCGGAGTTAGAGCAACGTTTATTCCACCTTGAGCAACTTGATGAGCAACATTGAGATGTTTTTGTGGCTATAGAGGCTAATAAATGTCGTGTTAAGGTTCATTACGATAATTCCGCCCGTCCCCAACAATACACTGAGGACTTGGTTCTCTTATATGACCAAGCTAAGGAACCAATTGGGGCAAGCATGCTTAACCCAATGTGGCATGGTACTTACATTGTGAGGCATGTCTTAGAAAAAGGAGCTTATGAGTTATAATATTATGATGAGAATGTGCTGAAGGATCCTAGGAATGGGCTATATCTTAAAAAGTACTATGCTTGAGCATCCAACTTAGGTTGGTACCTTGTGCATTATTGTATATTTCTGTATATATTTTGGTTTTTCCCTTTGGTGTCACTGGTTTGATTATATGCTTCCTCTTGGTTGGAAGATGTCAACATATTTTTTGACATACTTAGGATTTGTGGATGGTTTCGGTCATCATGCATAGAACTTAGTTGCTGTTGCTTGGGTCATTTGTTCACCCGAGGGTCAACTTGTGTCTTCGGGAGGCATATGTCTAGAGCCATCATCGAATAATGTGGCTGAGTATAATTTTGTCATTGATCTATTACATTATGCCATTTTTAATGGTATTCAATCCATAGAAGTTCACATAGATTCACGGTTGGTTGTTTCGCAATTGAACGACCGATATCATGTTAGAGATCCTACATTACTGATACGATTCTTACGAGTAAGACTTTCAGAACAACATTTTTATTTCATCACATACATTTACATACCTAGAATATCTAATCAAGTATCTGATGCATATGCAAATTATGTTTTAGATTGGCATTTGTCTCATAGCTTAGAAAAATAAGCATTCATTCATAAACAAATAATAATAAAACTGGTAACCATAATTTTTTCGATTTCCATAAAAGTTCAAAATGTGGTATCATAGTACAAAATTGGGCTTTTATCCCTCAAAATGTACATGTTCGGTACATAATATAACCATGGCATATATGCGTGAGGTCCTAGATATGTATCATTATAACATACTATGGCGTTGTCTAGACGCCGAAAGAGCCTCACCCATGCACAGGGTACCCCTACTACATGCCTCTACATGGTCTCTAGTAGATCCTGAATCTGTACCATCAGAACCCTATGGGTCAATCGAGCTAGGTTGCCTTGTACATTATGCAAATTCCGTTCGACATCTCCACTAGCTATCTCCTCTCCTCGACCTATGTGTTGGTGTTGTGGGTATCCCTCCGGTCGTCGTGGATCAATGTCTATAGAAAATATGTTAATGTTAATATATGATGCCACCGAAAAAAAAAATTGCTTTTATTAAATAAAAAAATCCAAAAAATGAAATATTAAAAAATAAAAATTATCCCTACCAATATCCCTGAAGGAGGACCCTAGTGGTAATGGCATGTCTCTATCCCCACAAAAGTCAATCCCCTCATAGGGATAGTTATCAATGGAAATCACTTGTCATCGCCACCAGTGGAACAATTCATCCTCATATGGAGAGGGCACTCTGCCACCTCCCAATCACCTCATAATCTCAGTCCAATTTGTCTAGGATGTATCTTGTAGACCGTGAGGAGGTACTTCTACCCTCGAACTAAGGCCTGGAACCCTCTCAAATAAGAAACTGCATAAGATACTGGTGAATCAAAATTTCTTTGATCTCCCAAGTTTGCATTCGGTCAGTTGGTTTTTCACGTTTTCCAACAGGGATGTACACCAATCATATACAGTGGGTCTTATTTTTAGTGGACCTAGAGCTTATATTTATTCAGTCTAATTCTAGGACTGATTCTCACATAAATTTATAGCTTCTTATAGAAGTGTCGTTATTTAAGTGGTAGTGATTTCCCGGCCATGGGTACCCTAGTTAGAACCTATCTTCCCATTTGGTGCCCATGTTGCAGCTCATCCCTAGGTATGGGATTCACTTATAGTCCTGCCATGTATTTGCGTGGAAACCTCATGTTTCTTCTCATCTTTTATGGTGGCCATCACCCAAACAGAATCCCTTTTATATCAAGTTGTAATTACATATCATTAACTTGCTTGCATTTTTAAGCCTGATTATGTCTCCCGCTTTATCATTATAAGCCAAATTGCCTAAGCATTTCTCAATTCTATCCAAGCAGAGCCTATCATTTAACTTGTAGCTTGATTTTCCCTTACCTCAGAGGAAACATCCCCCTGAGTGTCCTTATCCTACACGCGATCCCTTGCATTGAGCATAGGTATGTTCCATTGCATGGAACTAGTTTTCTTGTCCGCGACACTTGTTTCCTCTCATTTGTACTATAAGCACTCTTTTATTCTTTTTTTTTTCCAGGATTCTATAATATGAAGAAGACAAAAAAATTGATAAACATAAAAATCCGGATGGGAAAATGATATTGTCCTATATTGGCAACAATCATGTCTCCTTTGAACATATCACACATTTTTGAGTCTATCCATCAAAGGTTTGGGTTTAGTATGGCCTTAGGAACCTAAAATCATTACTCAGAGTTTAATCCTCTGACTAGTTAAGCTTCCAGTCCCTATGGAGACTATGTTGATGCCTCCTGCATCATAGGGTTATGTCAATGTTCAATATTGATTCTATGCTACCTGAGTTTATCCATTTGCCTCATGCTCTTGTTCAAAGGAATTCTATAAACTTGAGTCATCCGTCCTCATATTTCTTGACTTTGCATGTCGACCATCCCTTTATAATTTCATTCTAGAATCACATGAATTTGTTGTCCTACCCAGTACCCTGGACCTACTTTCATTAGTGGTAGGTGACCTTGAACTCAACGGATGACACTTCATCATTGGTCGTTGACTGAGTGGTTTCCCTTGTGTTCGACGACAATAAATCTATTCACACATTGGGATTCGTGTCGTGTCTTGGATTCCATTAGACCTCATTGACGGTTTCATCATTTCTGTCAGCAATTTTCATCATTGGCTTCTATTCAGAGAGTCTCTTCTGTGCACCACTTGCATGTGGTGCATGCGAGAGATGCACATGGTTATTGGTTCATGTATATCTTGTTGGTATGAGTTCTTCCAAATCATTTAGCCTAGCTGCATACCTCATTTCGATTGATGGGGGATGCCCTAATTTCCTCCTTCAAGCGGATCTCATTCCATCGACTTCAGATCTTCGATTATGGAATTGAGATCTAGAGTCAAATGTGTACCTTGAGACTTGCAAGTCATCACTGGTAGGTTCTCTCATCATCGATAGTTGGGAATACATCAATGTCTCTTGATCAATGGATTTTGCAAGTGTTCGACCTCAACACCTTTATTCACACTTTTTCAATGTACTCGGTGCCTTGACACCCACTTTCATATTGGTGGGTAGTCTTGCATCTGTTAATGGTATACCTTAATGGTTGGTAATCAGATGATGTTTCATCATGTTCGACTTCAATACTTGTATTCACGTGATAGGACATGCACCATCAACGATTTGTGTATAATACCTTAGACTATAGTAGCATCATATTATATGCTACTATCCTTGATCATGACAGTACCTATGGGACCTCAGTTCTCATGGCAGAGAAATTTGTACTCAAGTATGTACCATATTTCTTTAGTTGATTTGGAGACTAAACTCCACTATGTGTTGCTCGTGGATGTGACCAATTATGACATATGTCTATTATGTACTTCATATTCATGGCCATGAACACCTATTGTATGAGACTACTATGTACTTTAGATTCACAATCATGTGTATAAAGTCAATGTTGTAATGTTCTGATGAGTGGCTAGTTCTTTCGGATGGGTCTCCACTACTCCACGTCTAAGATGTATAATGTATTTTGACCATTGCAATCACCCCTATGATCTCATACATTAGGGGGCATCTGTTATAACATGATTTTCCACACCCTATGCAACATGCTTTGATGGCCTACCTTGTCCCTCTACATACTCATCCTACCCCTCTTGCTTAGTAAAAACCCCACAAAACATATTTTTGTTGATGTATGTGGGTCACCAACACTACAACACGCATATACACATCTTGCACCATTACGGCCAGCTTACATCGGGTTTCATGCTCAAGATTAGAAATATTTCGAGTTTTCCTTTCCAAGTCACAACTATTATGATTCTTGGCCTTCTCTATACTGTAAAATGCTATGATTCGACCGTCCACCTCCTTTGAGGGATATATATTGAGCCATTTTGAAGCAATTGAGAGAGAAGAAATTTGAGAGCAAGTAAATTCTGGACAAATTTTGTCCCATTACTATTCCTTGAGTTTGCATGCCTTTGTCCTTGTAAGATTGAACCTATTTTATGTTCATCTCCCAAGCTCTTCCCTATCTTGTGAAGGAGGAACCCAATTACTCCTTGAACGTGTGAGATTTCCATTGTATGGAGGATTGAAGTGGTGGAGGCCTTGGTGGAGGAACTTAGTTTCTCTATTTCGATGAGTTGCCAACAGAAGGTTGTTACTATGTACTTTCATTCATTATATTAATAGAAATACTCTTTTCTCGTCCAATTCATGTTGCAAATGTTTATATTATTTTCATCGGGTATATTTTCTTAATATGTTCATGGACTATGCTACATTATATGCCAACAATTTATATACATTTCATATGCTTGTATGCCTTAGTTGTTGAGGACAATTTGCAGGTGAAGACCATTGGACTGAGAGCTCAACTGTGGTCTTCTTTAGACATCTGATTGAGGTAAGAGTTTTATCTTTTTATCATTGGCATTTTATGTTTATATATCATATTTTGGAATTGAGGTGTTTTCTGGTGTCACTCTGTCTGTTGTGGTTCTAGCCCAAGCCGTAGGAATATTTTCTCTGTAACAATTCCTAGAGTAAAATGCATATTATAAGTGTTGATCGACCCTTATAAATTCTTCCTTAACAATAAACTCTTCTATATGTGTAACGGAATGAATGAATGAAAATTTATATGTAGAAGGAACAAACAACCCTTCTCCATTATTCCTTGAAGAAATTATATGGACCAGGGCTGGTCTACCTTTCTTTATTTTCCCCCAAATAAAATATCTATTATGTGTGGGATCGAGAATCTCATTGAAATTATGAATGAAAAAGGATTGATTCCATTTTTAGGAGAAGAAACTTATATGAGTAGTGAAATGGAGGGGTGTTGGCACACCCGTCCCCATTGTTCCTTCAACAAAAAACTAGTCTCTATGCATAAGAGAATTCCTAAATCAATATGTATATGGAGAATGATCAATCAACCTTTTCAAATCTTAGGAATTCCTAGATTTAAATGTATATGGAGAACAATCAAACAACCCTTGGCATTATTTCCTTAATGGTGTTGATTGTATATGTGTATAACAAAATGCATAAATGAGAATTTATATGGAGAGGGTCTAGTTGACCTTTCTCCATTCATCCCAAGATAATTATACAGAGAAGGTTTGAGTGACGATTCTCTATTATACCTTAAAAAAACTCTTCTATGTATGTATGTATGCATGCATGTATAAAATGAAATTACAGAGAAAGGTGGGAGACACCAATATCCACTGATGTGAGAACTGACTCACTCAGACATCCCTTTGATTGGAACACCAACCCCACTAGCAAGCACCAACTTGCATACTGTAGGATTCAACCTATGAGGACACCAATCCTCCATGCAAGCACCAACTTGTTGATTTAGGCTCCAACCTGTGACGACACCAATCCTCTATACAAGCAAAAAATCACAATGTTAAGGCACCAACCTGAGTGGAGACTCCAATATCCTTTTCTTGCCCCACCCAATCACTTTGAGATATAGATGTTGCTATATATTGTCTTCGGATCTACATGCACTAAGATTTGCACTCTACTTCACTGACTATTGTGCTTACTTCTAATGTATAATTGTTTTTTATACTGTATTCTGCTATAGTTACTTCTAATCTGTATTTTACAATACAGATTATGTGTACATATACATTCACATGTCTCTTATGCCTTCCTCACAAATGCTCCTTCTGTCTACACGACTACTCCTTGTTCCTCTGCATTTCTTATAACTTTGTACAATTCTTCAAATCATATTTCCTTTTGATTCCCCTAAGCATTCATCTATCCAAAGCTTGAAAATTCATAATATTACTCCATTTGTTATTCCAAGCTTGCTTCTCATTCATCAACTTCACTCTTATTTATACTCAACTTGTTCAAACAATGTGTCCACAAGTTGGGGCTTCTCTAAATGGTAACACCCCTTCTTCCTTTCTTTACGGTTAAGCTTACCCAAGCATCCACCACTTGTCTTAACCTATGCAAATGAGGTACCATGACTTTGTGGGTCTTGTGCACACTAGTTCATTAGCTTAGTGGGACTTGCACACTAGAGCACCATGACTAGGTGGAATTATGGAGTTGTGCATATATTTATATATTTCTTCAAACTGACACATAGACACCAAGTCAAAAAACCTTTTGACATCATCCAACAACTTCTTTGAGATCATCTAAAAACCTCTTTGACATCAATGACAACACCAAAGTTCAACAATCTCCCCCTTTGGCATTGATGTCAACACCTTATGAAGTTGTGATCCTCCTGATCATGAAGTATTTTGTTCTTCTTGCACACAATACAATGCTCCCCCTGTATTCATTCCAGTTTGATCATTTTCTCCGTCACACAACCTTTGATCAATATTTCACTTCTATTTTTCATTTCTCGTACTTCTTGCATAGTTATTTGACATTGATACATGCTTCATAGTATCTTTGTACCTTTAACATCAATGGAAAAGGGATGCTCCCCCTACACAATTGCAAGTTCTCTTCATAACTTATACTTTGAATTTGCGTTGTCTTTCATGTTGACCTCATGTTGGCACGAGGTTAGAGCACATAAAGTGCGGAATCCAAGAGCGACGAGAAGGAGCAATTGCGGAAGAAAGGACCATTCGCAGAGAATAAGGAAGCCAACGAAAGCGCAAGGTATGGTTTAGTTAGGTAGAATGGGTCATTTGGACTATTTTGTAACCACCTTAGTTGTCTATAAATAGAACTATGATTATAATCCTAAGGGAAGACATGAAGGAATGAAGTGATTGATGGATTGTGTAATGTGATATTCTGCATCTATTTTTTGCTCTGCCTTTGGCGAGTTTTGTTCTGTTTGTATGGATCCACGATAAGTCGTTTGGAACTGTCACTACGAAGGTTGTACCGCAGGTTTTTGGGATGAGTTAATGCATGAAGATGTTCAGCTATGTCTCTTTTTTTGTTTCTGTTTATGTTGAATGATGAATGTGAACACAATAATGCGTTATGCTTAAGTCCTTTCAATTGATTTGTAATATTTGTTGATGCGACTATCAAATATATAATGTTAGTGCGAATGTTGATTATACATTGGTAATGCGAATGACAAATGTATGTTTGAACTGTTAAGCATGATGCAGAGATAAATCTCTGGTTTCTGTAGCGATAGAGTGATAGTAGATGCATGTCCTCCCCCTACTGCGGAAAATTGGTTCTTGCAGCCCCCTTAATCATCTCGAGTGAGACCTCACTCACTCTGCGATTGTTTCTGAAAAGGGTAAAACATTTTTGGGCCGATGCTTAAGGGTGTTTGGTTGGTGTTTGTTGACAATAGTGTGAAGTGAACCCCTGTCGACATAACTTTGTCAACAAATGGTTCCGTTTCTGGGACCTGAAGAAGAAAGAAGAGGACATGCTGTGGCATCCGACGAAACCGAAGATTCAAGATTGGTTCGATAGAAAGATACAAGAATTCATGGAAGGAGAAAGTCAGAACCCTGGGAAGACGACAAGCAGCTGGTTGCAAAAGTATATTTATTCTGATATCCACGAGGTATTTTTCTGTGAATTTTTGGTATTGTTGCACAAGTGGTTGGCACAACTGACATTTCAAAAGAAAAAATTCTAAGGGAGTGAAACCGACCATTAGACTCCAGAATTGATCCAGCAGTTGAAACGAGTTGACAATAGAGTATCAAGGGCTGTTGACTTTTGGGTAGACAGTATTCTAGAGGGATACATCACTAAGTTTTCCGTTGACACAATCAAGTCATACAGTGACGTAGAAAGAAAGTTTCTCAAAGGACCTAGAGGGAGATTTGTACTATCGCTGAAGTTGTGGATTAAGATGATCGTCTGTGAAAAGGGTATACTAAAGATGAATTACGACAATTAGGGATCGGTGTATGGATGTTGTGGGTACCACGTGAATGCGATTCTGATAGAAAGATGTTGGGTAGATGGACATGAGAGACGACGAATTTCTAACGGAGGCTGAGGAAGATTATGGTACCTTGAAAAGTGGGGTGAGATTCCGGCAGCTAGAGAAGAAGAGGAGGACTGAGATTGAGAGAGAGTCTCCTGAGGCGACCAGAAAAAAAAACTACGAAACAGGACCACAAGGGACGAAGCGACCTTATTGCGATGAAGAAAGTGACCAGGCTATCCCAGAAGCCGAAGAGGGACGGATCCAAAGCTAGAATGTACCCTCAACTCCGTGCAATACCCAGAAATTTGTAGGAAGAAATATAAGTTATTCACATTGCTGTCCGAAGTGTCAAAACAATGGTAAAAGTAGTGGATCTGTAAATAATAGTAGGAGCACAAGAATGGCAAGTGACGACATAAAAATGCCAATTTTCCAGAGTAACGGGACCGAGGATCCTAAACAGTATTGGTTTTTGTGTGAAGCGGTATGGACTGTGAAGCAGGTCCACGACGAAGATATCAAAAAGAGACATCTAGCGACAACCTTTAGGGGTAGTGTGATAGACTGGTTTATGAAATTTACCAAGGTACCAACAGGAAGTCCAGATAAACCACTGCAACAAATTAAGGGTGGGATTGATTGATGAATTTACAAAACCGAAATCTAAGTCGCAGTATATCACAGAGCTAAAATAAATCAAGCAGTTTCCAAATGAATCAGCGTGGGAATTCGACCAGAGATATAAAATGCTAATGGAAAAGGTGAGTTTTAAAATGAGCGACATGAAGCATACAGAGTGGTTCATCGCAAGATTGCTGCCACACATTCATGGGCCACTGATGCAACAGAAAGTAACATCCCAGGCAGAAGTGTTGGAAATTGCAATGAAGCTCGAGGCTTCACCGATTGGTGAAACATGCATAGGCATGGACTAGATACAAGAGCATTTGGAAAATTTGATGATCCATCTACAAGATATTAAGAAGGGAAAAGAAGTCTACGAAGACATATGGTGCAGTAGATGCAAAACAGAAGGACATCACAAAGATCAATGCCCAGATTTTTGAGAGTATTTACAGTCAGGAGCACCGAATCCCCTAAGTCAGGGAGGAATTCCTTGGTGTTGCATCTTTCATATGAAAGGACATCGACCAAAAGAATGCGTGTACCTTCAGAAGATGGTGTCAAATCCAGTTAATATGTATTGCAAATTTTGTCGATCAATTGGCCATGAAGAAAAAGACTGTAGGGATTACAACCTACACCAAGAAAGGACTGCAAATACATTTTTCATGAAGGGAGAGGAGCAACCACCAGTACAGCATCAACAATAGTACAATCAACAGCAACCTCACTATCATTCACAACCACAATATCAACAACCGTATTATCAACAACCACAATATGGTCAACCATAGTACCCTCCATAAGGTCAACCGCGAGGAGGCTTCAGAGGTGGGTTTCACGGGGGTCGAGGAACTGGTGCTGGCCGAGGGGGATCTTTTGGAGGAGGATGAGGGCCAATCATATGTTAGAATTGCGATCAGCCTGGGAATTACCACAGGCATTTCTCGAATCCACCCCCATACTGCACTTACTGCAGCGCAGCGGACCATGGTTTCGAGGACCGTCCTCATCTTATTGCTAAGTGGCAAACCAAGAACCTGCCCCCACCTCCACCAAATTAGAATCAGAACTAGAATCCACCACCGGCTGTACAGAAGATACCAGCGGAGGTAAGAAGCCAACCTGTGATTGTTGGAGTAGTAATCTGAGGAGGAGTTGCGACAGGGGAAGACAGGACACAATCGAACGTCCGACCGACAACGAGAAAACAAGTCAGATTCGATGTGGAAGCAGAAAGGGAGAACTTCTTGAAAGCACAAGAGACAATGAGACAGATGAGGCAGCCACATACCAACCAGAAAGAATTCACTTATGACATGTCGTTGATATTCGACACGACAAATTCACATAAAAATACTAACACCTTAAGAGCCTTCCTGGACAGATTCCTGGAGTTGGAAAACGATCAGGACTCATTGGCAGAGAAATCCATCTTGCTACATCTATAGGAGGGTGTACAACAGGATCAAACGATCAATCGAGTACATAAGAGTGTAATGTCCCCACCCTTGGACCCCATGCAAGGAAGGGAACCTCATGCCGTTCTATGGAGCTTTTCATAAAACTCAGCCAATTCATTAGATTCACAACCATAAAAGAGATGTTTGCAGATGGAAGTCAAACAAACATGCACAACGAAAATGAACTCATCCACACACATATTACATGACTGTTATTCAATTTAACACAGTCAACAAATTAACACATTTGCAGAAGTAAATACACAATAAAATGCTCATCTTGATGTAATGCTATCCCAAAAAACTAGCTATGTCGCTGCAACGTTCCTCCCAGCCATAGGTCTCTGCCCAGCCTGTATTCTTTCAGCACTCAGAGACCACCCCCAAGCTGGGCATGATATCTACAAGGAAAAGGGAACCCTCAAGCACAGCACAACCCAAAGCAATGGATACCCAACTCAACCCCAGCATTCTCTTTCACCCAAAACTCAGATATGGGCTGGGAAACAGAATTTCAGCAATGGGGCTTAGGAACTAGATGGACATGGATTTTCCCCAAAACGTGGGCACACCAAAAATGGATTGTGAGAGGGAATATCGACCATAGGGAAGAAAACGATTTCTCCCACAGATATACCAGCAATTCGTGAGCCAAAACTACCTATCTGGTCCCCAAATCGATTTTCCTTTAATCCCCACTGTTATACAACACAAAAACGCCCTTCCCAGCTAGGATAATGAAGGATACACAACAAAAACCTAGAGAAAATGCCCAGGTAGCTATAAACTCGCGAGGGAGCAAGACTAATGGTTGAATAATGGCTTAGGGTTAATTTCGTGGCTCCTTTCTTTCCCAAGAAGCCAAACACGAAATTCTAGGAAGGGTGGCTTGCCCATACTCGAATTTGGACAACCATACCTCTCCATTCCCCAAGGCATTAACTACCTCAACCAACTCTTGGGAGAAATTAATTATTGGGCACAAAAGTGAACATGGGTAGTTGAGGGTTTGATGGGTTCTCTCATTGACATTTGGCTTGACTTGATTGGCTCCAAGGGTTTGAATGTTTTCCTTCCCAATTTCCTTGTAACATCATGCCCCCATCTCTTGTTGCATTGCATAACTAGTTGTGGGATTTTATATTAAAATGCATATTTACAATTCCCATGGTTCACTAGCACATGGGTAGCATAATTTCAAATACTTACCTCTTCTAGATCGAGCATTCACTATCGGGGCCTTGGCCTTGAGCTCCACGCTAGGAATCATAAATAATATGCAGACATTATTTACATTATAGCCCAAAATATTACAAGGGTCAAAATGGGGGACATTACATTCCCCTCCCCTTGGAATAACACCATCCTCGATATTCCAATACCTAGGAATGCATACACGCTATATACATGTCCAAAATTCTCAAAATATGGTAGGTCTATCCTGCATTTCACCCTTTAATTGGTTTTTCAGAGCCAAGTCCTTTGGTCTTCACAAACGGCTCCTGTTGGCTGGGACCTTCTAGCTCTGCATGAGGGCATTGTTCCAAAACAATCCCTTCCCTTTCTTTACCTTCCCGCTGATCTACAAGTCCGAAAACTTTATGGCAGCTACCCTCTTGATGTTCCATTGTTGGGCAGTTGTGGAGGCAATGATTTCCTCCACATCCCCAACATCTCATTGGTTGCTTTACCTTTTCCTGCTTAATGTCCTTTGAATCTTCCCACCTGGAACATTTCTTAATCGGACGATTGGATGAATGCTTCTTCATGGATCCACTTTCCTTTCCCTTACTAATTTCTCCCAGAATGCTTTTTACCTCTTTTTGCAGACGAATAGAGTCCTACAAAACCTTGTGGTTCATCTCATTCTGTTGCCTCTGTAGCTTGAGCATCTCTCCAAGATTTTCTTGGGTCCTAGAAATTGTTTGAAGAAGACTTTCAGCAAACTCTAATAGCCGTCGGTCTGCTGCCATGGTCAATGGGAACAACTGACCACACTTTTGTTTACTAGCAACACTTTCTTGTGCCGGCTGCAACCAATTGTTTCACTTTCTTACCTATGAAATTCATCATGGAAATTCCTTGTTAGGAAAAGCATAACATAAACATTTAAAATTAGTCAATTATTTTCCCAATTGACATGGAATGTCCACGCTTTATTCATGGGACTTCCACACTTTTCATGCTTTCCCAACATACACATGAACTCATTCATGTTCATCCTTTCACAGGAAGTTTACTATTTTAGCATTCACAATTCATTTCAAGCAATTAAACACAAAACACATATTTCATTAAATTTGGAATTAAACAGTGGATCTAGAATTCCAAAATAACTAAAAAACTCAATTTTGGTGATGTTCTTGGAATAAAATATTTCCAATTTTAATGAAATATGTGTTACAATCTATTTTCAGCCATGACATGCACTCAACAATCTTTTGTTTTATAAATGCATCAATCGAAAGGAAAGAGAAGAGTAGGAGTTTCTCCCTCTTAGTCTTGTTCTATTATGGAGCTACACCATCGCTGTGGTTTCATGCTCCTTAGTCTCTTTCACTTCAATGTGAATGCTTTAACTTTCCTTTCTTGGCTATGACACTTAGTGTCTAAGGTCTGTCTAAGGATTTTCAACTAGGAACCCTCCTCCATAGTTGCCTACAGAACCTTTGGCTGCTATGACCCACTCATGTCCACTAGCACCATCTTTCATTACTGCTCATACTGAGCTCTTTAGGATGGTCACATGTCCATCTGCATCCCGATGATGCCTTCATAGTCCTTGCTTCCAACAATACCTACACTCAAACATTGAATCAATTCACATGTTTAGTTTATTTCCATAGGGTTTATCTCTAAACAAGAGTTTAGGAAATCATAACCAAATCATATACACACGTATATTCATAAGTAAGAAGCTGCAAGGTAACCAAATACTTATCTGTATTGGATGTCTTCACTTTATTCCACGGGATCCTTCTTTCCTTTACGAGCCTTGGATTTCCCGTGAACACAATTATGAATGTTGGGCTAGCACGTAGGCTACTCCACAATCATTCGAATAGGCAATGCCAAGCTAGTACGCTGACTGGGTTTATCAATTGTTTAAGGGGTGTTGGGCCAGTGTACATGCTGCTTTACCATATCAAGTAGTTAATGCCCAACTAGTCACTCTTTGGACTTATCAAGAAATTTATAGTGTTCAACCAGCTATTTCCTGGATTTCTCAATAATTTATATTGCCCACTCATTTACTCTCTGGATTTACCAGCAATTTATAGTCTTTCAGGGTCTTTCCTTCCTGCAATGACTAAGTTTTCCAACAAAGAAACAATAGTGTATCAGCTTAGCTGTTAGAAGACTTATACCTGAAATTTTCATTATTCCAAACAAGACATAAATGAAAACGAATACTTATCTGTATTATGTGTTTCCCCTCTGGTCCACAGGATCCTGCTTTGCTTTGCAAGCCTTGGAATCACCTATGGACTTGGATGCAGTTAATGCTTAACTAGTACACCTCCCCATCGGTTGGATTTACCAACCATTTGGTGGTTCCCAACCAGTCCCATACCTGGTTGGCCCTCTCCAGTGCCGAGCCAGCACATTCATCTGGGTCATCGACCAATGTAAAGAAACTGTGCCACCTGACCATTATAGGTCAAGGCTCTACTATGGAGCCATAGGCATCTCAGGGTTTTCAGTCAGTCTTGGCGCCCATCCTCCTACTGCTGACCCAATAGAGATTTTATGCCTTCACCAATGTCACCACACCTTCTTGCACCATAACCCTTCACACACACATCAACTCTTCATTCATACAAGGACACCACTCCTTCTCTTGTGCAAATCGGTGGTTCCTTTTAGGAACTTTATAGGTGACTTTCTTGACTGCAGGTTAACATGGCCCCACTCACATAAGGATGATACCCCTTTTCACTACACATCTCCCTGAGTTTGTCCACCCCTTCCAGTATTATTTAGTGTGAGCATAGAAAGGTTACCAATTCCTATACAGTCCTTCTGCGTACCCTTCTTCACTTTGCCTCTTAATGTGTAGTACCAATTGGCATCTGTGTAGGCTAACAACATAAGAAGGATAATCATGCTTATCAATATTGCTTCTCAAAATCGAAACCACATTCCATAACATTCACTATCAAGTATTGAAACACCAGGAATGCGTCCATTCCCTTAGGGTGTAGTCAATATTGACAACCCTATCATGACCCGCCACCAGAAAAGGTGTGCACCCTCTTTCCAATGTGAGCCATGTAGGCCCTAATCATACTCAAGTAGTCTGAAATGATATATATAAATAAAGTAGAGCATGCTCTGCATATTAACCCTAATAATTTAGACATGCATGTTCTTATCTAGGGTCACAGAATACTCATTCATTTTGCAGATGTATCTTTTCTTCATTTGCAAAGAACAGGGCTCCCTTCTCTGAGTCAATAGTTCTTCGGTTTTCCACCCCAATCTTTCCACATTCCATAAACCACACATGCCTTCTTGGCATAGCTTTACCATCTCACTCTCATGGTTTTCAATCATACAGCTCAGCTGAGATGTCATTCTTAAAATATGAAATGGTGTTTCACCCGAAACCCATTTCCAAAGCATGGGGTCCTTCCCATGGAGTTTGGTTTTTGTAGGTCATCACACATGGTCTCCCGGCAATATGTCTTCCTAGCACATTTATCAAATAGCCAAACAGTCAGCAGCATTTAACAATAATCATTCAATGGCATTAATAATTAAATTCAAGTATGAATTTGAAATTTTGTTCTCTATAGAAATTGATTTGCTTAGCCATGAGTTTGTTCTCATATCGTTTGGCTCTTTCTCATGGTAGATTCCAATCTTCAGTAGATTCCAATCTTCATCATGGACTTACCCACATTTTCCATGCCCAAAACAATCTACCTGAAATCTGAAACTTCAATCAGCCAAACGCTTTGTAAGTCTCCTGTGCATATAATATTTCATTGTTGCAACAGTAACTGAAGTGATCTCAGAATTATAACACTCAATAACTCAAACACCCTTAGCTATTAACATTTGGAATGCAACGAAATATATATATATATATATATGCATCATCATCATAGTAAAATTGCGAGACACAGTCACATCATTTATGCAATTTAAATGAAGCTTTAGATACTCATCACTTCATAGCTGTATCATTTTATGCAATTCTGTCCTTTCAACATAGCACTCTTGGTAGCCCATCAACATGTCTACCTTCTATATTCAATCATTCTCCTGCATGGCTGTCATTAACATCGTTTGATGTTACCTGATCAGTTGGCCTCTTACCAAGGCTTCACAATTCTTTTTCCAACCTCATGCTCGTAGATTTGTTGCACCATCTTTTCCTCATAAGGTTGTTGGTCATATGCAACAATCATCATCCACACCCTTAGTCATGCTTCGGTTGTCTTTGGTCCTATAACCATTGCAAACACGACTAGTTATTTAACAACCACCATAATCATCTTTAAGTGGCTCATTGCATATGCAAAACCTCACTATTCTACCAATATGCAATACCATATATATATATACAAGTATTTTTACATGCACTGTGCAATGTTTATCAATATGCCATCTAGTGCATATTCCTTTCAGCTATCTAATCTCTTACATTTTCAATCATGCTTGTATGGTCTGATTCATACGAACGTTATCAACAACATTACTGGTGATCAACCATAAGCAATACCATTAATGGGCTATTGCATGTGTAACTTTCACTACCTTTACCCATATGAAACATCATGCTTTATGCATAAGCGATTCATATGCATTATGCAATGACTCCTTAATCATGCCCATTAATTCATATGCATTACTCTCTTGCATTTCCAATATCCCTATGCCATAATTTTCAACTTATGAAACTTAGGAAATATAAATACAATAGCAAGAGAGGAGTTGAGGAATTATCCCTTTCCAAGCATGACATGGAGTCCCTTCTCCACATCATAGCTGATCCTTTTCTTGGTTTCCCTACCAAGCACACAAGGAAATATTAGCTGTCATTTCTCTCCAAGTAGCAATTTAATACAAATGCAAAACATTCTTAGTTGCTACTTTTCAAGCATGAAATTCCTATGCTATAACAGAAATAGTTAAGGTGAGAAGTTTCGCTCTTATCAATGTTTCCTTGCTGCTCCCATTGCTCTTCTGGAATTCATATTACAGCCAATTACTCTCCACAACCTTCTATGCAATTCTTGCTTCTCATCCCAAGCATAGAGAATGCACTTCACACTTTCAATGACTACCTCCAGGGGACGACGAGGGTCAAGGGGGCTTGCCCTCATTTTTTTTTTTTGTAAATCCTTCGATTTCGCGCAATCTGGCGCATAAGTTCCGTGGCATTTTTCAACTTTTGGCACCTAAAAAATATTCCTGGAAAACAACTGGAATTCTTTGTTTCAGCGGACTTGGAAATTATCCTCCGGCCTGTTACGGATAAACTCGCTAAGTTCTTCTGACCTGTTCCGAAGCAACTCGTTGAGTTCTGCCGCTGTGTTGTGGAGCAACTCGCCAAGTTCTGCCGCCGTGTTGCAGAGCAACTCACCGAGTTCTTCCGGTCGGCGAACTCAACTTTTCCTTCCGTCACTGCGGCGGAAACTCACCAATTCCTTCCGACACTGCGACGCAAAATCACTAATCTCTTCCGACACTGTGGCGCAAACTCGCCAATTCCTTCCGACACTGCGGCGGAAACTCGCCAATTCTTTCCGACACTGCGACAGAAACTCACCAACGTTTTCTACCGTTTCGGCAAAAACTCACCAACTTTTTTCGCTGTCAACACTTAGAAAAATTTTGAAATTTTTTGGACCAACTCATTGAGTCCTTCCACCATTGCGGACCAACTCGCCGAGTTCTTTCGCCGTTGTGAACCAAAACTCATAACTTTCCGCTAGAATTTTTCCTTCTTTTTCGTCAAACTTATTGATTCTTTGTCGGTTCGTTGCGGAGCAACTCACCAAGTTTCGCTGCCAACTTCGGTGCAAACTCACCAATTCTAGCCGGAAACTTTGGTGCAAATCAGTGAGGTTCACCAAAACACGTTGGCTCAACTCGACGAGACTCGCCGAAACAGTTAGGAAAAACACTTAGAAAATTTTTTGAAAATTTGAAAGTTTGAAATTTTTCTTAATAGTCTATAATGAGCAGGAAGCATACTTACCCCTGCAAGCTGTGATAGGTAGCCCATGAAGGCCTAATGCTGGAACCAGCAACTCTGATACCAAATGCAATGTCCCCAACCTTGGACCCAATGCAAGGAAGGGAACCTGATGCTGTTCTATGGGGCTTTTCATAAAACTCAGTTAATTCATTAGATTCACAGCCATAAAAGAGATGTGTGTAGATGGAAGTCAAACAAACATGCACAACGGAAATGAACTCATCCACACACATATTACATGACTGTTATTCAATTTAACACAATCAACAAATTAACACATTTCCAGAAGTAAATACATAATAAAATACTCATCTTGATGCAATGTTGTCCCAAACAACTATCTATGTCGCTGCAACGTTCCTCCCAGCCATAGGTCTCTGCCCAACCTGTATTCTTTTAGCACTCAGAGACCACCCCCAAGCTGGGCATGATATCTACAAGGAAAAGGGAACCCTCAAGCACAGCACAACCCAAAGCAATGGATACCCAACTCAACCCCAACATTCTCTTGCACCCAAAACTCAGATATGGGCTGGGAAACACAATTTCAGCAACGGGGCTTAGGAACTAGATGGACATGGATTTTCCCCAAAACGTGGGCACACCAAAAACAAATTGTGAGAGGGAAAATCGACCATAGGGAAGAAAACGATTTCTCCCACGGATATACCAGCAATCCATGAGCCAAAACAACCTCTCTGGTCCCCAAATCGATTTCCCTTTCTTCCCCACTGTTATACAACACAAAAACGCCCTTCCCAGCTAGGATAATGAAGGATACACAACAAAAACCCTAGAGAAAACGCCCAGGTAGATCTAAACTCGTGAGGGAGCAAGACTGATGGTTGAATAATGGCTTAGGGGTAATTTTGTGGCTCCTTTCTTTTCCAAGAATCCAAACACGAAATTCTAGGAAGGGTGGCTTGCCCATACTCGAATTTGGACAGCCATACCTCTCCATTCCCCAAGGCATTAACTACCTCAACCAACTCTTGTGAGAAATTAATGATTGAGCACAAAAGTCAACATGGGTAGTTGAGGGTTTGATGGCTTCTCTCATTGACACTTGGCTTGAATTGATTGGCAATGTTTTCCCTCCCAATTTTCTTGTAACATCATGCCCCCATCTCTTGTTGCATTGCATAGCTAGTTGCGGTCTTTTATATTAAAATGCATATTTACAATTCCCATGGTTCACTAGCACATGGGTAGCATAATTTCAAATACTTGCCTCTTCTAGATCAAGCGTTCACTAGCGGGGCCTTGGCCTTGAGCTCCATGCTAGGAATCATACATAATATGCATACATTATTTACATTACAGCCCAAAATATTACAAGGGTCAAAATGGGGGACATTACAAAGAGGAATATAGGAAGAGAAACGAGGATGTCCGCGCAAATCGGAGCATTTGATGTCGAGTCCATCATTTTAGACCTGGGATCATATTTAAACGTTATGATGAAACATACCTAGGAAATGATGGGGAAACCACAATTGACATGGTCCCCGGTACAACTGCGACTAGTGAATCAAAGTAAGGTCACCCCGATTGGTCAATTATGCCAAGTCCCAGTGGAGATAGAAGGACTCAAAACATACGTAGACTTTGATGTGATAGAGATTGTCGACAACACAAACCCCTATCCAGTGCTGTTAGGGATAGATTGGGTGATGGAGAATTAGGCCATCATCAAATTCAAGAAAAGAATCATGTCATTCGAGAATCGCGAGATGAGGGTAGTCACACCTCTTGATCCAGTAGAAGGGCAGAGATATGTTGAGCTGACAAGGGATGAATTCAATGAAGGGTTGGACAATTTCTACAACATATCAGAAGACTACTTCAATTCTACCGCAGCTGGAGAGTTAGGATGGCGGCGCGTCATTTCGTCGTTGTCAGATTCGAATGAAGCACTTGAAAATTGGCAGAATCGTCTGCACGAAGTATCATTTAGAAGGTGTGCACAGATCACCCAGTCACTGAGATGGGTAGCAACAAAAGTGTGTGAACTGACAACATATGCGGGGTTTCCCAACTTGACTGCATTTATCACTGAGTTCGAAGAAAAAATAGCAGAACCACGACGACTGCTGGCCCTAAAGGAAGCACTAAAAGCTACACCAGTGCGATGGTGGGTGGCACAAGTCAACAATAATGAACTGGCCACTATGTCGACACCTAATGGAGGTTAGGTTCGACGACACCGAAGGATACTGCGGAAGGAAGTACAATGGCAGAGGAGACCCAAAGGAGCATCTGAACGAATGTCAAAGAAAATGGGGAACAAGATAAAAACAGGATTGGGTCCATGCATTCATTCACACATTGGATGAAGTACCGTGAAGTTGGTATATCGCAACAGAATTGCGACGCAGAATAACCACATGGGAAGAGATAACTATTGGCTTTATCCAAACTTTTAGTTTCTTGGACAAAAACCCCTTCATCCACAACGTGTCACAGGAAGTCCGTGAGAAAGTACTCGAAGCAGTTTTGACAGAAAAAAAACCTTATAGATTGAATTTGAGGTACAAGGAATGTGTGAAAGCCGAAATTGAGAGAATGATGGATGCAAGAATCATAGAACCAATGGAGGAATCTGAATGGATCATCCCAATGGTGGTACAAGACAAGAAAACCGGTGAAATCAGGACTTGTGTCGACCTAAGAACACTGAATGATGCATGTTTACACGATTCATTTCCTACACCATTCACTGACGAATTACTAGAAGGTGTTAGAGGTCAATAGATCTACTCGTGTACAGATGAATTCTTAGGATACCACCAGATAAAAATTGTGAAGGAGGATCAACACAAAACAACATTCATCACAGAATGGGGATGTTTTCAATAAACAGTGATGCCAGTCTGAAAAATGCGACAATAATCTTTTCAGGACTGGTTGTCGCTGCATTTAAAGATTTCATCCATAAATTTATCGTAGTATACATGGATGATTGGACAATATATGGTTTGGTTCAGGATCATGTTGCGACAACAATAGATATCACTAAACTTGAAGAAGTGCATCTTCTGTGCTCCATTTGGGATTTTGCTGGGACACATTGTATGCAGGGAAGGAATGCTGGTCGACCTTGAGAAGATCGCGATCATGATCGACTTACCACCACCGACGACAATAAAGCAATTAAGAGCGAGGTTGAGACATACGGGATACTATAGAAAGTTTATCATAGGTTATGCAGCGATCACGGTGCCGATGGAAAAATTGTTGAAGAAGGATGCCAAGTTCGAATGGAATGAAGAATTCCAGAAGAGCCTATATATACTGAAATCAAATATGGTCGCAACACTAATACTAGCGTTTCCTGATTGGACGAAAGAATTCCATGTTCACGTCGATGCGTCATCAGTAGCACTAGGAGTAATATTGGCCCAACGAGGAGAAGGAGCGATCGACCACCCGATCGCATTTGCAAGTAGGAAGTTGTCCACTACGGAAGGCACAATTGAAGCATTCAACAAAATATTGGAGCATGCACTCACAAAGTTGTGAAACAAAAACCGGGATGATTGGGATTTGAAGATTCTAGCGATACTGTGGGATTATAGAACAACTTGCAAACGATTGAAAGGATAGAATCTGTTCAAGTTAGTTTAAGGAAAGGAAGCGATAATGCCAATGGAGTATATCGTCCCAAGTCTACGCATCGCAGCAGCCACAGGAATGAGCGATGATGGAGCAATTCAAGAACGATTATCATTGTTGGTACAACTTGATGAACATCGGTTTATCGCAGGATTCCATCAGAAGTTAGAAAAGAATCGACAAAAGGCTTGGCATGATCACCACATCAAAGAGAAGCACTTTCAGTGCGGAGATATGGTCATATTATATGATAGTAAGTTTGAAAAACATCTAGGTAAGATGTAGATGCATTGGTTGGGTCCCTGTATCATAAAATTTAGTACTGACAGAGGTGCAATGCAGTTACAAAGGCTATATGGGACATTGTTGACAAATCGCGTGAACGGAAATCAACTGAAATCCTATCGCCATAACTAGGCGCATAGCAGCTGAGAAACAAATCACACAATTAAAATAATAATAACAATGATGATGATGAAAAAAAGTTGGAGACATGGAAAGACTGGTCACTCATTGATGTTTATCATGTGGGAGTCAATTCAGAGCATAATTACAATGGCGGAAGACGATGGAGGTTCATAATGACACACTTGAGGACATAATTTGGTGAATAAGTGAAAGATTTAGTGAATGACTTAGCAATCATACATCAAGGACATGAGGAACGCATGAGTTAAACTATAAAACCACAAAGCATATAGATTGGAAGATCAAGGCTTATGCGCATTATGGAAGAGAGTCAATGAGTCATAAAACCACAAAGCAGATAGATTGGAAGATCAAGGCTTATGCGCATTATGGAAGAGAGTCAGTGAGTCAAATGTGCGATCCCAAGGAAGTTGCAGAATAAGGAAGTGAGATTAGATATTTGTAATGGTGCATTTCGTTTCCAGCGAAAGCAACCAACGTGCGCTAAGGGAGAGGACAACAAGTGTTCATGAGCAACCAGCAGATGCAGAGGCACCAAGTATTAGGAAGAACAAAGATGAGGTCTTACCCGAGATATCTAAGCGAGTTTCAGTTGTTAAAAGAGAAGCGGTCCATTTGACCACAGAAGTAACAAGGGAAAAGGAACTCTTGTACCAACAAAGGATGATCAAATGTGCAGAACAGATGTGCTGGATCGATACGCCTTTTTAACAATTCAGTGTTGTCGATAAAATTTTGTCCAGTCGCAAATCAGGGTCGAGAACAACAAACAACCGAGAAGGGATAGATGACGAAGGTTCCAAGAGACTGGAGGATGAGTTCGAGAAATACATGACAACGATCAAGAGACTAGAGGATGAGTTCGATAAGTACATGACATCGATCAAGCTTCTGGAGGATGAACTCGAGAAGTACATAACAACGAAGGACGAGAACAACACCAAAAGGGTCCATCTCAGGTGGCTCAAGGGAGAGACACAAGTTTGTGTTGGGGGCTTGTTGGAACGAGGTTAGAGCGCATAAAGTGTGGAAGCCAACATCGACGAGAAGGATCAATTGCAGATTAAAGGACCATTCGCAGAGAATAAGGATGCCAAAAAAAGCGCAAGTTATGGTTTAGTTAGGTAGAATGGGTCATTTGGACCATTTTGTAACCGCCTTAGTTGTCTATAAATAGAACTATGATTGTAATCCTAAGGAAAGACATGAAGGCATGAAGTGATTGATGGATTGTGTAATGTGATATCCCACATCTATGTTTTTCTCTTCCTTTAGCAAGTTTTGTTCTATTTGTATGGATCCGCGATAAGTCGTTTGGAACTGTCCCTGCGAAGGTTGTACCGTAGGTTTTGGGGATGAGTTAATGCGTGAAGATGTTCGACTATGTATCTTTTTGTGTTTCTGTTTATGTTGAATGATTAATGCGACCTCAATAATGCGTTATGCTTAAGTTCCGTCGATTGATCTGTAATATCTATTGATGCGATTGTCAAATATATAATGTTAGTGTGAATCTTGATTATACATTGGTAATGCAAATGATGAATGTATTTTTGAACGGTTAAGCATGATGCAGAGATAAATCTCTGGTTTCTGTAGTGATAGAGTGATAGTAGATGCATGTCCTCCCCCTACTGTAGAAACTTGGTTCCTGCAAACCCATTAATCATCTTGGGTGAGACCTCACTCGCTCTGTGAGTGTTGCTGGAAAGGGTAAAACGTTTCTAGACTGATGCTTAAGGGTATTTGGTTGGTGTTCGTTGACAATAGTGCGAAGTGAACCCCTGTCGACAGAACTGTGTCAACACCTCATCTAACTTTCCATGTCATATTTGTTTTAATTACTCCCCTTGGATTCCTACTGTATTCCCTTCATTTCTCTTTGTATCTATTGTTCTATGTTGAGTTCCCCTTCAACCTATATCACTGTCTCTGTCAACATGTACATATATCATAGTTACTAAAGGTATGTTCCCCCTGTGCAGTTGTAAATTCTTCTTCACCTTGATCTTATATGCCTGTCTTGTATTGTGCGATTCAATCACATATAATTTCTTGTATCAATGTTGTGTCGCAGTTGCTTCTCCTTAGTATCATTAGTCTCTTTCTTTATGTGAATTGCACTCTTGAGTTGGCTTCTTCTATACTACACAGTCCCTTATCTACTTGTCTCACAATGCTCTATTTCTTTGATTTGACTGTGCGATATTTCTTCCTCATCAACCATTTGGTCCAGCTTCTCCCCCTATGGTCGCACTATCCTTAATTTATGTGAATTGCACTTTTTGCTGAAAGAATCAGGATTCGTAATGAATTGATGTGATTGCAACTTTTTCAATAGGTTTGCATACTTTGGATTTTAAGAGGGTAGAAAAATCATCAATAACTTATTCATACAGTGAATTTCCCTTTTTGTCCTTTTGAATTTTCGCACACATGCCAGATAATTCGTTCAAGATGAGTACCTTCCCACAAATCTTACCAAATTTGGTAGATGTATTTGACGTTCATTGAGATCATAATTTTTCATTTCCGGTGTCCAATTATTTTTCTAGTATTTGATTTGCTGATCAATTTTTAAACAATCCTTGTTGAAATGTCTAAGCATCAACAACTAGTTGTATATTCTATAGGTAGTCTTTTCGCAATTATTCAAGCATAGAGAAAAAAAATTACCAGAATAAAGGACGACCTAGAAAGAAGGGAATTGAATCTCAGGGAGGAATATTTCAAGGAATGGTAGACGTAGGTTTAGGTGAACAAGCAACATGCAGCATAGATTTCCCTTTTGAAGAGACATGTTGATCATCCGGAGGTGCAACAACAATCCATTATTAATTTCTTGAAACAAGCTCACATTGTTCCTAATACCTTGGGATTGAAGGAGAAACCACATAATCCTGATCCTAAGTTACACTTAAGATGAGTGGGTTTTGCACAGGTTCCTTTGTTGTAGGAGGGAATGAACAAGAGCCAATCCAACCCGCTTCCCAAGAATTATTGTGATCCTTAGCTAACAACCAGCTAGGTTCTTCTCACTTGCGGTCCTCCCCTTCAAAATGGGCTTTCTGCAATGTTATGACAGTCAAAATCGCCCTTCTGCAATAGTCTTACGGAAAGACCTTCTTTCCGCAACTGCAGTGCTCTTCCACAATGATCTCTCCACAGTCACCTTCCCGAAACGACCCTTCTGCAATGCTTCTTTCCACATCTTGCGGATTGCAGGTGCTCATTTCGTGCTTTCTTGAAAAGGATCCCGCAAAACTCTTCTGCAATGTGGTTTCTGAAACTCTCGTCGTTAACTCACGAACTCTTTCCTCCTGCGGAATGCTACGCAACCGTCAATCTCTTGCAGATGGAATCTCATCCATTGATCTAAGACCAACGCGGAACACTTCACATTGGCTTGTGGAGACACTAACTCCGGTGCACATTCAATTGATCGATTCTTTCCCCGTCGTCGATCTTCCTTTTGGCTTTGATATGAGCCGTACAACCTCTGTTATTTGAATCAACAGTGACTCTGGGATTTTCTTGTGGATTGACCAGAGAATCGATCAATCCAGCTCAGTCCTCGTTCAGATCTGATGAAAACTAAAGGTGATAAGAAATTATCTCTGCTACGAATTAATGGTCTGTTTACAAAGGGTTTGGGTGTTCTTAACTATTCATACAAACACGAAGACAAAGACTCATTCACACAGACATCAGTCTAACAATTCACATTACTCCACCTGACATAATCTAAGATCAACCCTTGTTCAAATGCACAGCACACCATTAACACATAGAACTTGCTCCCTTCATTAAGTGACAGCCAAACATCTATACAGTCATATTTTCCTCTGGTGTGCAGGAAAATATCCCATCGACTCTTTTTTTACGCAGAGCTCTCTCTTGCGCTGACCGACCCCCCCTTTTACCAACTCCTAATCCCTCCCATTTCACCCATTCGAAAATATCCCAACCCGAATGGCTCAACATAAAACAAACAAACTAACAAACTTTCCTCCATCATTGAAGGAGTCACTATCATTCAACAACAAACTGGCTATTTGGCTTGATCTCCTTGCAGGGAGTATCAAATTGCCATTACGCCCTATTTCCTCAAAAACTGACAACATACTCTTTAGTTACATATTTTCAATTATTCAAAATACTTAATAAACAGACTTTCTCCCACTTCAGGACAGCTTGTCCTCTTGCTAGCCACAACATGTGAACATTCAATCACATTGTTGGCTTAGCCTTGATGCTCCTGCATCAAACTCCCAAGGTTAAAATTCTGAACCCTTGTTCAGTAAGTCAGCTACTAAGAAACCCTTGACCTCTAATTCTTTAAAATCCATCCATGTGGAATATTCTACGGGATGTCCCTTCCATTTGACCAAATACTCCAAGTAATCTCTTTGTTTGGTACTCTTTGCCACTCTAGTATCCAAGAGAGAATCGGCTTCTCATAGTTGTGCCATAGGCATCTGCTTCAGCCACTGAAGATCTTCCATAGGATCCTTGTCTTCTGGCATTTGTCCTGTATCATTAGCCATATAAGTATACAGGTATGCAACATTAAAAATGGGTGAGATTCCAATCCCTGTTGGCATCTCCAGCTCATAGGCATTTGCTGAAAAAATTATGAGTATTCTGCAAGTTCCAATCTTTTTCATTTTCATCTTGTTATACTCTCCTTTCGGAAATATCTCTTTCCTTAGATGTGATAAAACCAAATATCCTACCTCATAGTTTTTCTCTCTTCTCCTGGAATCTTCCCTTGCTTGGTAACTATTGTTACTCTGTTTTAACCTTGCTTTAACTTGCTCTTGTAGTTCACTAATCCTTGTTGAAAACTCCTCACCATCCTGCACTTCTCTTCTCCGTTTGTCCCAAATCACGAAGTTCACACACTCCTCTTGGATGCATGCCATACAGAATTTGGAATGGACTCATTCCTGTACTTTGGTTTGGTGAGTCATTACATGCCAACTCTACTTGAGCTAGCACTTTGTCCCATTGCTTTGGATTTTCCCCAATCAGAATTCTCAACATGTCATCTAGACTCCTATTTACCACCTCAGTCTAGCCATCAGAATGCGGATGATATGCTGAACTGAAGTTCAACTTGGTTCCCAACTTTCTTCCACAAGGTCCTCCAGAAATGACCTGTGAACTTTACATCTCTTTCAGATACAATGCTCTTAGGTAAAACCATGTAGCTTCACAACTTCATTGAAAAACAAGTAGCAATGTGTGTGGCATCACTGGTCTTATAACATGGAATGAAATGTGCCATCTTAGTAAATCTATCCACCACTAAAAAAATAGAACCATTTCCCTTATGAGTTTTCGGTAAACCCAAAATGAAATCCATACTCACAGAATCCCAGGTCTGGTTGGAATAGGAAATGGTGTGTATAAGCCTGTGTTTTGGTTTCTTCCCTTGGCATGCTGACATATCCTACATTTGCTCACAAAATTTTCAGCCTCAGACCTCATCTTTGGCCAAAAGTAGAAATGGATCAACTGTCCAAAGGTTTATCACTTCCAAAGTGACCTGCCATCCCTCCATTATGTTTCTCCTGTATCAAATTCTCTCTCATGGAACATTTGGGAATACAAAGTTTACTTTTTTAAAGAGTAAACCATCTTGCAACATATACTCCATCCATGGCTCTCTGTCCACCTCCACAGGATTCCTACAAACTCTGTATGCATCCTTAAAATCAATGTCAGTCTCATACAAACTTCTCAAATGTTCAAATCCTAAGACTTGGATCTGATTTTCTTGCACAATCAATTATCTCCTGCTTAAGGCATCAACTACTCGATTTGATTTCCCACTGATGTGCTTCAACAAAAAAGTAAAACTTTGCAAGAACTCGACCCATTTGACATTCTTCTGATTCAATTTAGGTTATGCATGATGTATTGCAATGCATGATTATCAGAAAACATGACAAACTCTCTAGGTATCGGATAATGTCTCCAATGCTTTAGTGCTTGAACAATAGCATAAAATTCCTTGTCATAAGATGAGTATTTCTGTTTTGACTCATTCAATTTCTCATTGAAATATGCTATAGGTCTATCTTCCTAACTGAGTACAACTCCAATTGTTACTCCACTGGCATCACATTTCACTTGGAAAGGGTGTTGAAATCTGGTAACTTCAATACTGGTTGCTTAGTAATCTTTCTCTTCAAAAACTGAAAGTTCCTTTCAGCTTCTGCTGCCCATCTTAAATTGTTGTTTGTCCTTTCTAATTGACTCAATGATTGGTGCACAAATACCCCTGAAATTCTTTATGAACTTTCTATAAAAACTTTCCAATCCACAGAAACTTCTTACCTCAAAAATGCTCTGAGGTGAAGGCCAATCAATGATTGCTTGCACCTTCTCTGGATTCATCTTCAATCCATCTTTTGAGATAACAAAACCCAAATACACTAGTTCTGGTTTCATAAATGTACACTTATTCACATTCACGCAACATATTTTCCTTTTGTAACTTCTCCAAGACACATCTTAGATGCTCCAAGTGTTCTTTTTATGTTTTACTGAAAATCATAATATCATCAAGGTAAACTATTAAAAAATTTACCTATGAAATATCTCAAGACTTCATTCATTAATCTCATGAAAGTACTTGGTGCATTGGACAGTCCGAATTGCATAACCAGCCACTCATACACCCTATCATTGGTCTAAAAGATGTTTTCCACTCATCTCCATCTCGAATTCTGATCTGATGGTATCCACTCTTTAGATCTAATTTTGAAAAAACATGTGCCCAACTCAGGTAATCCATCATGTCATCCATCCTGGGTAATGGAAACCTATATCTGATGGTAATCTTGTTGATGGCCCTGGAATCAGTGCACATCCTCCATTCACCATCCTTCTTTGGGGTGAGAACTGCTGGTACTAGCACATGGAATCAGACTTTTCTGAACCAACCCCTTGTCTAACAATCCTTGTACTTGCTTTCTAACTTCTTCATTCTCTTGAGGTGTCAATCTGTATGTTGCCTTGTTTGGTAAGATTTCTCCAAGAATAAAATCAATATGGTGACTTATATCCCTCTTCGGTGGTAAATCATTGGGAAAATCATCTACCACAATGTCACTAAACTCCCCTAGAATCTCCTAAATCTCCTCAGGTAGATCTATAATATTGGTCTTCATTCTTACCACTCTAGGTTTACATACCACAACATAATTAAGTTCTTTCTCTTCAATTTGCTGCAAATATTCTTTCCCTATCAACATTAGGAACTTAGATGCTTGCTATTCTATTGCACTCCCTCCTTGCAAAGGAAGAAGAACATGTCTTATCCCATCTTTCTCAAAACTATGACAATTTCTACTACCATCATGTATCACCTTTTTGTCAAATTTCCATGGCCTCCCTAAAAGAATATGGAAAACATCCATGGGCATAACATCGCATATAATTTTATCTTTATATGTGCCTATTTGCAAATCAACTTCACATTGTTCACTTACCAGGATTTGATGTCCTTTATGTAGCTAGGATACCTTGTATGGAACATGGTGTTTGGTTTTCTTCAAACTCAGCTTCTCCACCATCTCCATGGAAACAAGATTGTCAATGCTCCCACTGTCAATCACCATCTTACAACACTTCCCTTTGAATTTACACATGGTTCTGAATAAATACTCCCTTTGAGTGGGTTCCACCTTCTCCTTCTCAGTCTTCAATAAGACTTTGTTCATCATCAAAGCCTCCCCCATCTCTGGAAGATTCTCAGTCACTGTCATCTGCTCTTGCTGTTGCTCATTCTGAGCTACATAGGCTCCTCTCTGTCCTATGGCTTCCTTCTCAGGACATTCAAAGGATCTGTGTCCCAATTTGTTACATTTGTAACACCTATAGACAGTTTCTCTGCCTCTGCCTCTTCCTCTACCTCTACCTCCTTGGTAAGGTCTTCTCCCTCTTGTGTCACCTCCTCTACCTTGCTTCTCCTGCTGGATTGAGTTGTTGGATTCTCCTTTTTGGGATGCAAACCTTCCTCTTCCAGCTGTTTTCCCCCTTCCTCTGGCTGAACCTCTTCCCCTATTGAAGTTTTGCTTCCTCACTAATTTTTCTTCTGCTCTCAAGGTACATTGGTATGCCTCTTCCATGGTTCTTGGTGATATCATGCTGATCTCATCCTGAATCTCCATCCTTAGACCATTTACATATCTAGCAGCCTTCTTTGTTGATTCTTCTACATAACATGCCCTTAGGTTCACCTTGTAGAACTCTTCAGTATACTCTCTTATAGTCAATAATCTTTGCCTAAGGTTTTGCATTTGTCTATACAAAGTCATTGGTAATCTTTGGGAAAGAATTTGGCCCTCATCATGGACACCATCCTATCCCATCTCTTTATCAATGGTTTGCTCTTCCTTCTTCGCTCGGTCTGTGCACTATCCCACCATAGGTATGCATGTCCTTTCAATCTTGTCACTAGCAACCTGACCTTCTTGTTCTCTTCAAATTCATCATACTCAAAGTACTTGTCTAACTCGCTAATCCAATCAATGAGGTGTTCAACAGTGAGACTTCCCTCATAGGTAGGAAAATCAGGTTTTGGTCTTGAAGTTGCTCCAATAATTGACCGAAAGTATCTTAACTCAGGTGTCTCTCGCATGGGTGATGCTTCTTCTCCTTGTTCCTCTTCTTCAAGTTCACTCACATCCCCTGCTTCTGAGTCTCTTCGTCTACCCATATCCATAAATTCCATACGTTCCCGTAGGTCTCTCATTTCCTCCACGACCTCTGCATTCGTTACTGGTCTTCCTCTGTCACGACCTCTTGCTCGGCCCACACATACTGCCATGTATTTCTTTTGCTGCATCTAGCAAAGCCTGCTCTGATACCACAAATGGTGCAGGCAGGAATGACCAAGAGCCAATCCAACGCGATTCCCAAGAATTATTGTGATCCTTTGAAATTGGACCACCAACCTTAGCTAACAACTAGCTAGGTTCTTCTCACTTGCAGTCCTCCCCTTCAAAATGGGGCTTTCCACAACGTTCTGACAATCAAAATTTCCCTTGCGCAATAGTCTTGCCTTCTTTCTGCAATTGCAATGCTCTTCCACAACGATCTCTCTGCAGTTGCCTTCCCACAATGACCTTTCCGCAATGCTTCTTTCTGTAGCTTGCGGATTGCGGGTGCGCCTTTCGTGCTTTCTTGAAAAGGCTTCCACAAAACTCTTCTGCAATGTGGTTTCTGCAACTCTCTCCGTTAACTCACGAACTCTTTCCTCCTACAGAACTCTACGCAACCGTCGATCTCTTGCGGATGGAATCTCGTCCATTGATCTGAGACCAATGCGTCCAACACTTCGCATTGGATTGTGGAGACGCTAACTCCGGTGTAGGTTCACTTGATCGATTCTTTCCCCCATCGTCGATCTTCCTTTCGGCTTTGATCTGAGCCTTCCAACCTCTGGTATTTGAATAGATTGTGACTGTGAGATTTTCTCATGGGATTAACCAGAGAATCGATCAATCCAGCTCACCTCCTCGTGCTGAATCTAATGAAAACTAAATGTGATTAAGAAATTATCTCTGCTACGAATTAAAGGTCTGTTTACAAATGGTTTGGGTGTTCTTAATTGTTCATACAAAGAATCATTCACACAAACATCAGGTTAACAATTCACGTTACTCCACCCGATAGAATCTAAGCTCAACCCTTGTTCAAATGCATAGTACACCATTAACACATAGAACTTGCTCCCTTCATTAAGTGATAGCCAAACATCTATACAGTCGTATTTTCCTCTGGTGTGCAAGAAAATATCCAACCAACTCTTTTTTTTATGCAGAGCTCTCTCTTGCGCTGACCGACCCCCCCTTTTATCAACTCCTAATATCCTCCTATTTCACCGATTCGAAAACATCCCAACCCGAATGGATCAACAGAAAACAAACTAACTAAGAAACTTTCCTCCATCATTGAAGGAGTCACTATCATTCAACAACAAACTGGCTATCTGGATTGATCTCCACGCAGGGAGTATCAAATTGCCACTACGTCCTATTTCCTCAAAAACTGACAACATACTATTCGGTTACATATTTGCAATTATTCAAAATACTTAATAAACAAACTTTCTCCCACTTCATGATAGCTTGTCCTCTTGCTAGCCACAACATGTGAACATTCAATCACATTGCATGCCTTAGCCTTGATGCTCCTACATCAGCCTTCCTTCAGAATGTACATTTTGTAGCTTATAGATATGATATCTCTACGCCAAGGATCCTCATGTATCTCTTCGCATTTATGGAACCTCTTACGAATTGTAACAGACTTTTAGTATAATTAGAATTCTGAATATAATCAACAAATCATTTACTGGTGCAACCGCAGAGTTCTAGAGTTGTTTCTTCTATTATATTGATGTTAATAAAATGTTTGGCACTTGAGGTTGATATATGTACACCATTTTTGTAATCTTTTCATATTTGAACATGATCATGTGACTTCTGGATACATTGTTCTAGTTTCCTTGAATCCACGTAGCATTTTCAATTCAAGGGTTTTATTTGCACATTTTGAGAGTCATCATAATAAGAAACAAATTTCTATTGCCATAAAATTATTTTCATTGTTGGCATCGATTGCGCCTATCTATGAACATTTCTTTACCCATTTTTGTGTGCGTGTGGGTCTTTGTTGATATTTTACAAACCTATTCTTACTTCTTGCAATATTTGCATTGTTCTCGTCTGATTGTTCTGCTGATCTTTGGAAAATTTGAGTTTTATTCCCAAATCCATCATAAGTATAACATCTTATAATATAAAAATACTTCGCAATGTGACCATAATACTTGCACCTTAAGCATCTCTGTGAATTAAACTTTCTCTTATAACAAGGAACATTGTAATAATTATCATACCTGAATTGAACTAGCTTAGATGACCCAACTCATTGATTTGCGACTGGAACATGCTTGCTATCACAGACGTTTTCTGTCTTATTGTATCCAAGACCAAAATTGTCTTCTGGTGACCTTTGACTATTCAATATATCATCCAAAATTGATGTGTTGTTCTTAAATTTAGCTTCAATCTTCATGTCAGAAGGGTATTTGTCATCTTTTGGACCTGCGCAGTCTGGAGTTTTGTTCTTAAAACCATTCATTTCAAAAGAGAGCTTCCTTGAATTCTTCAAAGGTTGCTCTTCTTTTCTTGATTCAACTAGTTGTTTTGTCAACAACTTGTTTCTTGTTTTGTTTCTTCCAATGTTGCTTCCAACAATAGATTCTTTTCTTCAAGCTTCTTAATTGCATTATTTGCACATGATAATTGTTTTTAATTTCCTTGTTCTCATCTTCTGCCTCTTCAAGTGCTTTGTTTGTGAGTACTTCTTTGGTTCTTTTGGACTCAATTCTTGAATTTTCAAAAAATCGATTGTTCTTTCATCTTTGAGAAACTAATCCCTTTGTAGGTCAAAATACTCTTGAGATTCTTGCAGGATAACCTTCAAAGATTGGTTTTCTTTTCTTACTTTCCTTAAGTCATCCAGAGCACTAATCAATTTGCCTTCCCAGTCAACTTATTCATTTTATTCATTCTCATATTTGAGAGTTTCTTCTTCTCTCTCAAACTCTTCCTGACAATTACTCATGTTAAGCAGATTGTAAGATTCAGCACAAGACTTTGAAGGTGAAAAGCAAATCCCATTGTATACATATTTACAGTGTTCATGTAGTAAGATTTGTTTGTATTACACATGAATTGTTTGAGACGGCCTCCTTATTGTATGATTCCTTCTTGATGAAAGAGCAACAATTATCCTTCTCCTCCAAGCCTTTATATTCAATATACTCTACCATTTCCATAAAGAGTACCTCTCTTGAATTGTTATCACTATCTAATTCATCAGATGAGCTAATGTTCTCTTTGGTATACAAACTCTTTTTCTTTTTATGTTCAACCCTAGATTGTTGGTGCTTCTTTCTTCTTTATTTATAGTGAATATCCTCTTCATTGTCACTATCCTTTCTTTCCTTATAAGACACTTAGAAGCAAAGTGACCTACTCTACCACATTCAAAACATTTGAAAGGAAACTTACTTTTTTTATTTTCCATGGCCTCTTTTGAGATTCTTGACAAAATTTGTTTCTTCAACGTTTGATGCATCAGAGAGACCTTTGTTCTACTCCATCCTACTACCTTTTGTATTCTTGGAAGCTTTGAAGGTTTCCACTTTTATGGAAGGATTCTCTTTTTCTATCCTCATATCATATGTTGTAAGAATTCCATGAAGCTCATCCATATTTAATTTGTCCAAATCACTTATGGCCTCTAGAATTGATACCTTGGGATAAAATATTGTTGGAAATGACCTTAATACCCTTTTCACAACTGCTTCTTCAATTATTTGTACACCAAGTCGTCTGATTGCATTGACAGTCTCATCTACTCGAAAGATTGCAATATTTTCTTCTTCCTTCATTTTGAGGGTTTCAAACTGTCCTGAAAAGGTTTGCAGCTTTGCTTTCTTAAATTTCTCATCTCCTTCATAAATGCTCTTGATTTTTTCCCATACCTATTTGGATGATATGCACTGCATAAATTTGGTAAACTCTAAGTCTGTTAAACCACACAATATTGCATTTCTAGCTTTTGCATTGCATTCATACTGCCTTTTGTTAGCTGCATCAACTGGAGGAATATTGGGAACTTTGTAACCACTTATGTCAGATTTCCAAATGTCAGCTCCAAGTAATTGTAAATATACTTCCATCCTTATGCTTCGAAAGGTGTAGTTAGACCCATCGAACCTTGGTGATATGTTCATGGAAAGTCCCTCTTTCCTATCCATATCTATGTAGTGATATTTATCTTCCAGCTGTTAAATTGTTTCTAAAGCAACCCACTATGATACCAATTGTTGGAATTCTTAATGATACTTAGAGGGGGGGTTAATCGGTATCATGTACGAGCTTACAAATAATTCACTTTTTAAAACATGCACCAATTGTTATTTAAAATCACATCAATAAAAGAAAATTGTGCGCAAATATTTGAATAAACTTGTGTGTGTGTGTGTGTGTGTGTGTGTGTGAAATGAAACTAGAGAGAAATATGGGAGACACTAATATCCATTGATGTGAGCATCGACTCACTCAGACGTCCCTCTAATTGGAACACCAATCCCACTGGAAAGCACTAACTTGCAAACTGTAGGCTTCAACCTGTGAGGACACCAATTCTCCATGCAAGCACCAACTTGCTAATTCAGGCTCCAACCTGTGACAACAACAATCCTTTGTGCAAGCACCAAATTGCGGTGTTTAGGCACCAACCTGAGTGGAGACTCTAATCTTATTTCCTTTCCCCGTCCAACCGCCTCGAGATATAGATGTTTCTATATATTGACTTCAAGTCTGCGCACACTAAGATTTGCGCTCTACTTCATTGAATCTTGTACTTACTTCCGATGTATAATTGTTTCTCTTATATTGTATTCTGCTATAGTTCTGTTTTACAATACAGATTCTGCGCACATATACATTCACATGTTTCTTGTGCCTTCTTCACAAATGCTCCTTTTGTTTGTGTGACTACTCCTTGTTCCTCTACATTTCCTATATCCTCGTGCACTTCTTCAAATCATATTTCCTTTTGATTCCCCTGAGCATTTAATCTCTCTGAAGCTTGCAAATTCATAATATTACTCCATTTTTTCTTCCAAGCTTCCTTCTCATTCATCAACTTCAATCTTATTTATACTCAACTTGTTCAAACAATGTGTCCACAAGTTGGGGATTCTCTAAATGGTAACACCCCTTCTTCTTTTCTTTATGGTCAAGCTTACCCAAGCATCTACCACTTGTCTTAACCTACGCAAATGAGGTATCATGACTTTGAGGGTCTTGTGTACACTAGTTCATTGGCTTAGTGAGACTTGCGCACTGGAGTACCATGACTAGGTGGGATTAAGGAATTGCACACATATTTATATATTTCTTCAAACTGGCACATATACACCAAGTCCAACAACCTTTTGACATCATCCAACAACTTCTTTGAGATCATCCAACAACCTTTTGACATCATCCAACAACTTATTTGAGATCATCCAACAACCTATTTGACATCAATGGCAACACCAAAGTTCAGCATGTTATTTATAAGAGAAAAGGCTTATATGATGACTAATATTGAAAATATTTGATTGACCCTTCATTGAAAATTATTTTTTGTGCATAATAGAATGTGTTAGATGAATCTCTATACAATCTCAAACTCATATATATCACCTTTGATGTGAGTTGTTACTCTTATCAAATTATGAGTTTTCATACCTATCCACTGATTACTTGTCAATGAGATCTAGATCTAGAGGTGATTGTGATCCATGTACTATATAATATTGTCATTAGTACGAAGATCAATGTATAGAATGGATCAATCACTTTCTGTCATTATGTCTCTCTTGTTTGTTAACTCTATAGTTTAACATGGTATCAGAGAATATGGAAGGGATACGAGCTTGATCTTTGGATTCTTTTGGATTAGTAATTGAAGTTGAAGGCTTGTAATTAGCATATTTTTGGTATAATTGAAAAAAAGGGAGGGGGTGTTATTGTAGATAAAATGGCATTTTGTATCCCCTTCATAATAAGAAGGCATAAAATATCATTTCAATGAGAATTCCACCTTTATTGTCAAATATCATTTATGCTCTTAAGTTCTAAAGAGTAAATTGTAACAACCATAATAAAATTGCTTCATTTTTTGGTGTGATTGTGTCCTAGATCGACCCGAAATTGAATAAGGGGATCTTAGGTACACCCTGAGTATGTGTGTGATGATGAATAATTGCTTAGATGTATGATGGTGATTTGATGGCTAGTTCTTGACACATATTCAATTTATCAAACAAGAAAGTAAACTAAGTGGAAAATTGTAAATTCCATCAAGAAGAAGGACAAGTCCTCGAAGTGAATCATTGAATTGCAAAATTGAAGAAGGATAAAGTCATTGATTGAAAATTGCAAATCCATAACTTTTTTCCCTCTTTGGTTCAATCATATGTTGATTCATTAAGTCAAAGATGTCCAATTGAATTGGAAAGCTATTGTAAAAGTGAACCTACCTGAAATTTCAATAAGGTGGTCAAGTGAGCCATAAAAATCAAAGTCAAATAATTGTAAAATCATGCTTTGAGGTGCATGATCAATAGTACTGGACACCCTACAGTTGATATCAACTCAAGCGAGCATGATAATTGAAAAATCTTCAATGGCTAAAGAGGGGAATCAATTACAAAATGCAAATAAAAAAAGTTAAAGAGTTACAAGAATCCTTAGATGATTTGGAAAATGAGGTGATTAATATTCACAAACAACTTGATATAAAGAATCAATTGATTGAATTTCTTCAAATACAATTGATTAAACAAGAGAAAGAAATTATTAATGCAACTTGTGACACAAGTTACCTAATTCAAATGGTTGATACAACTTGTGATACAAATGATCTAATGCAAAAGATTGATGCTACTTGTGATACAAGTGATCTAGTAAAATCGGTTGATAAAGATAATTTATGATTGGTGATTCCTTAATTGGTCACGAGAAGGAATCATTTAGTGAATTGATGAGTTTTGAATATGAGTAAGAAGAAGAAGCTCAGAGTGATAGCAGAAGCAGTGAATGTATTAATGAAGGGCATCATTAGGTACAAGATGATGTTTCCAAGATGAGCATTAGACCTTGAAAAAAAATACACTCCAATAGAAATCGACATGGTTAGGATATGAAAAAGAAAACACTTTTCATATTCCAAATTACTCTAAACCAGTTCAGTTTGTGAGTGCGAGAATCATTGATGAAGACTTGAAGGCTACAAAAGATAATGAAGAAGATATTGAAGTAGTTGATGAAAAACACATGGAAGAAATTCTTAATTTCCAACATTGTCATAGAGTTGGCTATTTGTAGACAACATGCTTTGATCCCCATCCTTGTATTCATTGTGGGAAGACAAATCACCATTTTGAAAAATGTAGAAAGATGAAGAAGGATAAAAGGAAAACAACAATGCACTATGGAGGGATAAGTTCTTGGAAATGGAACCAAGAAGTCAATAAGTTGCAGAATTCTTACCGTATAGTTCGAAAATAGGTAAATGCACTTTTGAATGATGAAATTCAAACAACAAATAGATTTCAATCAATTGTTGTAGAAGATAATTTTGGATATGATTTAGGCCCAATTCTACATGTCTTTTGAAGTCAAATATGGTACTCTCTTGTACCTTAAAGGGTGGGAGTACAAATATGAAAGAAGAAAGGTACTATCTTGCACCTCAAAGGGTGGGAGTACAAATATGAAATAAGAAAGGTACTATCTTGCACCTCAAAGGGGGAAGTACAAAAATTAATGAAGAAACAAGCTCAGGTGAACATGGTTAGTGGTCAACCAAAAACCACCATTAATGAAGTGATAAGGTTAGTGAGCCATCCAAAACCACCAAATGCATGGAATCAAAATCAAATATTGCAAAAGAATCCAAAGATCAATCTTGGATCCATTCCATATTCTTCTCACCTTGCACCTGATAGGGGGAATCACCAATGATGATAGTCAGGATTCAAGATTCAAAATCCTATCAATCAACAATTCAATTAGATAGCTGGTCAACATTTATCTGCAAATCAGTGAAGTTCAACCTAGTATTTGGGATCCTCTTCAAATCATCAAATTAACATTTGGAATTCCAAATTCATAGAGTTCTCAGTGATCCTATTTGTTCACCAAAATTATTATATTATACTAGATTTTTATAGGAAAAACATGGAATGTTTAGACATGGAAGTTGTTCACTTCCAAAATTTCAGCTCTCATTCAAATTTGAACATCAAAATTGGTGGTTTTTCAAGAATATCTTCATTGAATCTTGGTTCAGAAGTTTTAGGTTGAAGATGATATCAGTTATTATTACTTTACTGGTATAATTATTTAGAGTTGTGATTGAGGGCTCTGGAGGGGGAATGTTGGACTGTGAGTCCCTATACAATAAAAAAGTTATAGATCACCTCTCATGTGAGTTGTTACGTTTATCACATTATGAGTTGTCACACCTATCCACTGATGACTTGTTAGTGAGAACTATACCTAGAGGTGACTATGATCCATGTTCTATATAATATTGTCATTGGTATGAAGATTAATGTAGAGAATGGCTCAAGAATTTCCCACCATTTTGTTTCTCTTGTTCGTAACTCTATAGTTTAATAGAATGCCTAGATTAATATGTCTGTGGAGAAGGGCAAATGAACCTTCTTTGATTTTCCTCAATGATGAGTACTTTTATGTGTAGGAAATATTGTCTACAATAAAATTTATATGAGAAATGTCAATGAATCCATTTTATTTCTTGTTAGACCCAACAAATTTGTGTGTAAATTAGAATTTATGTGCTATGGTTATCTAACCCTTTTCAAATATTCCCCAAAGAAATTATATGAAGAAGGCTTGGTTGACCATTCTCTATTTTCCCAAATGAAAACCAATACTATGTGTGGGATTGAGGATCTCAATGAAATTATGTATGGAGAAGGGTTCACCAACACTTCAACACCTACCCCCATTGTTTAGTTATGCCATATCCGGGAGAAGAGGCTCATGATAACATGGAGAAGTGTCATCCAACCCTTCCCTATTATTCCTTCATCGAAAAAATATTATTTGTGTTTACCAAAAGGCATGGATTCATTAGCAAAATTTCAACATCTAAAATGTGTCTCCTAAGAAAAACAATAAAATAATATTTAAAATAATAAAAGAGTTATGAATTTCGAAGGGAAAGAATGAAAACTACTTTTTTAATTCATATTTTCAACTTATATAATTATATGTTTATTAAAATTTCAAGTGTAGGCATTCGTTGGATGTGAAATTAAATTACACATCCAACAAGTATGCATACTTCATACTTTTAAAGACCCACCATGAGATACGTCCGAAATACAATTTAAAAATGTGTTTAAATACGTGTTTTATTGTATTTTCAATTTATCGCACTATGGGTCTGTTAAAAGTATGTGGTGTGGGAACTCATTGGATATGAAATTTAATTATGCAACCGACGAGTTCCTACATTTTAAATTTTAGTAAACCCATAAAAAAATAAGTTGGAAATATTATATCTATAAAAGTAGTTTTTTCCCTTTTCTTCCACCACGTTTTACCCTTATGATTAACATCATCATCATGAATCCTATTGATTTTTTAAAGTGGATTTTGATAGTATATTTTTTGTTTTAAGGCCCATTTTTTACCTCAAAATTTCTCTAATGAAAATTTATATTAAGACTGGTTGGTCAACCCTTCCAAATTTGGACCCAATGATGAACTACTATTTGGGGGAGAGATTGCCTATAATAAATTTATATGGAGAATGCCAGTTGACCATTTCCATTTCTTCTTCTCATGAACATATCTTCTATATATGTAAGAGAATTCCAAATGTGAAAATTTATATGGAGAAGAATCAATCGACCCCTCTCCATCCTTCCTTGGATAAAACTCTTCTTCTTCATCCTTGACTAGATAAAAGTCTCCTATGTGAGGGGTGGAGGATCTCAATGTGTTAGAAAAACATGATCGCAGAGCAATAACAATTAACAATATGCAATTATAAAACACATAAACACAATACAAGAGAGACACAAATATAACGTGGTTCACCCAAGATGGGCTACGTCCACACAAGAATTGACACTTCTTATTATTATACCATCCTACAAATGAAGAGATACAACCTGCACCACATCCGCTGCAATTTCCTCTTCACTCTCTCACAGTCTCTCTTACACAATAATAGAGATCTTTATAACACTACAATACATTACTCAATTGTATTACAATGTCTTCCTTTTAAAGGGGAATTACTATGGGAAAATACCACGAGCTACCCAATACCATGGGACCATAAACTGTTGGCCAACAAACAACCAAAATTTTTTGTTCTTTTGGGTGCTTTGCCGCTGAACCCCCGTGGAGAGCCCCACACCCCCCTACTAGGATGAGTGTACAGTCCACCTACACATCATATAAAACTAGTGTACGAACACAGATTAAACAACAACATCTCTGAATCAGGAAGATCAGGCTCCGTGACCAACAATATCCCACTTGGAGACTGATCACAACAACTCCACCACTGCTGCACTTGCTGGACTATGCTTTGAACCTTGGGCTTGGAAAATTTCTCATCTCCAGCTTCATGCTTGAAGGCCAACTAAAACCGAGCAAAAACTCATTTTCTCTCTGGTTACTACCTTTGTCAACATGCCTGCAGGATTCTAGCTAGTATGTATGTTTTCCAGCTTCAACAATTCATCTTCTAGAATAGACCATATGAAATGGTACTTGAGTTGTATATGTTTAGTATTAGAATGGAAGGTTGATTTCTTTTCAAGATGAATGGCACTTTGGATATCACTATACAACCTTCTATCCTCCATCTTCTTACCCAGTTCCTCCATGAACCTCTGTAACCAAATCGTCTCTTTACTAGCCTCTGTAGTAGCAGCATACTCTACATCCATTGTTGAGAGTGAAACAACCTTTTGTAGTTTCAAAATACACCTTACGATTGTTCCTCCTACAGTAAAAAATACCCTGTGGTGCTCCTACTTCTATTGTTATCACCTGCCATATCTGCATCAACATACATCTGCAGAACAATGTCTAAACCTTCAAAACATAATGCATGAGTAGTAGTACCTCTCAAATACCTGAGAGTCCACTGCACTACCTTCCAATGTTCTTTACCTCAATTGTTCATATACCTGCTCACAACTTCCAATGCATGTGCAATATCTGTTCTTTTGCAAACCATGGCATACATCAAGCTGCCAACTGCTAATGAATAGGGAACCCTAGACATCTAGTCTATCTCTTCCTGTGTCTTGGGACACATTTCCTTACTTAGTTTGAAATGGCTGACCAAAGGTGTAGTAATTGGTTTTTCATTCTGCATTCTAAACCTCTCCAACACCTTTTCTATGTACTCACGCTGAGACAATGTCAATTGTGATTTTTCTTGTCTCTTGTTATTCTCATACCAAGGATTTTCTTTGCAGCACCCAAATCCTTCATCGCGAATGAATTAGCTAACTTCATTTTGAGCACATTTATATATGCATGTTAAGTCTTGCAAAAATCATGTCATCCACATACAATAACAAGATAATATATCTTCCATTATCTAGCCTCTTGAAATAAACACAGTGGTCAGAATGACATCTACTATAACCATGTTCTGTCATAAACCTGTCAAATTTAAAATACCACTGCCTTGGAGCTTGCTTCAAGCCATACAAGCTCTTCTTCAAACTGCATACTAAATTCTTCTTCCCTTTGACCTCATACCCTTGTGGTTTCTGCATATAAATCTCTTCCTCCAAATACCCATGGAGAAATGTTGTTTTTATATATAACTGTTCAAGATACAAATATTCTACCGCCACTAGACTTAAAATAGTTCTAATTGAAGTCATTTTAACAATAGGAGAAAATATTTCATCAAAATATATACCTTTATTCTGTGCAAACCCCTTTACAACAAGTATGGCCTTGTACCGCTTCTTGCCTCCATCATCTTCCTTCAACCTATAAACCCATTTATTTTGCAATGCTCTTTTACCTACAGGCAATTGAACCAAATCCCAAGTCTGGTTTCTTACTAATGAGTCCATCTCCTCATTCATGCCTTGCTCCCACATCTTTCTAGTTTCCACCTGCATTGCTTCTTCACAACATTATGGTTCACTAGAATCAGTCATCAATAAATAATACATTGAGGGAGAGTATCGTTCATGGGTTCTACTTAACCTGGTAGACATTCTAACACTTGCAGGAGTTTGAGGTACCTGTTGTTGTTCTTGATTTTTTGACACCTTCGAAACTTCATTTTCTTTAATTTCATCAAGCACTTTGTACTTTGTGTTTTCCTTTTCCTATTTATTTCCCTGCAATTGATATTTATACATGGCCTTTTCATTGAATACCACATCTCTACTCCTAATGATTTTGTTATTTTCATAATCCCATAAGAGATAACCAAAATCATCAACCCCGTATCCAATAAAGGTACACTTCTTGGATTTAGCCTCAAGCTTTGTTCTATTTTCTTTATCAATATGGACAAATGCTTCACAATAATATTTCTCATAAATGAGTAGTTTACCTTTTTGCCTGTCTATGCCTCCTCTGGAATACCACCATCCAAAGCGCTTCAAGGACCTCTGTTTATTAAATAAACAACAGTATCTACAACATCTTCCCAAAACTGTAAGGGAAACCCTGGATGCAATATCATACACCTTGCACGCTCCATGATCATCCTATTCATCCTTTTTGACACACCAAGTTTCTTGTGGTGTTCCTGGGACTGTCTTCTCCCTACGAATCCCATGGTATTAACAGTAACTATCAAACTCCTTGCCATAGTATTCACCTCCATTATCAGATCTGAGACACTTCAACATTTTGCCTATCTCATTCTCAACGAAAGCTTTCAATTTCTTAAAAGTAGCAAACACATCAGATTTTTGTCTAATGCAATAAACCCAAGTCTTTCTTGTTGCATCATCAATAAAAGTAACATAATAACGAGAGCCACCAAGATATTGTACTTGAGCTAGTCCCCATACATCTATATGCACAAACTATAACTTTTCACTCTTCTTCTGTTTCCCAACCCTGAGAACTCTTGCTCTCTTTTGTTTTCCATAAACATAGTTCTCACATAATTCCAAACTTACCTGCTTCAGATCTGGCAGCAACTTCCTTGAGTGAAGAATCTGCATCCCATTCTCACTAATGTGGCCAGTCCTATGATGCCAAAATGTTGTATATGTTCCTGTGGAAGCTAAATAGATATAACAGTCAGTATTCTGAGGACATAAATACAACGTACCTATATTGTCTCCTTTTGATATCACCATTGCTCCTTTAGTGATCTTCCATCATGTTTATCCAAACGTAAATAAAAAATCACCATCTCCCAACTTCTCTGTTGAGATTATATTTCTTTTCATAGCAGGAATACGCCTTACATCTTTCCGTAGCCATTCACCTCCATATTTTAACTTTATTCGTACCTTACCCATTCCAACAATTTTACATGGTTCATCATCACCCAATAAAACATGTCCAAAATCACCTTGAACATAATCATAAAGGAATTTCTTATGGGGTGTAGCATGACGTGAATACCCTGAATCTACTACCTAGTAATGACTAGTATTATCTAATGCAAAAATCAAAGCATCATGTAACACATCACATGCTACATTTTCTTCCTGAGTTGTCTCATGTTGTCCATCTCCTTTATTCTTTAGAGATATGCAATCTTTCTTCAAATGTCATTTCTTTCCACAGTTCCAACACTCTATCTTTGACAGTCTATACTTGGATCTTCCCTTCCTAGACTTGGTGCGATTACCTGGGCTCTTTCCTCTCTCCCTTTTTCTTCCCTTCTATCCATGGTCAACGCATTACTTGATGTCTCACATGTGCTTTTCCTTCGCATTTCCTCGCTAAGAATAACACCAACAACATCATCAAATTTCAAAGTGTTTGAACTAGAGACATAGTTACTTATAGGCATAACCAAGCCGTTCCATCTTTCTAGCAATGAGCACAAGATTAGAAGAGACCTAACCTCATAATCAAAGTTCACTTTTACAAAACTTAGCTAATTTGTAATCCTATTAAATTCGTTTAAATGATCAACAACAAATCCACCTTCTGACATCTTCATATTAATTAAACGCTTCATTAGAAATACCTTGTTGGAGGTTGAGGGTTTTTCATATAATTTACCCAATGCGCTCATCACACCCTTTGTTGTCTTTTCTTTTAAGATATTGAAAGCCACTGACGAAGCCAGACACAGTCGTATCGTTCCCAGTGCCTTTCTGTCAAGAACCTCCCATTCTTCATCCTTCATAGTCGCCGGTTGTTTTTCTTTTCCTCCCAATGATAGGAATAGATCCTTCTGATACATATAGTCCTCCATTTGCATCTTCTATCACTAATAGTTCTGGCTATTAAATTTCTCATCCTTAAAATTTTCTTCTTCTGCCATTGCTCCCACTCGAACTAGGAACCCTTCTTTCCTGCGAGTTTATGTTCCAAATAGACCTTTAGCTCTGATACCAATTGTTAGAAAAACACGATCGCAGAGAAATAACAATTAACAAGATGAAAATATAAAACACATAAACACAATACAAGAGAGACACCAATATAACGTGGTTCACCCAAGATGGGCTACGTCCAGACAGAAATTGCTCTAGTCCTTATTATTATACCATCCAACAAATGAAGGGATACAACCTGCAGCACATCCACTGCAACTTCCTCTTCACTCTCTCACATTATCTCTTACACAATCATAGAGATATTTAAAATACTACAATACATTACTTACATATTACAATGTCTTCCTTTTAAAGGGGAATTACCACGGAAAAATACCACGGCTACCCAATAACATGGGCTCGTAAACTGTTGGCCAACAAACAACCTAAAAAAAAATTTATTTCGGGGCCTTCGCCCCCGAACCACCATGGGGAGGCAATGCCCCCTGCTAGGATGAGTGTACAATCCACCTACACATAATATAAAACTGGGGTACAAACACGGACGAAACAACAACATCTCTGAATCAGGAAGATCAGGCTCGATAACCAACACAATGAATATATGTATGGAGAAAGGTTTCCCAACCCTTCCCTATCTGCCACTAATGATAATTTGTGTTATGTGCGGGAAAAGAGGCTTAAATAAAAACTAATATGGAGAAGGGTTGACTTACCCCCTCTCCATTTTGCCTCCATTGAGAAACACATTTTTTCCACAATAGAATGCTTACAGTAAAATGTGTATGGAGAAGGGTTAACTAATCTTTCCACATTCAACCCTAACTCTAAATTGTTCCGTGTTTAAGAGAATAACTAACATAAAAATTATAAAGAAGGATCAACCTACTCTTTCCATTTTTTCTCCTAGTGAATATCTCTTCTATTTGTGTAAGAGAACACAAACATGAAGATTTATATGAATAAGGATCAATGGACCTTTCTCCATTTTTCCACAATGAATAACTCTATTAATTTTGGGATAAAGAGTTAACCAACTCTTCTTCCATAATGAAGTTTTGGATTGAGTTTCTCAATGAAAATATGTATGGGCAAGGATTAACCAACCCTTTTCTATTAGCAACAACAATAAGCTATGATATGAGTGGAAGAGGAGGCTTAAATTAAAACTAATATGGAGACAGGTCCTCATTGTGCTTCCATTGTGAATTCCTATATATTTGTAATAGAATGCCTAGATTAAAATGTATATGGAGAATTGTCAGATGACCCTTCCCACCCCAAACTATGTGTGGGATAGAATGCCTAGAACAAAATTTATACGGAAATGAGAAAGTTTACCCTTTCTATTTATTCTCCAAAAGATTATGTGTAAATTAATTTTATATGAATAAATATTATCCAACCTTTGGCCATTATTTCCCAAACAAAAACTTTTATTTGTGTAATAGAAAATTTAAATGAAAACAAGTATGGAGAAGGGTAGATGAACCCTTTCTTGTTATGCACTTGATGAAAAACTGAAAAACTTTATATATGTGTGATATGATTAAATGAAAATTAGCATGAGACTATTTGTAGCATTGGTCATTACACTATTCATAATATGTTCGTAGTAATTTTAATAACATTGTTCAAAGACTATTCATCGCCATTTTTTAACGTTCATATAAAATATTCCAAAGTTTCTTATGTTTACAATATTCCTTTAATTTATACGATCACTTTAAGTTGATGTTGTGAAATGTTTTTTTAATTCTATTTTATTATATTTTTTTAACCGGCCAATACCATTAAGATTTACACAATTTAACAGTACATAATTCCCTCAATGCAATATCATTTTTCACAAATACATAGCCTAAAATATTATTCCACTAAAATACAAAACAACTAATATAATCATGCAATACTTCTATTTCACGGATTTTACACAATTATAAAGAAAAAAAGGGAAGATTATTATGTTCCCGACATATAGTTTTGAGTCGGGTGGTATTAGTTGGGGTGGCAAAAATCGCGGATATGAAATTGCAAAGTTTTTGTTAAAGTTTATATTTTTTGTATTTTTTTGATTTTTTAAAACTTCATTTTACGTGGTTGTGGTTTGATCCGGACGCAGTGATGTTGGCCTGGGGCTGTGTGCCCCAGGCCCCAGCGGCGGGGGTGACGTTTTCCATTTTAAATGAGGTTTAAATGGTCTCGGGACTGAAGACTCCTGTGCGATTTATTCATCAGTTTTGTCCATTTATCGTGCCTTTCGTCGAGCTCTGTTGTGCGCCCGCTGGCGTCTGGTTGAGGTTTAAATGTGCTGCGATTTAAATGAGGTTTAAATGGTCTCGGGACTGAAGACTCCTGTGTGATTTAATCACCAGTCTTGTCCATTTATCGTGCCTTTCGTCGAGCTCTATTGTGCGCTGGCGTCGGGTTGAGGTGTTGCAGGGGTTTAAATGGTCTCGGGACTGAAGACTCCTGTGCGATTTATTCACCAGTCTTGTCCATTTATCGTGCCTTTCGTCAAGCTCTGTTGTGCGCCCACTGGTGTCAGGTTGAGGTGTTGCAGGGGTTTAAACGTGTTGCAGTTGGCGTATTCATGCAACACGTGTTGGTCCATGGTTTTGTGGTGTTAATGCAGTTGGTGGTCTCGGGACTCAAGACTCCTGTGGGATTTATTCACCAGTCTTCTCGATTTATCGTCCCTTTCGTCGAGCTCTGTTGTGTGCGATTTATTCACCAGTCTTCTCGATTTATCATCCCTTTCGTCGAGCTCTGTTGTGTGCTTGTTAGCGTCGGGTTGAGGTGTTTCAGGGGTTTAAACGGTGTTGCAGTTGGCGTATTCATGCGGTATGGTCCAGGGTTTGGTGGTGTTAATGCAGTATGGCGCGGGGTGACGGTGGTCTCGGGACTCAAGACTCCTGTGCGATTTATTCACTAGTCTTGTCGATTTATCGTCCGTTTCGTCGAGCTCTGTTGTGCGCTTGGTAGCATCGGGTTGAGGTGTTCCAGGGGTTTAAATGGTGTTGCAGTTGGCGTATTCATGCGGTATGGTCCAGGGTTCCGTGGTGTTAATGCAGTATGGCACGGGGTGACGTTTGCCAGTTTAAATGAGGTTGGTGGTCTTGGGACTCAAGACTCCTGTGTGATTTATTCACCAGTCTTGTTGATTTATCGTCCGTTTCGTCGAGCTCTGTTGTGTGCTCGCTAGCATCGGGTTGAGGTGTTCCAGGGGTTTAAACGGTTTTGCAGTTGGGGTATTGACGCGGTATGGTCCAGGGTTTGGTGGTGTTAATGCGGTATGGCGTTTTTTATGTGACTCAAGACTCCTATCCGAGTTTTACCTTGGCGAATGTGGTTGCACTGTCCTTGCTTATGGACATTTCTTCTGGCGTGTTTGTTGAAGCTATATTTTAGAGGTTCTCTGGTGTTCAAGCTTGTTCTGTTTGGTGCGACTTGCTTTTGTGTTGTGGCTGTTTTTGTTGGCTTCTTTACGGTGGCGTGGTTGTTTGTGGCTTATTTGCGGTGGTCCAGCGAAGGTGGAGTGGTTTCTGGTAGCAGGTGTTGCTGTTTGAATGCGCTTCATTGATTGAGTAATTTGCGTTGTTCGTGTCTGAACGTGTAGAGCGCTTTCTTGGTGCAACGAGCTTTGTCTTCTGCAATTTCATTGACGGGTTCTTTGGACGGGTAACTGTTGGAATTTTGTCTTCAGCTGAGACTTGTGTTTTCTGTTTTATGAAAAAAATCCGATTTATATCTCTCGGAAAAGACAAAGTAGTCCACATATAGTACGAGGATGATATATATATTTATGTGAGTTTAGAATTGCTTAACACATCATGTTGAAGTTTATTATTATCTCTTAAGCATATGGTTTTTTTAAAAAGCTTATAGATAAATATGAGATTATGATCGATATGCTACACTGTATTCAATAAGAATACTCACACACAATATTTTTTTTATTATTTTTAAGTTTTTTAAAAACCAACCCAAACCAAAATACTATATGAGAGACAAGCTCAAATGTCCTGTGTTAGTAGACATGTCAGAATCATACAATTGGGATCTCATCCCTTTACTATGGTTATTGCCATGTCTCTGGGCCATTAACCTTTGTCTTCGTGTCAAACCCCTGTCCACACAACGCAAAAAAGTATACATCTACATTATTGCGACAAACTATAGATCACTGAAGCATACTCAAGCTGACCAATGCAGTCTATAGTAGCCTAGCAACAAGCTGATCTGGTTTCATCTAAAGAAAAAGCTATTTCAGATTGGATATTTCATCAATTTTTCCTTAAATAAAACAGCAGGTTGTCAATACCACCATCACTGCATCTAAGAATTTGTTAGCGTTCATGTTTCTTGTAACAGTATTCTTGACAAATAACAAACTTTGTTGATATAGGGCTTTCTAAATATTCACAAGATTCCTGTGAATTTACAGCAGTGTTCTGTTGCAAATGCTGTCCACGTTTTCTTCTTTAGACAAAACCAAAGCATCTTGTTGCTAATTTATCATAGACTTCATTTCAGATTGGATGTTTCAAGAATTTATCCTTAAATAAAACGGCAGGTTGTGAATTCCAGCATCACTGCATCTAAGGGTTTCCCCTTGAGCCACATATGGAACTGAAATACTTGTTAGTCATTACCTCATTTGGCAGATGTCAAAGTCAAAGACAATGGAGTATCTCGCCAAAGACCCAGATTTTATACTGTACCCGAAATGCCGTTTGTCTTATATGGGCAGTTGGCAAAGCCAATGGAAAATGAGCACCCCTCTCTTAAGCTCCCGGTCTGTTGTTTTGGGGTAGACTTCTATTCTCAAGTACAGATACTTAGGTTGAAAGTGGTTTCTATTTCTAGATTCAGTAAACCTGTATAGTATCTATTTTCTGAGAAAACTTGAAAAACAGGTCCATGCGAAAAGCAAAACCACTTAAACGAAGCAGACCAAAGAACCATTTAAAAATATCACATTCATACCACATGGCATAATGGAAATGGAAAAAGAACAAAGCAAAATAAAATAAATACAAAGAGATCTGTAAATTTAATTAATGATATAATATAATGTCATTTATTTCCTACCCGGTGCCTGGGTTGCAGGCTGGTATTAGCATTTAATCCCAGCGCCGACGCAGCTCGTGATATCATGACCCCACTCCATACCTGGCCGAAATACCCGGGAAGGAGGGAGGTTGGCACTCTTGGCATTAAATCTTCAGATACATACATACATACAATTCCGTTCCCCATACATTCATTTCAGGGAGTTTAGGTCGTTACCGAAGAAAAGAAATGGTAATGACCAATTACGCAGTCTTTGTGTTTTTTAAACCACAGTTTTTATTGCAATTATGGAATAAACCAAAAAACATAAAATTCTTGGTGCAAACAATTCTTATGAAACCAGGCCAACGTCACTGCGTAAGGAACAAACAACAACCACATAAAATCAACTTTAAAATAAATCAAAAGGAAAACAGATAAATATATTATATTTTTATTTTTTTAATTCTTATATAATTTTTATGATGATAAAACCTATTATAATTTGGATATTAAATTATCATCATTAATTTGGATACCGCATCAATATGCCAACTGCAACACCGCGAGAAATTTATCTCGCAACAAGTACTGCTTCCACTTGGCCAAGGCATGTGTTATTGCCAATGTCTTTCCATCATATGTAGATTTTATATGCTCATTCAGTTGTAACTTTTGATTCTCAAAGGCAATGAGATGTTTATGACTTATGAGCAGAACTCCTACGCATGTTCCTGAAACATAGTATTCATGGACGCATGTTTTCCTGACATCTGGATTTGTCAAGACTAGAGTGGATGTCATTAAGGTTTTCAACTTTTCAAAATAGTCTTTAGCTTTTTTAATCCCATATGAAGGCATCACTTTTAAATAATGATGTTAATAGTGCGACAATTTGTGTGTGCATTTGAACAAATCTTCTATAGTAGTGTACGAGACTAAGAAATCCCCTTGATGATGTCATTGATTTGGGGATAGGTCACTTAGTAGTTACCACAATTTTCTTGCGCTCAACCTTGATGGTTTCAGTTAAAATGATATGTGCTAAAAACACTTTTTAATTTTGTCCAAAACTGCATTTGAATTTGTTAGCTGCAATTGGCCGAAATATGTATATATTTAAATTTCTATACACATATCCCAAGTACAGACATCCTTTAGGATAGAGACATTTCAGAGTCATATAACATATAGGAATTTCAGAATCACATAACATTTAGGAAATTCAGTGTAGCTTGAGTGTCAGTAAAATTTGGGTTTTGTGAAAAATGTCTTTGTTTTTTGTAGTAAATAAAAGAGATCTGAAAATTGGAATTTTTGTTATTTAATAATATAAATAATTTATTCATTTGCTGTTTGCGAAATCTGGTTGCAAATTTTTTGTTAAATTGCTGAATACTATATTAATTAGATTTTATTATTCATTTCACGTTAGGGCTAAATCTACAGAAATTAGTTACTGTCAAGAATTTCTTTCTGCAAAGCAGTTGTCTATAATGCTTAGTTATAGGCCTTGACAATGAAAAACAGAAAATATAAGTGCTTCATGCAAAAGAATGAGTATACATTATTGCATAATCATTACAATTGAATACTGATTTAAAACTATGTAATAATGCAACAAAAACCTGTTCTTGGTTTCTAACTCTTTCATTTCATTTGTAAAGTGCAAATGTGAATAACTATATTGGGCAAGCATTTACAAACAGGCATTTACAGGTGTATTTGCTTATCCTTGGATGATTCCTAGAGTTATTACACGTAATTTGTTCTCACAAAAAATGAGGAAAAAATTTAAAAGTGGTACTGATCTAAAGCCTTTGAAAAATTGCATTTAAAATAAATTCCTAACAAAAATGTTTATTGAATTCTTTTCCAACATACTTTTCATTGCAAGTCGCTATGCAAAAGACACTGTTCTATTTGGTTCATTGCTTGCAAGTGTCACAAACAATGTGACTTATTTTTGCTTATTTCCAAAGTTGCATTTGTCATGCAGGTTTTTCTTCCTGTGTTTCTTCTTCTGATGGAGAACATTGAACATAATCAATGTTCTGCCATAGGAGCAACATCTGTTCCGATTATACAACGGGCATTTGATGATATTGATGTTTCTTTGTCAACAAACCATTTGTTTCGTTTACAAGCTTTTCACTACCGAAATGGAGATTGTCTTTTTGATGCCTTTGCTATTCTCTTGCATTTTCGCTACACATCCTTGGAGATAAGAGAAGCAACCATAAACCATTTTCGTTTGCGTCTAGCTGCAAACGATCCAGCCGCAATTTCTTCTTTGAACTTGGAATTGGATCCTTCGTACTTGTTTCAATTGCATGGGATAGAAAATAGAGATCTTTACTTGGAACGAATGTCGCAAACTGCATCTCAACCGGATGCAAAAAATGTTTATGGCCTTTGGGGTGATATCTTCTGCATAAAATGGTTTGCAAACTGGTTAAATGTGCCTGTTGCTATATGGTCATTGAGAAGCAAAAGGAAATATCTTCATTTCAACCCTTCCTGTGTTGGATATTGCTACAATATTCTATTCCATGATCACGTTCCAGTTGCTGGGCACTTTGAACCTTTGCTTTCATACAAATTGCTAGGACCCGACTATGTTGTTTTCAATGAACGATCAGATACTTCTTCTATTGATTCTTGTCAAGATATCTTTTTCGAATGTCATCGGTTAAGAAAAAGTCTATTGCAACAAGGATTCCAATTAATCTCTCGCATTGATGGCCATTGCTGTGACTCATTATTTGAATCAATTTCAAAATTGACAAACACATTTGATAGTGCAAGCCTCAGAAAAACAATAGCGCAAATTTTTTTCAACTGCATGCTTTCAAATGATGCAAGAGCCTTTCGTTGTCTAGAAACATTCCTTCATCTTGAGACAGTGCAAGAAAATAACCTTGTTTCTAGTTGGCAAACCTTTGTAGTGAATTTGGCAGAGCCTTATACAATTGGCCATGTAAATGATGGCCATTTCACAATTCAATGGTTGTGTGAGGTTTTGGAAGTCAACATATTTCTTTTGAAAATACACTCTTACAAAGTGGAAAACCAATTCTTCTCAACAAATACATCGTCAAAGATCTATTTTCTTCTTCATCATGAAATTGAAAAATGCCATTCGCATTTTCATCCCTTGTGTCAGACAAGCATTGAAAAAAATTCTCCAATATTGTCAAATGCCATGACTAGGAATCTTCCTATGAATGCAATGATGAAAACAATTGACAATTGTCATCATCGAACTCTTTGCAATGCCATTGAAGAAGAGCATTCTCCTGACCTTTGCAAAGAACATTCTAACATAGAAACAAAGAAAAGGAAAAAAACTTGTTCCATGCAAAAAACATTTAAAAAAAAACCAAGACTCTTTTGCATTGGCCCAGAAATTTCAATTGTGATGGAAAAATGCCTGGAGAAAGATTCCATTATGAGACAGCAAAAATCCATTGCGCCGTTCAAAAACATACGTGCCATTAAAAAACAAATGCGTCTGAAAACTTGTTCCATGCAAAAAACATTAAAAAAAAAACCAAGACTCTTTTGCATTGGCCCAGAAATTTCAATTGTGATGGAAAAATGCCTGGAGAAAGATTCCATTATGAGACAGCAAAAATCCATTGCCCCGTTCAAAAACATACGTGCCATTAAAAAACAAATGCGTCTGAAAGCACTTCAGTCCTTTCAAAAGCAAAAGGCATATGAGAAGGCAAAAAAAGCACTTAAAGAATACTCGAAAAATATTCAAGATGCCCATATTCATGCATGTTCTGTCTGTAGACGCTTGCACTTTAAAAGGGATGTTCTCTATATCAATGAAGACACTTTCTATGCATTGAAATGTCTTCCTTGGAATACCATGCCTTCTTCAATCGCACTATACAATTACATATGCAAATATTGCAAAAAGAATATTTCAAATTCAGAAACACCATTGTTTGCAACACCACTTAACATTCGTTGCAACACTTCATTGTCTGATGTAGACAAATTGACTTCGCTTGAAGAACGGCTTGTGTCACCAAGAATTGCTTTCGCTCAGATTCGGCAACTAGGTTATAAACGAGCTCAAGTAGGCTTGACAGGAACAATCATCAATGTGCCCGCATCTTTAGACAAAGTACAAAGAGCATTGCCTAGGAACCTAGAAGAGGACAAGACCATTGCAGTTATGCTTAAGCGAAAACTAGAATACAAAAATGCATTTGTTTCTGGAAATGTTCGACCAAATATTGTCATGCAAGCATTGAAAACTCTTTGTGACATGGATCTTTACAAATGGAGAATGTACATATCAATTCAGATTGGGAAAAGGCATTCCATGAATTGTTGGCAAAGCAAGAATCTAATGAAATATCAATATCAGAATCAAATGATTTAGATCAACCTCTTACAAAGCTAAGAGAAAGTGATGAGGATACACATGACCAATTCATAGAACCAATCACAGAAAAATTGGTACATGGATATGGAGAAACCCATCTAATAGATGATTTGGCCACCAAAATCATTGAGCTTGCGCCTTCTGAAAACTACCGACCCCTAGGAATTTTCCAAGATCGGTTCTCTGAAGAACTTAATTTCCCTACACTTTTCTTTGGATGCAGCCGCTCCAATGACATGTACAAGCACTTTCGACACCAACAAATTTTCCAGTGGGAGCTTCAACATGAAAGCACACATTTTGAAGCACATCCCACAAATATATTCTTTAAAGCAGTGAAAGTGTTAATAGTTCAAATCTCTAGTACTGCTTGGATATCTATTCGCATAGGGGAGTTAAAAGGGAAAAAACTAAAAGCCAAAGATGTAAAATGCAAAGCCAACCTTCTTAACATAATGAAATCGCCAATTGCATATCGTTCACTAAAAGCCGTCCGAACATCTCCTGACTATTTTGACAACATGAGAAAAAATCTTTTCGCAATGATACGTCAACTAGGGCCACCAACCTTTTTTGTAAGCTTTTCTACTGCTGAACATCTTTGGAAACCTTTGTGTGATGCTTTGCACACGCTAGAGAAAAAAGACAAAGAAAATTGTGATGAAATTCTTACTGAAGATGTTATTGATAATTTGATAAGAAAACATCCTGTACTTTGTAGCCGTTACTATAAAAACAAAATGAATTCATTAAAGTCCTTGATCTTGAAAAACAAATACCTTTTTGGTAAAGTAACTGACTTTTTCTTTACAACTGAATTTCAACAAAGAGGAAATGAACATGAACATGGGCTTCTCTGGATTGAAAATGCACCTGTCTTTGGCAAGAATAGCAATGATGAAATAAGTTCTTTTGTCGATTGCTATATTTCAACAGACTCTTCATTGCTTGAAGCAAACTTCATCAAAATTCAAACTCATAGACATACAATAACATGTAAAAAACATAGACGGTCTACATGTAGGTTTCGATTCCCGATGTTCCCTGTCGATGTTACAATGGTTTTAGAACCTCTTGAAACTAAATCGGACGCATTGACTGAAAAAAAAAAAACTCCTTTCTTTTGCTCTTGAATCTAAAGAATATTCAAATAACATGACATTTGATTCATTCTTGCAAGAACTACATTTAAACAAGGACGAGTACATTGAACTAGTACGTTCTACAATTGAGAAACTGACTCATTGCTATTAAAAAGACACCCTTCAGATATTTGGATAAATTGTTTTGCAAAAGCAATTCCAAGTTTGTGGCAAGCAAATACAGATGCCCAATTCATCTTAGATGCATATGCAACTGCAACATACGTAAGCTCATACATAACGAAATTAGATAGGCCTATGACAATGGCTTTGAAAACAATCAAAGAAGAGTCTATTTCAAACAATTGTAATTAGCTAGAAACAATTCGCAGGCTTGGAAACACATTTCTGAACATGCAACAGATGTCTATTAGAGAAGCAGTACATATTGTGCTTTCGTTACCTCTATATTCATCTTCAAGAATGACAATTTTTATCAACACTGCTCCAGATGATAAAAAAACGGTTGTTTTAAAAAAACCGTCTCTACTAGAAAAGGAGCATGATGATTCTGAAGACATCATTTGCCCATCGATAATAGATAGGTACATTGAACGCCCGACAGATCTACAACATGTATATTTAGCTGAATATGCTTCTTCCTATTGCCTGGTTCATGGAAAAACAATCAAAAGAAACAAACAATCTATCATTCGGTACATTCATTACAATCAAGAAAAAGATCCTGAAAATTTTGCTCGTGAAAAGCAATTGCTCTTTGTGCCTCACAAAAATCTTTCCAATTTCTTGGAGCACCCCCTGCAAACATGGACAGAGGCATATGAAAAACACAAAGAACAAATAGCAAATGTTGAAGGAAAAATCATGGCAAAATCAATTTCAAAATGGGGTGATATTGACATTGCAAAAGACAAAGTTGAAGAGCTTTTTGAAATACCTGTAGACTTTGCAAAAGATACCAATGATTCACTCAAATTGGATGGTGTTGAAAAGTATGACATGGGCGATGATCTTATCTACAGAAGAAAGAAACGACTATTTGAAACACCAAAAACATTTAGCATAGCTAAAAAACCATTTCTGCCTGATAAAGATGAATACTTTGCGATTAGACGTAGTTTAAACAATGAGCAACAGTCCATTGTGAAAGAAATTATTGCTAGGAAAAAAAACAATCCTGCAAAACCAATCCATATCTTCCTTACGGGAAGTGCAGGAACAGGAAAAACACATACTGCAAAGGCCCTTTATGATGCTCTTGTCTTTTTCTATGAAAAAGAACTTGGTAGCAACCCCTTGAAAAGAAAAGGTCTTATTGTTGCATTCACTGGAAAAGCAGAATACAATGTAGATGGAATTACTGTTCACTCTGCTTTTAAGCTTCCTTTGGGTTCCTCGATCTTGATCCCATTAAGTTCAAACACACTAGATCTTTTGAGCAAATACTATGAACAAGTACGTGTTCTATTAATTGATGAAGTTTATTTGATAGGTTTACAAATGCTACATAACATAGACAAACGTCTTCGTGAGATCATGCATACTCCAACAAAACCATTTGGAAATCTAGATGTCATCTTTTGTGGCGATTTCTGCCAAGCAGAACCTATTCATGATTCTTGGATTTTCGACTTGCCAAGTTTCAATAATAAAAAATTCCCTTATAGTTTTTTGAATGACTCCATACAATACTATGAATTAAGAACCGTTGTCAGTAAAAAAGATGAAACTTTTATATCGATCTTGAATAGAATCAGAACAGGAAAACAAACATTTGAAGATATACAATATTTGAACTGGAAATGCTACAGACAACCACCAGTTGATCCATCGTTTCCATTTCTTTATTATTGCAATAAAGATGTTCAACAACATAACTCAAAGATGTTGACTCTTGTTAATACAGAAGCATTTGCAATTGCTGCTCAAGACACCAAAATTGATCAAATCGATAACATAGCTAATGTAGATAAGAGAATTCATTTGCCATCTACAATTACTCTAAAAAAAAACATGCTTGTCGAAATAGTAGGCGGGAACTATTCAATTGAAGATGGCCTTGTCAATGGTGTTGAAGGAATCTTCAAACATTATAGTCAAGCAACAACAGACATTTTATGGATTCAATTTTCAGATCCAAAGATTGGAGCAATTGCACGGGCATCTATGCAGCACCTTTACAATGATTCCATCCTATGCACTTGGACACCTATAAAAAGAGTTACAACACAAATTCCTCTTGGAAAGAGAAATAACTATATCCGAGTACAATTCCCAGTTCAATTAGCATGTGCTCGAACAATTCATAGAGCACAAGGTCTTACACTTGAAAAATTGGCATTTGATCCAAAAGGAGTCACAAAACATGGTCTTGTTTACACTGCATTGTCACGTGTAAAAAGCATCGAATGTCTCTATCTTGTAAGCAAATTATAGCAAATTTTTTTATTTTTTTTTTTTCATCAAAAGTAGTTGCAGAATTAAATAGATTAGAGAAACAGGCTTCTTTGCAATTTCAATATGGACTTAAGTCGTTTCCAAATACTAAGCACATGTTCATTTCTTCACTTAACACACGAAGTCTTCTTTCACACATTGATGACGTTGCAAATGACTTTGAACTTATGCAATCAGACATTCTTTGTTTGCAAGAAACACATATGAATTTGCCACCTACTACTGCAGCATTTGTAAACCAAAACAATTGCATTGCAACACATTCAGTTCATGGCCTTCTGACAGTTGTCAATAAGAAGATTCCTATTATGAAAACAACTTTTGTCAACGAGCCATCAGTCGAGGCAATTGTCACTTACATTACGCTCCCTGACAACATTCTCCAACTTGTCAATATTTATAACAAACCAAATAATCTTGTTAACAACCTTATTGATGTCTTGGACCGTGTTATGTTACAAAACAACAAGAAAATGCTAACCATAATAACTGGTGACTTTAACATTGACATGTACAAAGAAACAATATCGAAAAGGAGGTTGGAATTGTTTATGCAGAGTAAATGTCTAAAGTTAAAAACAAACATACCTACAACAGAATATGGTTCTATGATTGACCATTTTTGGACAAACATAGATATTGACAGGCTTTCATTTACCATTTCCGATGCATATTGGTCAGATCATTTTACTAGGATCTTATCAGTACCTGCAACTTGCATATAGGAACTGATACAGCATTTTGTCTTCCTTGTTTTTTGTCTTTTTTTAAGATGCTTTTCTATTTGAAATATATTCTTGAATATTTTAACATGCTCTGAGTCTTCATTGGATGTGCAAATTGAAAAAAAAAAAATACAACATTTCAAAAAAACAACTAAAAGGAAGCAATATTCTCAACCAAGGAGAGAATTTAGCTATGTCTATGACATCAGACAGTCCTTCAACAGAAAGAAATGCTTCTTCTTCACAACATGGTCCAGAGACTATTGCAATGGAAACACTGTTGCAGCCAACAAATAGTCCTAAGAAGTAATGTTCCTATCCAACAGCTTTGTTCATTCAATATTTTTGACTACATTCTTTCATCTTGTACCTAACACAAATTCGAACATTTGAGTAAAGCATCTACTTCAGCTTCTCTACTAATTTCATTTTAGTGTATTCGACACAAAATTCAACACTCAATCAAAGACTAATCCATTTGTTCTTTCACTTTTTTGATATTTCTAAATGTGCACAGATTAAAGCAAATGGCAGTTGAACCATCATCAATAATACAGCTATGTACTGCAACACATAAGCATGTATTTGAGGGGGATGTTTTGGTTGTCTATGGACCTGCACAAAATCGTAACCAAAACTCCCCTATTAAGACAAAGATTCTGCATGCAGATCTTGTTGACAAAAATGGATTGATGACAATGACAGTTACAATTAATGATAGTTTGATAAATCGCTTTGGCAATTTCTTTTTGCCTGGCAAAAGTGTCAAAATTTCTGGTTTTGAACTGAAAAAGAAAGGTCAATATGAGCGAGGAGATGCAATAAATTCAATAGCGATATTGCCAACAACTGTCATAGAAACAATTGAACAAGTATGCAAAATGCATTGCCTTCCACCAGATACAACAATCAATGAGCTAGTTACATCAGATGAGACATATGTCGTTGGTTCTGTTGCAGTCATAGTTGTTGCCTCTGAATACAACAATAAGCAATTGGACTTCTACATAAGAGATGGTGAAAGTACAAACGATTATGCAACTGTAAAGTGGATTCTCTTTAAACAATTTTTTTTCACTATATTTGATTTCATTTTTTATGTTTTTTCTTTCTTGCTCTGTCTTCTGCTAGATGGATATGCAAAAAAAAAAGATACAACCCATAACAAAAAACACTTGTCTATTCCCATCCCCCCTTCACTAATTCTTCTTCAGTTATTCATGTTCAGTTTTAGGTTAATGAAAGCTATACAAAATTCTTTCTCCGAGTGCAACAACAACTTGCACTTGACGAACCGCCTCTGTATCTAATAAAAAATATCGTAAGACCAGGTGCAAAAGGAAGTCATCTTATGAAGGCTTCACAAGCAACATTTATAGATCCCCTAAATGATGAATTCGCAATACAAAGTTTGCTTCCAATAATTGAAGCTAAAACACAGGTTGGATATGAACAATGTCTCCTGTAATGTCACTTGAAATGTTTTTTTGTCATTTCATTATCAATTAAGCAAGTTCTTTATATGTAGTTTCAGCAGTTTCAAAGTTATAAAAATAGATTTTATTTTTTCTTAAATGTTTAGCCTGCTGCATTATTCACATCAAAGTTTTCTGCTTCTGATATAAAGAAAATATAGACTTTTTACTTGTCAAAATGTCTTTTATACAGTTCCAGATTTAGTATTCCAATTAGCAGCAACGGAACTCATTACAATGATATGTTTTCAAACACCATGTTGCAAAACCTACATTTGCAAACATGTTTTCATAAATTGGATTCTGTGGTTTTTCCTAGCATGGCCTTCGTATCAAAACATGCTCATTGCAATGTTTTTTTATGTTTTCTGTTTACTTGCATAGAACAGGTATATGGGACATTGAAAGTAAAAAATGTTTTTGCACCACCCTACCACTGCATTTGCACACAGTGTAAACTGCCAATGATACAAAGCACCGTTTTTTGTACATTTTGCAATCGTGAAACACCAACTACTTATGAACATATATCACAATCTAAGCTAGAGACTGAAGAAGGGACTATTGAATGTAAACTTCGAGATACACAATTAAAAGAATGTTGTCCCGATGTTCTAGCTATTTCTTATGAACAATACTCCAATAGTGTTTCCTCAGCCATTTACAATCTTCGCAAATTGAAGCAACAAGGGCTTTACACTTTGGCAATGAACAACAGAATTGTCGAAGTCAAAAAATTTTGAACAAAAGATATGATCATAATTTCCCTTTTTGTTCAAACACTTTGAACAATTTTTCCATTGTTTCAGCTTCAATTCAATATTTCAAAATAGATTTCAAACACTCTCTATTGCAACTTCTTTTATGATTTATTTGAACCTGTTTTTTATAAAATACACACAATATTAAATAATTTTTCTTTTCCCATTCACACAACCCTTGCATTGTAATCATGTTCATTGCTTATATACCTGTCACTTGTCCTATTTATTGTTTAGTCAATAATAACTTTCAACGGCTTTTCAAAGATTCAATTTTAATGTATTTGAAGTTCTCTTTTGTTACTCTGTTCATTTATTTGAAGATTACAAAAAGCACTGACCCTAATAAAAGCAAAGGAGTCATCCCTAGTATAAGATTACCAAAACCCTGTTCACTTTTAATAGATTTTTTGCACCCCCTCCTCCATTGCCTCCTCAAATGGCACTGAAACTACCAGAGGTCTCGCATTATGTTCTAACCAAATGACCTAGACAAGGTCAAGCTGATAAACCTGTTAAATTACTCTGTAATCACTTCAGAGTAAGCTTTACTAATGTCCAGGACTCGTTCCAATATGATGTGAGTAAGTTCAACATTCTATTGTCTGTCTTATATGTCTTATTTATTAGATTTTGTTAAGGCAGATGATAATTTTCCTTCCTTCGATTTCAGGTGAAAATAACTGCTGAACGTGGGGATCAAGAACAAGAATGTGCCAGTAAAATCTTGTGTACAAAAATTATGGATAAAGTCAAAGAAATATATAGTCATACTGAACTAGGTGGCAAAGATTTTGCTGTTGATGGGGAGAAGAACTTGTTTAGAGTTGGGCCTCTTAGAAACAATATCATTCAATGCAATGTTCATGTTGGTGACAAAAGAAATAAACAAAGGTAAGTTTTTCTTCCTTACTTACGTTTGTTAATTCTTTCCTTCGCAAATATTGATTGAGTTACAAGATTATCTCTCTATTATATGTTTTAGTATGTAGCTTTAAGAGATTAAATATTCAAGCTGCATTTCATGAGGTTGCTCTGTGAACACATTTCATAATCCCTACACTAGTTAATATTCGTGATCTTACAACGCATACTTGTCTAATTGAGTTACAAGGTCCTCTCTCTATCACATGTCTTGGCTTTCAGTTTTTAAAAGTTTCAGTATTCAAAGTACATTTCTTTTAACTCTATGCACAAATAAAGAGATCCAAACTTGCACACTCCCTTTTGTTGATATTCTTATCAGAGAAATATGGAAGCTTGGTTTCAGTAATAATGATTCAGAATTCAAAGCAGCTGTAGCAATTTGATATTCCCATCAGAGAAATGTACAGACTTGATTTCAATACTAGAGTTTTCAAATGTAGAAGTATAAATTAGTTTACAATTGCACATTTTTGCTCTTTTAAAATGTCAACGCATCAGAAAACTGTTAATGATATCCATTTTTGCTAACTTTCATTATCAATTTTCATGTTTGAATCAATAGAAAAACCAAACGACTTGGACAAGGTCAAGCTGATAAACCTGTTAAATTACTCTGTAATCACTTCAAAGTAAGCTTTACTAATGTCCAGGACTCGTTCCAATACGATGTGAGTAAGTTCAACATTCTATTGTCAGTCTTATATGTCTTATTTATTAGATTTTGTTAAGGCAGATGATAATTTTCCTTCCTTCGATTTCAGGTGAAAATAACTGCTGAACGTGGGGGTCAAGAACAAGAATGTGCCAGTAAAATCTTGTGTACAAAAATTATGGATAAAGTCAAAGAAATATATAGTCATACTGAACTAGGTGGCAAATATTTTGCTGTTGATGGGGAGAAGAACTTGTTTAGAGTTGGGCCTCTTAGAAACAATATCATTCAATGCAATGTTCTTGTTGGTGACAAAAGAAATAAACAAAGGTAAGTTTTTCTTCCTTACTTATGTTTGTTAATTCTTTCCTTCGCAAATATTGATTGAGTTACAAGATTATCTCTCTATTATATGTTTTAGTATGTAGCTTTAAGAGATTAAATATTCAAGCTGCATTTCATGAGGTTGCTCTGTGAACACATTTCATAATCCCTACACTAGTTAATATTCGTGATCTTACAACACATACTTGTCTAATTGAGTTACAAGGTCCTCTCTCTATCACATGTCTTGGCTTTCAGTTTTTAAAAGTTTCAGTATTCAAAGTACATTTCTTTTAACTCTACGCACAAATAAAGAGATCCAAACTTGCACACTCCCTTTTGTTGATATTCTTATCAGAGAAATCTGGAAGCTTGGTTTCAGTAATAATGATTCAGAATTCAAAGCAGCTGTAGCAATTTGATATTCCCATCAGAGGAATGTACAGACTTGATTTCAATACTAGAGTTTTCAAATGTAGAAATAGAAATTAGTTTACAATTGCACATTTTTGCTCTTTTAAAATGTCAATGCATCAGAAAACTGTTAATGATATCCATTTTTGCTAACTTTCATTATCAATTTTCATGTTTGAATCAATAGAAATACACAGTCAAATCTGCCCAACAAGAAAAAAACTAGTGGCTAAAATATTCTGTTAAATATTTTGCCCTTTCAGTTTTGTTCAAAAATAAAGTTGAATTGTAACTCTTCTTTGAATGTAATTTCTTTCTGTCATATGCTGAGCAAGTTAATTTTCTAAATGATACTTAGCAATGGTTTTAACCTGTCATGCATTCAATCATGATCAATATGATTTGTTATGTTTTACGTCTTTTAGAGTTACTGCATGAATTATATTTGAAGTTTTACTACCTTGTTACCATTTTGTGTGCATCTGTCGACAACAATGCTCATCAACCAAACTGCTGTCATTGATTTTTTGTTGCCGAATCAAGATGTTGACAATCCATGGAAGATTAATTGGGCTAAGGTAAAACATAAAATGTAACTCGAGACATGCTTACCTTGGATTTATGTCATACAACTTTTATTTTTATTTTTTAACAATTGGAATGTCAAATTCTGTTGCCTGATTTTAGACAAAACAAATGCTGGAAATGTTATTGGCTCCTGGAAATGTTTGTATAAGTGTACATTGTGTGGTTTTCGATGTGTATTTGACCTGTCTATCTTTGTGTTCATCTGAAAACATACAGAAGAAGTTGCATTAGACAAAAAAGAATTAGAGGCTGTTTCTAACTTTCTCCTGTGGCAAACAATGGATCTATTGCCTCTATATTGCATCCATCAGATAATGGTCTTGCAATCACAGGGTCAGAACAACCAACCTGCACACATAATAGTAATCTTGGTGAATCTTTGGAACAAGCTAAACCTAGATATGGATAAAAATTATGCATGTGTATATAGTGTTCTATTATCAAGCATTGGATATTGAAACATTTGTTGTCTTCCTGTTGAAGGATATTAAATCAGAGGGTCCTTATTGACACATACCTATTGAGCTCTTCCTGTTTGTTGAATAACCATTTTGTTAATTGAATGAGGCTTATTGATGTTGCATTTCAGACAGTGCAACGAATACACAGCTTCTGTCTTTGCATGACTCCTTTAAATGTATTCCTTTTCTAATGATTTGAACATTCTCATTGTTTTCTTTGCAGACATGAACATTATCAAAAATCAAATGAAGTAGTTGTTACTGTGTTTGCAAAGGGGCAGTCTAAAGAAAGTGTTGTTGTTGAGTTTAATGAACAGTTTGTATGTCTCTTCTCCAGAGGATGATTACTTCTTTTTAGCTCATGTTGTATTTTTAGTGGGGTTAAGCATGGGTTGGACTATTTTTTGGTTTATGTTATTGGCATAATATTCACTCAGTAAGGAGGTGATTTGGTTTATTGTGATTTCAGTTGAGCATTATTATTGATATTCCAAGAGAAGACAATTATGTCCTTCATAAGCATTTATTCGCTAAGGTAACATTTGTTATTCTTCTTGATGGTATTTTTGGTATGTTGTTTTAAGCTTTGTATATGTTTTGTTTGAATGTGAAATACTTGTATGATATTGCTTCTTCTATGGTTACTGTATAATTTTTAAATTAAACTACTGCAACTTGTATGGCTACATTTTACTTTTATTTCCCAACTCTCTCTTGTATCTACTGCATTATGTAGAAATGAAATCTAGTTAATGTAATTTGCACACAATATGATATCTTACAATTGACAATCCTTTATAGGAAGACAGATTTAAAATGCTTTTGTTTGAACCTTTCAGGCAATAGAAATCTTTAGGTACTTTTTCTTTTGCAAGTTACTATTTATTTCCTAGTTTGATGTATTGCATGTAGCTAAGACCTCTTCTGAGAATTGAAAGTGTCTATCAGCTAGGATGCCAGTTTGTTAGACAGGTGTCTAGTACAATAGATCCATATTAACACTGGCCCTTTCAAAACGAGATGTTCACACCTGTTTTTAATCCCTCGGTAGTTAAGAGATCTAGGGTTGAGAGATCTATCAGCTAGGATGCTAAATTGTTGATTCTGATTATATAGGCATTCAAGAGTATTAATGAAGAATGACAACTCAGTCATGTACACTGATGATCTCCACGTTTTCGATTATTTCTTTTGAGAATATATAAATTTCTTGTTGAACGTTTTGATAATGATAAGACATGATTACATACTTGTTTAAATGAGCATACCAATGTTTGAGACATAATGTGTTTTTCAATCAGAAGAGATAAGCCTCCTTGCAAATTCAGTTTACGGTCAGTTGCAAAAACCATGCAAACATACTTGCTCATTATCTTTTTGCAATGTGCAAGAAAAAAACATTGCCAACTCTGCCACAGCACCGATTATGCCACTGCAAAATGCAATTTTGAATATGGCTAGCATTTTTGGGTGTTCAAATACAAAGCAAGGGTTTACCACTTGCTCTCAAGGTGATTGGCAGCTCTTTGGGTAATGAGCCCTAGCAAATTTGTAAAAATGCTAGGAAACTTTCAAGAACAAAATCTATATCATAATATCATAGAAAGAAGCTTCGTAATTGTGTTGCAGATTTTGCTACAACACATCCTCCCCCGACCTTTCAAGTGGACTGCATATGCTATAGCTCCAACAGATCTATGACTATAGTTTTTGTTGTTTTTGTCGAAGACATCGTGTCTTCCTTGCCTTTTCTACTACATATAAAACTTCTACAGCAAGTTGCTCTTTGTTTTGAATAACTTCACTAGCAACACCTCTTTCTCTTTTGCAAAGATTGTTGAACCTGTTTTTAATATTGCTTATATATATGTCAACAAGAAATATTGCCTCTTTTCTCCAACTAAGTCTATTTTCATGATCATGTTGAATGAAGAACTAAATTATTTCGATTTTTTCCCTTTTTTGTTGCAATTGTTGCAAACACCTCTGCCTTTTACCATGAGCAAATATATATGTATTCTTTATATATATAAATGTTTCTATTTAATGTCTTTTAATACAAGAAAAGAAAAATCCTTTCGCCAAAAAAATCGCTTTTATCAATTAACAACAATTTCATATACACTTGACAATGCCCCCACTAGCAATGTCGGGGACATCACCACCTTGTGGCTCTTGTTGGATTTGTGTTCATTTCCAAAAAAAAATTCAAGGTATTAAAAATTTTACTATTTTTAATGGTATTCATACATTCCAAATTCCCATAAATTTATTTTTATTTTACTAGTTTAGTTTTCACAAGAAAATTAAATAAAAAGGGAAGAAGATTCTTTCTTGAAAATTGTCGAGTACACTCACTTCTAATTGAATTAGCTCGTAGTAAATAATGAATTCATGGAAGATATGTATGTGAGACAACAATTTCATTCAAAAAATGATTAAATTGGCAAGAACTACAAAAAGTAGGAAGGATCAAACTGAGATTGATTATAAGAGAAGGAAGACCTTGGTGGGGCTATGCAAAAGTAATGGTAGGTAGGATAGGTCATAGAAATATCAATAGGTCCTTCCCATTAAACTAAGCCATGGAAGTCACTCCTAGTTGAGTTAGATATGAGTCCAATGATAAACCTATGGAGGTACAATGAAGAAGCCACCCAAGAATGTGGGTAAGAGCCCATCGCATCACATCGTGCAACAAGCAAGCTTGGGTAAAACCATTGCATTATGTATGATCCATATCACATGCAGATACAAGTAGGAGAGAAAGTGACCAAACTCTAAAAATTAACTAACATTACAATTGCAATTAAAACATGATTTCTCATAAAGCATTACCATAAAAATGTTATTATTCATATGTATTCGTCCATTGATTTTGAGTTCCCCACCCACAAAAACACATATTTCTTGATATCAACATGGATTTAATTTGTTAATGATATGCTTTCACCTTTCATACATGAAAATGTCCTCACAATATACAAATATTACCATCTATGATTGAAAGTCTCTCAAAATGTGTTTTGGTTGGAATATTATTTCACTTGTCAGATATGATTGTCTTCTCACACGATACAAAGATTATTGTCTATGATTGTAAGGATCTCACAATGCCTACCAAACAACATAATCTCAATTTACGATTTTTCTAGTCCTATTTGGAACTACATAGGATGCAAATGTCTATATAAAGTTGTAAATCCTCTTGAACATAACATGTTTTGATCATGTTCCTTTGGATGTCCTTTGGTCCTTGAATAGCTATGATACCGACTACATTAGATTGAAATTTGGATTTAGGATATGTTTTCCTTTTTATAGTCTCAACTTAGTTAAAATATATTGATTGATAGGTATTAATCAAAAAATACTAAGTTATATTCATAAAGAAATTATGAGTTGTGGATTCGCAAACATTTTGAACAATCCATGAATATATTTTTACTACGTCCATTTATATATTTCTATCTCCATAAATTTCAATTCAAATCAACATAACAACTATATCTTAAAGGGACTAAGTCATGACAAAAAGATGCAACTAGGCATTTAAATTCAATAACCCTAAGTGATGAATTTAGGTTTAGACAACCATGAACAATCCATGAACTACTTAGCACTGCAACATTTGGACATTGCGTACCTTGTAAGATATTAAATGGTTGGTATTAGACATCTCACAATAAACATATTTGAGCAACTGGTCTTCAATCCTTTATTATAGACATTGCAATCTATTAGGGTCTCGCATTGAGTTGGAGTTTAATGGCACCAAATTAATCAAGATATTAAGAAAAAAAATTGAAATTTGCTTGAATCACAATATTGCATATAAACAGTTGGTTTTGAAACCCATTCACGGAAACAATGGATTTTTTGAAATTAAGCCTGGATGTTTAGTAGGGACTACCTTAGCATAGTTCACTGCTTTATTATGATAATATTTTCTAATATGCCTTAACTGTGATGGATAAGTGCAACTAAGGTCCCTAAAACTAGTTGCCTTGTCTCCCAGTGAAAAATCATTCCAATGAAATCCATTACTCCATTCCAATAAACCCTATCAACAATAAACTCATAGATAGCTATATGTTTGTAAGGTAATTCCACTTCAATGAAATCTATTAAAACCCTAAAAATAAACCAATATTATATTAGTATGAAAAATGTGTGTTAATAGATTTTGCCATTAAGAGGTTATACAATGGATTCTAAGGTTTGATTTACTCCACAAGGGATAGTTGAGGATTGAATTACTCTATAAGAAGAACATTTTTCTAGAAAAAAAAATGGAAAATTCGAAGAATTCATTTTTATTACCTAGAAAATCATCAAATCCCTTGTCAGATATCCACACTAACATATGTCCAAATATATGGTAATGAATTGTTTTCAAGGAGTAAATTAATTGCTAGTAACCCTCACCTCCATCTTATCACCTTAGCACTCATAAGTAAATAACTAATTAATGCCCTAAGATCCTATACCATTAGTAGTTGTGCCCCTATTATGCCACTATAATCCTCAACTACCAAACTCCCTTCTTTAAACCCCCACCAACTCTAAGAGTAGCAAAGATAGTTGCAACCTACTAGAGAGAGGACACCTACATTTGTCGTACTTTTAATTTTACTTGACATACCACTTTCATATTGAATTCCTTACTACAAAATGCCAAAACCCTATAAAATCCTTCAACATTATTAATTCACCCTCTAAAAATCTTCCTTTAATGTTGTCTGCATGCCCTCCAAAACCTTCAATATTGTTGACTTTCTTTTAGAAAACATTCCTTCAACACTATCGAATTTCCCTCCACAACAAATGAAACATTTTTATTTTGGAATTTAAAAATGTTTTTGCAATATATATTTTAAAACTAATACATGTATAGATTCGAAATAATTTGTATGTAGTTGTATATATAGTCCAATGAGGAAACAACCAAATTCACAAGGACAATCCTAGAGATACAGTCACTATCATCATCAAGGGTTCCATGAATAGAGGGATATGGGGCATATATGAATGCATGGATTGTCACATGTTAAAGCCTAGGGTTATTGTTGTTACCAATATTTCTTTATGGTAGTTTCAACTGAGGCAATTATTCATTAGAACTAAGAAAGTATTTTGATATTGTTCCAACAAGGGAAAACTTAAATGTAGATATGGCCTCCATATATCCCAATAAGAGGACAATTAAGAAGTTTTCATATTGTACAATCAATCTCAATGTGTTTCTTAACATGAAATTCAATGATATTTGCAAAAACATTCTTGCTCGTGCTTGTCAAAGGTTTCATCAAGGTTGAAGAGCCAAACTTTGGAATTGATAAAGCCATATTAGGAAAGTGGATGGTTCCCAACTCAATATCTACAAAGGTACCATGGTGGTAGAGTTTGCACACAAATTTTTTGAAGAAAGGTCTACACGCAAAGTATTTGACATAATTCCTACAAGAGGAAATTTTAACTCAATGTTCTCTTAGCTTCTACAGTTTGATGATCATACGCCAAGTGTTTGAAGAAATGCATGATTTCAAATCAATATCAAATCACTCTCAAAGAAAACCTTGATGTTGTGGGTACACCCCATGGATTATGTCATTGATATAAAACTAAACCTAGAGCACTTGCAACACATTCAATAGATCAATGGAGGATTTTGTTCGCAAGGAAACAGATTGAGGATTGGGATATGTTATCTAGCTAAAATATATACAAAGATTCAACTCTATGCTTGGTTTTATACATGCATGGGGATGTCGTGGGAAAAGGAACATCTTCATCTTCCAAACCTTCTTTAAAGAAGTGGTCAAAAACCAATCATTAGTCCCATATGCTTCAATCAGAGAACTAGTCATCACAAATATGATCACAACCTTAATTTCTTTAGACTAAAGGCCAATCTATTCCATAAATGTTCTATGCAAATCTTGTTCACACCAATATGTACTCAAGCAATTACAAACTCTCACAAATTGCCTTGCAAAAATTAGTCATAGAACACATAAAACAGTCATGAATTTGATGCAAACAGTAAAACTCTATTGAAATAAGTCTACATCATCCAAACTTAGGCAGTGTAATGGCTTTCCAAATATATAATTACATTAGAGATTTGAATGCCAAAGAAGGCATTCGAAATCCTCACAAAAGGAGGATTACTAAAAAGATGAAAAACCCCCCTAAGTGTAAAAAGTGCTTTCCAAATCACCTCTAAATATCACGAATTGATAAGAGAGGAGTTGAATGGTGATGTAGGCTGGAAAAGCATGCTAATTACAGAATTTAGAAAGAGGAAACATCATCGAGGATGAGTTGGCCAAATAACTGTTAAAGCCAAGTCAACTAGCTTTCACCTTTTCACCAAAAGCAGTAAAAAGAAAGAAGGCTCCTTTCTATTCCATGAATGGAATAAAATCAGACAAAATCTCAGGAAATATTATCCATAATATCCAGAAGTGAGCTCAAGTGTCTCAGGATGGCTCACTTCGGTCCACACAATGGATAAATTATGGCCAACTACCTAGTCAACAGCTAGAAATTGATAAAAAATGACTAATAATTTTATCCTAAGTATGAAATGGATATGGATGGGTTTTAAATACTCCAACACCCCCCCTTAATCCTGAATTTATGTGTAAAAAATAAAAAATAGATAGGGCCCATCAACTTGGCTTGGTCACCCTTTTTACGTACTACCTTGTCCACAAAACAAGGAAAGAAGGAAAACCTCATGGGAAAAACCTCCCCTCAAACATGGACATGAACAAAATTGAAGAATTACTATTCAATCCTTCACTCCACTACATATTCATCCATCCCAAGCAGTGATCTAAGATGGATGAAAGTCTTATCTGAAAAATATTTGGTGAAGATGTCTACAATTTGATCAGATGATGGGCAATATTGCAGATCAATGATGTGATCATGCACTAGACTCCTGATGTAGTGCATATGGATCTCAATATGCTTGGATATTTTCCTATGTACTAAATCAGTTGAGATCCTTATATCACTTTGATTGTCAAAAAAGATGTTGTGGGAGTGCTAAAGGAAATCCCAAACTCGGAAAGTATACCCTACAACCACACACACTGAGTTGTAGCATTCACTGCTCCCATGTACTTGGCCTCTCTTGAAGATAGTGAAATTGCACTTTGTTTCTTACTTGACCATAAAATAGGTCATCCTCTAAGCATGAAAACAAATCCGGAAGTGGACTTCTGATCTAGGCTATCACCTTCCCAATCTAAATTAGTAAATCCAAGAAGATCTAGGCTAGAATCTGCAACATAGTGAATCCTATCAGACTTGGTGTCTTGCACATAATGCAAGATTATTTTTGTAGCCCTCCAATGAAGATCATGTGGCTTCCCCATCTATCTTGAATCCACACTCACAACATAAGCAATATCAGGTCGAGTATGATTCAAGTACAACAATCTACCAACTAGCTGCCTATATAAGGTGTTGTCCACCAACGGTGTAGAATTTGTTTCTTTGAGTCTTACTCCTGAAAGGAAGGGAGTCTTTGTAGAATTGAATTCAGCCATATTGAACTTTTTTATCAGGTCTGAAGCATATTTTGACTGGGATACTTTAATTCCGGACTTGGATTGTGAAATCTCAAGCCCCAAAAATTGTTTAAGTATTCCCAAGTCAGTCATGGAAAAAGCTTGATGCAAGGAAGTTTTCAATGAAGATATTTGATCAATTGAGATACCTTTGATTAGTAGGTCATAAACATATAACACAATAATAAATATGGAATCATCAATAATATTCATTTACACATTCGGATCAGACTTGCATCTACTAAAAGATTACGACAAGAGGAAGTCGTCCATCTTGGCATACAAGCTCTAGGAGCTTGCTTAATCCCATACAAGGACTTCTTCAACCTGCACACAAGGTTAGGATATGATGTATAACCCTATGGATGCTGCATATAGATCTCTTCCTCAATATATCCATGGAGGAAAGCTCTCTTGACATCCATCTGATGCACTTCCCAGTGCTTGGATGCAGAAATTGACAGAACTAGTCTTATCGAATCCTGCTTTGCAACTGGTGCAAAGGTCTCATTATAGTAAAGGCCATGAACTTGGGAGAATCCATTTTCAACAAGAATTTCCTTATATTTTATAGCTGCACCATCAGCTGCAAATTTGGTCTTGAAGATCCACTTACACCTTACCAATTTTCTGCCTGGAGGAAGCTTTAACTAGCTCCCAAGTTTCATTCTTTTGCAATGAATGAAACTCATCATCCATGGATTCCTGCCATCTTGGGTCATGTGAGGCTTATTCATATGAATGAGGGTCTGAATCAACCATCAAAAAACATTTCTTTGGTAGGTAAGGATCATTCACTAAAAGAGCACTCTCAAATTGTGATCTAGTCCTCCTAGGATCCTGAGGATTCCCCACAAGTTCACTAGCTTCTTGAAGAGTCTTAGCAACCCACATAGGCCTTGTAGGTGAACTTGGATCTGAAATAATATGTTCTTCATCATCAGATATATCAAAATAAAAAACATTATAAGGAACTTCACTTACTCTCATAGGTGGTGGTGTAGAAGATTCTCCAACTTCAACTGATTGCAAGGGCTCTTCTTTGAATTGAACACTCCTCTCAATGAATGATTTTTGAGTGGTCATGTTCAAAAACTTATAACCCTTGGATTCTTCTGAATAGCCAACAAAAACACATGCTTATATTTGGGTCTGCATGGCCCTCCTCTTCTCAAGTGGAATCCTAGCCCAAGCCTTGGAGCCAAAAATCCTGAAATGAGAAACATCAAGTTTGTGCCCAGTCCAAGCTTCAAAATGAGTGATTCCTTTCAATTATTTATGAGGCAATGATGCAGGAGTATCAATGCTAAGTCAACAATGTGATTGAGTGTTCACATGTTGTGGCTATTAAGAGGACAACCTGTCCTGATAATTTCTTTTCTGTTTAACATTTTAATTTGTAAATATGTAACCGAATAGTATGTTGTCAATTTTTGAAGAAATAGAACACAGTGACAAGTTGATGCTCCCTATGTGGAGATCAAGCCAGATATCCAATCTGTTGTAGGATGATAGTGACCCATTGAGTGATGGGGAGAGTCTGTTAGTGAGTTTGTTTTACGGTTCAACCATTCGATTTGGGGGATTTTCGAATGGGTAAAATAGGAGGAGGTTGGAACTCAGTAGGGGGGTCGGTCAGGTTGGAGCAAGAGAGAGCTCTGCGTGAAGAAGAGTCGATGGGATATTTTCCTGCACACTAGAGGAAAATACGACTGTTTAGATGTTTTTGTTATCACTTAATGAAAAGAGCAAGTTCTGTGTGTTAATGGTGTCACTGTGCATTTGAATATGAGATAAGCCTAGATTCTATCAGGTAGAGCTGTGTACGAATGTTAACCTGGTATCTATGTGAATGAATCTTTTCCTTCGTACTTGTATGTACAGTAAGAACACCCAAACTCTTCGTAAACCGACCATTAATACGTAGTAGAGGTAATATCTTGTCACATTTAGTTTCTCATCAGATCCAGACGAGGAACCGAGCTAGATTGATCAATTCTCTGATCAATCCATGAAGAAGATCATGAGTTGCAGTGGATTTAGATTGACAGAGGTTGGACGGATCAGATCAGAGTCAAGAGGAAGATCGAAGGTCAGAAACGAACCCGCCAAGCGAAGGTGGGATGGAGTTATTGTCTCCGCAAGCCTATTCAAATTGTTCCACATTGATCGTAGATCAACGGCCGAGTTCATATCCACAAAGGATCGATGGCTGGGACAGTGTTCCGTAGAAGAGAGAAGCACAAGAGTTAACATCGAGGAGTTGTGGAAGCTAAGTTGCGGACTAGTCTTTGCAGAAGGATTTTCCAGAAAATACGAAAGGCGCACCCGTAATCTGCAATCTGCAAGTTGCAGAAAGGAGATTGCGGAAAGGCCATTGCGGGATGGCAACTGCGGAAGGATTATTGCGGAATACCACCAAGGTTGTGGAAGGAAAGTGTTTCCGCAATATAGTTGCAGAAGGTCAATTTTGACTGTCAGAAGGTTGCAGAAAGCCCAGTTTGGCGAGAAGGGCCACCATTGAGAAGGACCTAGCTGGTTTTCAGCTAAGTCTAGCGGTTCGATTTCGGGAACCACCCTAATTCCTGGGAAGGTGCGGGTTGGACAGGTTGGGGTCATTTCGGTCGGCACCAATTTTGGTATTAGAGCATATTTTTCCTGGCACGATAGAAGAGAGGCATGGCTATATGTTTGGGAAGAGAAAGAGCTTGTGGTATAGGGCGACCAACAACGAATGGAGAAGTCATGGAGGAAATGAGAGAAATGCAAGCACGTATGGAAGCTATGGAGATGGGTAGACGAAGAAACCCAAAAGCAGGGGATGTGAGTGACCTTGATGAAGAGGAACAAGGAGAAGAAGCAACACCCATGCAAGAGACACCTGAGCTAAGATACTTTCGGTCAATTCTTGGAGCAACTTTGAGTCTGAAACCTGAGTTGCCTACCTATGAGGGAAGTCTCACTGTTGAACACCTCATTGATTGGATCATCGAGTTAAACAAGTACTTTGAGTATGATGAACTTGAGGAGAACAAGAAGGTTAGGTTTGCAGTGACCAGGTTGAAAGGACATGTGTCCCTGTGGTGGGATAACATGCAGGATGAAAGGAGACAGAATAATAATCCATTGATAAAGAGATGGGATAGGATGGTAGCTAAGATGAGAGCCAAATTCTTTCCCAAAGATTACCAGCTACCTTTAGACAGACAAATGCAGAACCTTAGGCAAATATTATTGACTGTAAGAGAATATACTGAAGAGTTCTACAAAGTGAACTTAAGGGAAGGCTATGTGGAAGAATCAACAAAGAAGGATGCTATATATGTCAATGGTCTCAAGATGGAGATTCAAGATGAGATCAACATGATATCACCAAGAACCATGTAAGAGGCATACCAATGTGCCTTGAGAGCATAAGAAAAGTTATTGAGAAAGCAGAGTTTCAATAGGGGCATAGATTCCACCCAAGGGAGGGGGAAAATAGCTGGAAGAGGAAGGTCTGCATCCCAAAGAGGAGGATCCAACAACTTAAACCAGCAGGGACACCAAGGTAGAGGAGGTGACCCAAGAGGGAGAAGACCTTACCAAGGAGGTAGAGGTAGAGGAAGAGATAGAGAAGCCTATGTAGCTCAGAATGAGCAACAGCAAGAGCATATGACAGTGGCCAATAATATTCCATAGAATGGAGAGTCTTTGATGATGAACAAAGTCTTATTGAAACCTGAAAAGGAGGAAGTGGAACCGACTCAAAGAAAGTCTTTATTCAGAACCATGTGTAAATTCAGAGGGAAGTGTTGAAATATGGTGATTGACAGTGGAAGCACTGGCAATCTTGTTTCCACAGAGATGGTGGAGAAATTGAGTTTGGAGAGGACTAAACACCCTGTTCCATATAAAGTATCCTGGCTGCATAAAGGACATCAAATCCTGGTAAGTGAACAATGTGCAGTTGATTTTCAAGTAGGCACATATAAAGACAAGATTATATGTGATGTTATGCCCATGGATGTTTTCCATATCCTTCTAGGGAGACCATGGCAATTTGACAAAAGAGTAGCGCATGATGGTAGGAGGAATTGTCATATTTTCGTGCAAGATGGGATAAAACATATTCTTCATCCTTTGCAAGGAGAGAGTTCGACAGAGCAGCAAGCATCTAAGGTCTTGATGTTGACAGGGAAAGAGTATTTGCAGCAAATTGATGAGAAGGCATTGAACTATGTTGTGGTATGTAAGCCTAGAGATGTAGTGATGAAGACTAATATTACAGATCTTCCTGAGGAGATTCAGGAGATGTTAGGAGAGTTTAGTGACATTGTGGTAGATGATTTTCCTAATGAGTTACCACCGAAGAGGGATATAAGTCACCATATTGATTTTATTCCTAGAGCAAGCTTACCAAACAAGGCAGTATAGATTGTCACCTCAAGAGAATGAAGAAGATAGAAGGCAAGTACAAGGATTGTTATACAAGGGGTTGGTTCAAAAAAGTATGAGTCCATGTGCAGTACCAGCAGTACTTACCCCAAAGAAGGATGGTGAATGGAGGATGTGCACTGACTCCAGAGAAATTAATAAGATTACCATCAGATACAGATTTCCATTACCCAGGATGGATGACATGATGGATTTCCTTAGTGGAGCGACATGTTTATCAAAGTTAGATCCGAAGAGTGGATACCATCATATCAAAATTCGAGAAGGAGATGAGTGAAAGAAAACCTTTAAGACCAATGATGGGTTGTATGAGTGGTTGGTTATGCCATTCGGACTGTCCAATGAACCAAGCACTTTCATGAGGTTAATGAATGAAGTATTGAGAGATTTCATAGGTAAGTTTGTGATAGTTTACCTTGATGATATTTTGATTTTCAATAAAACAGAAAAAGAACACTTGAAGCATCTAAGATGTGTCTTGGAGAAATTGCAAAAGGAAAATTTGTTGGTAAATGTGAAGAAGTGTACATTTATGAAATCAGAACTAGTGTATTTGGGTTTTGTTATCTCAAGAGATGGATTGAAGATGGATCTAGAAAAGGTGCAAGCAATCATTTATTGGCCTTCACCTCGAAGCATTTTTGAGGTAAGAAGTTTCCATGGATTGGCAAGTTTTTGTAGGAAGTTTATAAAGAATTTCAGTGGTATTTGTTCATCTATCATTGAAACAATTAGAAAGGAAAAACAACCATTTAAATGGACAGAAGAGGCTGAAAGAAACTTTTAGTTCTTTAAGAAGAAGATTACTGAGCAACCAGTATTGAAATTACCAGATTTCGAACATCCTTTCCAAGTAAAATGTGATGCTAGTGGAGTAACGATTGGAGCTGTACTCAGTCAGGAAGATAGACCTATAGAATATTTCAGCAAGAAGTTGAATGATTCCAAACAGAAGTATTCATCTTATGACAAGGAATTCTATGCTATTGTCCAATCACTAAAGCATTGGAGACATTATCTGATGCCTAGAGAGTTTGTTTTGTTTTCTAATAATCAGGCATTGCAATACATCATGCAACAACCTAAGTTGAATCAGAAGCATGTCAACTGGTTTGAGTTCATGAAAAACTTTACCTTCGTGATAAAGCACATAAGTGGGCAATCAAATCGAGTAGTTGATGCCTTAAGTAGGAGACAATTAATGGTGCAAGAAAATCATATCCAAGTCTTAGGATTTGAGCACTTAAGAGGTTTCTATGAAACTAACATTGATTTTCAGGATGCATACAGAGTTTGTAAGAATCATGTGGAGGTGGACAAAGATCCATGGATGGAATATATGTTGCAAGATCATTTACGCTTTAAAAACAGTAAACTTTGTATTCCCAAATGTTCCATGAGGGAGAACCTGATACAGGAGAAACATAGTGGAGGAATAGCAGGTCACTTTGGAAGTGATAAAACCTTTGAACAGTTAAGCCATTTTTATTTTTGGCCAAAGATGAGGTCTGAAGTTGAGAAATTTGTGAGCAGATGTAGGGTATGCCAGCATGCCAAGGGAAGAAGCCAAAAAACAGGCTTATACACACCATTGCCTATTCCAACTAGGCCTTGGGATTCTGTGAGTATGGATTTCATTTTGGGTTTACCAAAAACTCAAAAGGGAAATGATTCTATTTTTGTAGTTGTGGATAGATTTACTAATATGGAACATTTCATTCCATGTTATAAGACTATTGATGCCACACACATTGCTAGCTTGTTTTTCAATGAAGTTGTGAAGCTACATGGTTTACCTAAGAGTATTGTATCTGACAGAGATGTAAAGTTCACAGGTCATTTATGGAAAACCTTGTGGGAGAAGTTCGGTACCAAGTTGAACTTCAGTTCAACATATCATCCACAGTCTAATGGCCAGACTAAGGTGGTAAATAGGAGTTTTGGTAACATGTTGAGAAGTCTTATTGGAGAAAATCCAAAGAAATGGGACAAAATGTTAGGTCAAGCAGAGTTTGCATATAATGACTCACCAAACCGAAGTACATGGATGAGTCCATTCCAAATTCTGTATGGTATGCACCCAAGAGGAGTGTGTGAACTTCATGATTTGGGTCAAATGGAGAAGAGGAGTGCAAATGGAGAAGAGTTTGCAGCAAGGATCAGTGAATTACAAGAACAAGTTAAGGCAAGGCTATAGCAAAGTAACCATAGCAGATTCCAAGAGAAGAGAGAAAAATATGAGGTAGGAGATTTGGTTTTAGCGCACCTGAGGAAAGAGAGATTTCCAAAAGGAGAGTACAACAAGCTGAAAATGAAAAAGATTGGACCTTGCAGAATACTCGAAAAACTTTCAGCAAATGCCTATGAACTGTAAATGCCAACAGGGATTGGTATATCACCTATTTTTAATGTTGCAGACCTGTATACTTATGTGACAGATGATACAATACAAGTGCCAGAAGTGGAAGATCTTCAGTGGCTAAAGCAGATGCCTATGGCCCAGCCATTAGAAGCCAAGTCAATCTTGGATACTAGAGTGGCAAAGAGTACCAGATAGAGAGACTAATTGGAATACTTGATCAAATGGAAGGGACAACATGTAGAAGATTCTACATGGATGGATGCTAAAGAATTGGAGGAAAAGGGTTTCTCAGTAGCTGATTTACTGAACAGGGGTTTAGAATTTTAACCTTGGGAGTCTGATGCAGGAGCATAAATGTTAAGTCAACAATGTGATTGAGTGTTCACATGTTGTGGCTAGAAAGAGGACAAGTTGTTTCTAATAATTTGTTTTATGTTTAACTTTTTAATTTGCAACTATGTAACCGAATAGTATGTTGTCAGTTTTTGAAGAAATAGAACATAGTGGTGAGTTGATGGTCCCTACGTGGAGGTCAATCTAGATATCCAATCTGTTGTAGGATGATAGTGACCCCTTAAGTGATGGGGAGAGTCTGTTAGTGACTTTGTTTTACGGTTCAGCCATTCGATTTTGGGGATTTTCGAATGGGTAAAATAGGAAGAGGTTGGAGCTCAGTACGGGGTTCGGTCAGGTTGGCGCAAGAGAGAGCTCTGCGTGAAGAAGAGTCGGTGGGATATTTTCCTGCACACTAGAGGAAAATACGACTGTGTAGATTTTTTTTGTTATCACTTAATGAAAAGAGCAAGTTATGTGTGTTAATGGTGTCACCGTGCATTTGAATATGAGATAAGCCTAGATTCTATCAGGTAGAGATGTGTGCAAATGTTAACCTGGTATATGTGTGAATGAATCTTTGCCTTCGTACTTGTATGTACAGTAAGAACACCCAAACCCTTCGTAAACTGAACATTAATACGTAGTAGAGGTAATCTCTTGTCACATTTAGTTTCTCATCAGATCCAGAAGAGGAACTGAGCTGGATTGATCGATTCTATGATCAATCCACAAAGAAGATCGTGAGTTGCATCCAATTTAGATTAACAGAGGTTGGACGGCTCAGATCAGAGTCAAGAGGAAGTTTGACAGTAAAAAACAAACCCGCTAAGCAAATGTGAGATCGAGTTAGTGTCTCCGCAAGCCGATTCAAAGTGTTCCACATTGATCGTAGATCAACGATAGAGATAAGATCCGCAAAGGATCGACGACTGAGATGGTGTTCCATAGAAGAGAGAAGCGTGAGAGTTAACGACGAGGATTTGTAGAAGCTAAGTTGTGAACGAGTCTTTGCGGAAGGATTTTCCAGAAAATACGAAAGGTGCACCTGCAATCCGCAAGTTGTGGAAAGGAGATTGCGAAAAGGCCGTTGCGGGACGATGACTGCGGAAGGATTATTGCGGAAGACCACCAAGGTTTTGGAAGGAAGGTGTTTCCGTAAGATAGTTGCAGAAGGTCAATTCTGACTGTCAGAAGGTTGCGAAAAGCCTAGTTTGGCGAGAAGGGCCACCATTGAGAAGGACCTAGATGGTTTTCAACTAAGTCTAGTGGTTTGATTTCAGGAACCACCCTAATTCATGGGAAGGTGCAGGTTGGACGGGCTGTGGTCATTCCGGCCGGCACCAGGAAATTTGTTCTATATGCAGGCCGCACAGTTGATATCCTCATCCCAAAGACTTGGAGACAAAGAATTGGCCTCAAGCATACATGTAGTCATCTCTTTGAGAGATCTGTTGTTCCTCTCAGGCAACACCATTTTGTTGAGGTGTGCAAGGAACAATGTGTTACATATGAATACCAACAGAAGCACATAATCGTTGAAAATCAGATTTGATGTGCTCCCCACCATTCTCAGATTTGAGGACCTTGATATATCTACCATAATGGTTCTGAACTGAGGCTTTGAAAAGCTTGAACAAATTGAACACTTCATACTTTAATTTGAGGAAGAAGATCCAACAATATCTGGAAAAGTCAGGTATGAAGGTTAGGATGATTTTTGCATTGTTCAAGGACTCATGGGGGAATGGACCTTCTATGTCATTGTGGATAATCCCAAGGGGTGTTGAGGTTTGGTCAATTTTGGCTCTTTCAAACTTATGCTCAGGGTGTTTTCCTAAGATACAACTTTGACAGACTCCTTTAGCAAATTTGATGTTGGGAAGCCCTATGACCATATCCTTCTCATGAATTTGAGAGAGATACTTGTAATTGAGACAACCAAATATCTCATGCCATAATTTGCTTGACTCATTGGCGTGAGTAAGGAGAGCAGAATATGATGAGAAAGGCACAAAGTGTGAAAACCTATAGGATTTTGAGCTATGGTCAACAATACCTAAGGCAACAATTCGACCTGTGGATATTTCAGATATTTCAACATCATTAGGTGTAAAAAAAACCTTTTTGGGAGACCCAGTGTGAGTCATCCGGTAGACTAACAAGAGGTTTGTAGCAAGACCTGGTACATACAACACATTAGTCAAGGAACCATACTCAAGATCAATATTTCCTTTACCTTTGCAAGTAGTTTCAAAATCATCACCCAACACAATAGTTGGACCACCAGAAGAATCAAGAGAGGAGAATGAATCTCTTGTCGACACCATATGCCTTGAAGCTCCAGAATCAATGATGAAAGAGGTAGTCTTGGATGTGCCTCCCATCAAAGCATGTACTCTCTCCTTGTCTTCAGAATTGGATCCTCCTTCCTTCTTTCTTACTTTCTCGAGAAGAGGGATGTTGGATTTCTCGAGTTGAGCCATTTGATCAATGGTATTATTCATGCATGAGCTCTTTGGATGAAACCCCTATTGCAGTAGGTTCACTTAGGCTTCTCTTTCTTCTTTTTAGAATTCTTCTTGGAATTTGTGAAGTCTTCTTGAGCTTTTTGTTTGTCTTTCTTCTGATCAGGTAGATTCTTGAAATTGGCCTTCTTATTGCTTTTTGAATTATTTGAATCTCCAGCGGCCAAAGAATGGTATTTTGATGGATTTTTTGTTGTACCCACCAAGATCAACTTGTCTTGATCCTGAGTGAGAGATTCCATGAATTCTTCCAATGAAGGACTCTTCCAATTTCGAACAGCAAGTTTTGTAGCATGGAAGGTCGAAACAAAGACTGAGTAATCTGGACCAAGCTTGGAGAGGATGGCCAAGATCAATTGCTCATATTTTTTTTCAATTCCACACTGCTTCAATTGAAGAACAAGAGATTTAAACTTTAAGAAAAAGTAGTGTAGGGTCTTGAAATTGCTTGGACTCAGTGAAACAAGTTCATTCTCTAGTTGGTGGCCCCTCAATTCTGTTCGGATATCCATCATCTATTTCGGGATACATATCTATTTCAGGATCATCTATTTCGGGATACATATCTACTTTAGGATCTTGCATGATCTATTTCAGGATATGCAGTCCAGTCACCAGTTTGATGCCTCCAGCACCTTATCCACCTTCTTCTAGCACCCGGGAGCCACTTTCCACAGAGTTTTAGCCCTCCTTAGCTGAAAGGCGCCCTCTTCTCACCTACTGACAGAGAAGGGCGCACTTGCTCACCTACCACTGCAGATTCACTCCAGTTACATTCAGTTAGCTCCGATTCTGATTGATTTCACTCCGATTTCACTCCTGACTGACTGTTTCACCTCCGATTGACCTCCAGTTCGATTAGGTGACTTGCTCTGACTCCAGTTAGCCTCCCATGCGCCCCCACTGAGCCTCCAGATCCTATATCAGTGCTACACACTTCAGTTACATTTATTATGATCAGTTAGACTCAGCTTGACACCTGGATGACTGTTTGTTGTGATTGATGAGCAACACCGATGATTGATGAGGACTCCTAGATTGAGTCAAGCTACTCCATTCAGTGATTCGAATGACCTCCTTAGGCAATTCGAATTGCTCTGTTCATTGTAACAGTTTGTATTGTAATTCATTCACCCTTTCTGGGATAGAGAGCACTGCTGCATGTTTTGCACAGTTTTGCACCATATCTTCTTATTCATCTGTTGTGACTGATTTATTTGTTCATTAGATCTGCTGTGACTAACTTTACATGGTATCAGAGCCATTGCAGGGACAAGATCTCTTTTCTACAGGTGTTTATACAAGAAGATTTGACTGAATTGCTAAAAATTGCAAAAAGTTTGGCATGAGATATCTCAAGGGCATTCGCTCCTGTGCATGCAAAGCTTGAAAAATATTCCAATACCACTCCAGAAGCTTGAGTTACCACATAATTCCTGGATCTGATACATTGGACCTATTCAACATTGCTTGAAATCCAATCCCAGGTGTGATGCAACTCTCAAAGGGTGGATTGTTCGACCTTATTGTGATTGTTCTTATGTGATTTGCAGGTTAATTATCTCCTCCAAGTGCACTCGCTACATTCTGCATGCAAGCTTCCCTACAGCATCTCCATTCGCTATAGTCTGCATGCAAGCTTCTTCTTCATCATTTGACTCGCTCCTAGCAATGGAATACTCTTCTTCAAAGCCTATCCTCACCCCATTCAATTATTTTGATTGGAAAGATGATATGGAGATCATATTACGTTCAAAAGGATACTACCGAGTCACTCTTGGTCTTGAATTGGAGCCAAACAATGTGGCAGAAAGAACCAAACACTACAATAAGCTTGATGAAGCTTACGGTCTTCTTTGTCTCTCCATCTCCAAGGATCTTCACTTCCATCTCAGCGGATTGAAGACTCCAAAAGCCATATGGGAGCAACTTGAGACACTATTCGGCAAGCAGGATGAGCTTAGGGCTTTTCAATTAGAGAATGAATTGATTGGCCTTAATCCTGAGAATTTCGAGAGCATCAATGAATTCTTCACAAAATTCAAGAACTTGAACTTGCAATTGAAGAACAGTGGTGTTATCAAAGAGGATAAACAGTTGATCCTCTCCATTCTAAGCAAGCTTGGGAAAGATTATTCGGTATTTGTCTCCACTTTCAATTCCGGTCGGCTAACTACCCCGAATTGGAAAATGCCTACCTTGAATGCCTTCATTGAGTCCGTTACGAAAGAGCATGACAAGTTGATTCAAATGGGGTCCATAAGCTCCAAAGATTCAGCCCTATTTGTTCAAGGACCCAAGATCTCGAATGGTAAAGGAAAGCTAAAGAAGGAGAAGCCCAAATTCGAGCCTCACAAGCAAAAAGACAAAGGCAAGCAAACGGATGCACCATCCAGTTCGAAATCCAAGCAAAAGGGCAAAGAAGGTAACCAAAAATCTAAATGTACTTATTGTAACCGTGGCTTTCATCCCGAAAGTTCATGTATGAAGAAGACTATAGATCAAATGGCCCTCCTTTTGGAAAAGAACAACATAACCCTTCCTGACGGTGCAAGGAAGAAGGATCGGAATGACGATCATGAAAGAGGACAAGCACTCATGGCAACGGTTTCGAAGCCCACTCTCTTGATAGATTCGGGTGCATCAAATCATATGGCTGCAAATATTGATTCTTTTTCCTCATTCGATCCAAACAGCTCCATCCCCATCCATTTGGGAGATGACTCAAAAATTTCTTCAAAGGGCAAAGGTACGATTCATGTAGATCATGGATGCTTTCAGAATGTTCTCTATGTGCCTTCCTTAGCTTCGAATCTCCTTTCTGTGTATCAAATGACACATACTGGTGATCCAAAGAAAGTCACATTCAGCCCTAATACAGTTGAAATTTCTGATATCAAAAGTGGAAGACTAGTTGCGGTTGGAAAGGCAAACCACACTGCAAAATGTTATGAGTTTTCACACTTTATTCCACTTGCAAAGCCCACTGCTCTTCGCACACATGGTAATGAGGTTAGTAGGCTTTGGCATGAAAGATTTGGACATCTAAATTATAAGTATTTGCTGCTGCTATCAAATAAATCCATGGTTGATGGGCTTCCACAACTCCGTTCCTCGAAGGGAATATGCTCCGGTTGCATTATTGGGAAGCACCCCGAGCACAGATTCGACCGCAGCAAGGCTAGCAGAGCCTCTACTATTTTGGGATTGATCCATTCTGATATCAGCGGTCCGCTGCCCCATATGTCATTAAATGGTTCAAGGTATGTTTTGACATTTATTGATGATTATTCTCGCTTTACATGGGTATTCTTTCTCAAAAACAAGTCAGAAGTGCTTGGAAAATTCAAGGATTTTAAGGCTTCTGTTGAGACCACCACTGAGAGCAAGATCAAAGCTCTTAGATCTGATAATGGTGGGGAATATATCAAGTCCGAGTTGCTGCAACTTTGTGCCCAAAGCGGAATCAAGATCCAACATACAGTTCCCTACACACCCCAGCAGAACGGTGTAGCGGAAAGGAAAAACCGGTCACTGAAAGAGATGGCTACATGCATGATTGAATCTAAAGGTTTGGCTGCAAATCTTTGGGCTGAAGCAATCAATGTTGCTGCATATATACATAACCGAGTTCCACATTCATCCGTGAAAGGTATGACTCCTTTCGAAGCATTCTTTGGTCACAAACCGGATGTGTCAAATTTGAGAGTTTTTGGCTCTACTGCATGGGCTAGAATTCCTTCTGAGAAGAGACGAGCTTTGGATCCACAAAGTATCGAGTGCATATTGATAGGATATGGGGAAGAATCAAAAGCATATAAACTCATGGATATCAGATCTAAAAAGATATTCATAGAGCGCAGTGTGCAGTTTGAAGAACCGCTTCAAGAATTGCAACTAGTTGAGGAGAAAACTGTCGATTCACCGCCTTCACCAGAAGAAGATTCGAGCAGCGATAATGAAGGTATGAGTTCTGATATTTCTGATATTGTAGCAGCATATGATGATCATGACATATCAGGTTCGGAATCTGACCATTCAGATCCCCCTCAGTTACCAAAGTGGGCCCAAAATACTCTACAATCTGCTGGTTCGAATCTTGGAAATCCTGCTGATCCGAGACGAACAAGAGGAGACTTTCAAAGGGCAGGTATGGCTCTCTCTATTGCTGATCCATTTCTCCCTGAGATTTGTTATTTGATGGCTGGTTCAGATCCCCAATCATATTATTCAGCCCATCGAGATCCGAGATGGAAAGATGCCATGGATGAAGAGTACAGTTCTCTTCAAAAGAACAATACATGGGAGCTAGTTTCTCTTCCACCTGGAAGAAAATTAGTGAAGTGTAAATGGGTCTACCGTACTAAAGTTGCTGCTGATGGCACTATCAGCAAATATAAAGCAAGGTTGGTGGCAAAAGGTTTTTCCCAAGTCCAAGGAGTGGACTACACAGAGACCTTTGCACCGGTTGCAAAGATGGATTCCATCCGCCTTGTTTTAGCTATTGCCGCATCCAAGCACTGGGAGGTGCATCACATGGATGTGAAGAGTGCATTTTTACATGGAGACCTTGTTGAAGAGGTCTATATGCAGCAGCCAGAGGGTTATACATCAGATCCATCATTGGTTTGTAGATTGAAGAAGTCTTTGTACGGGTTAAAACAGGCCCCAAGAGCTTGGTACGCAAAGATGGACTCCTTCCTTCTTTCTCAGAATTTCCAAAGATGCAAATCTGATCCGAATGTCTATCTTCAGCGAGTTAAAGGTAATTTGTTGGTTATTGTACTTTATGTTGATGATCTGCTTATTACTGGTAGCACACTTACTTCAATAAACAAGCTAAAAACTGCCTTAAATCTAGCTTTTGACATGAGCGATTTGGGCTTGCTGAGTCACTTTTTGGGCTTGGAGATAGCTCAAAATTTCGATGGGATCACTATATCTCAGCAAAAATATGCTTCCGACCTGTTATTGAAGTTTAATATGGCTGAATGTAAGGCAGCCCCGTTCCCATTCCTCTCAGGAATCAGTCTTGAGGAGGGAGATTCCACACCGCTTGCAGATTGCAGTATGTATCGACAGTTGATTGGTTCACTACTTTATTTGACACATTCACGGCCTGATATCTCATATGCCGTGAGTGCCGTGTCAAGATATATGCAGCAGCCACATGAGCTTCATTGGCGAGCAGCCAAGCGGATCTTGCAGTATGTGCAAGGTACGAGACAGTTTGGCATACATTATGCTGCAGATTCTGAGCTAGATTTCATTGGTTTTACTGATTCAGATTGGGCAGGTGATAGCATTGATCGGAAGTCCACTTCCGGTTATGTTTTCATGATTGGTCATGGTGCTATTTGCTGGTCCAGCAAAAAGCAAGCAGCCATTGCACTTTCTTCAGCAGAGGCAGAGTATCGAGGGGCAGTCAATGCCTGCATTCAGGCAGTTTGGTTGCAGGGTATTCTTTCCGAGTTTGGTTTTGGTGGCACTACTTCGACTGTCCTATTTTGTGACAATCAAAGTGCTATCAAGATCTCCACAGATCCAGTTCAGCGGCAGAGGACCAAGCACATTGAGATTCATATGCATTACATTCGACAGTTGGTGCATGACCGCACCATCATTCTGCAATATTGCCCTACTGATGAGCAAATTGCAGACATCTTCACCAAGAGCTTCACTGAGAAGAAGTTCTCTTACCTCCGTTCACTGTTGGGGGTGAGTTCCATCATGGTGGAGACAGATTGATTCATTATTATGCTTTAGACTTGAGGGGGGGCTTTCTTCCCACTGGGTTTTCCCTCTTTCCTCACTTAGTTTATTTTTCAGCATTTTTTGGATTATTGTATTGGGGTGACCTTTGGTCTTAGTTACCAGGGCCCCACATTATTTTAGTTGGCACATCATAGTCTAGCTTGAGGGGGGGTGTTCGGATATCCATCATCTATTTCGGGATACATATCTATTTCAGGATCATCTATTTCGGGATACATATCTACTTCAGGATCTTGCATGATCTATTTCAGGATATGCAGTCCAGTCACCAGTTTGATGCCTCCAGCACCTTATCCACCTTCTTCTAGCACCCGGGAGCCACTTTCCACAGAGTTTTAGCCCTCCTTAGCTGAAAGGCGCCCTCTTCTCACCTACTGACAGAGAAGGGCGCACTTGCTCACCTACCACTGCAGATTCACTCCAGTTACATTCAGTTAGCTCCGATTCTGATTGATTTCACTCCGATTTCACTCCTGACTGACTGTTTCACCTCCGATTGACCTCCAGTTCGATTAGGTGACTTGCTCTGACTCCAGTTAGCCTCCCATGCGCCCCCACTGAGCCTCCAGATCCTATATCAGTGCTACACACTTCAGTTACATTTATTATGATCAGTTAGACTCAGCTTGACACCTGGATGACTGTTTGTTGTGATTGATGAGCAACACCGATGATTGATGAGGACTCCTAGATTGAGTCAAGCTACTCCATTCAGTGATTCGAATGACCTCCTTAGGCAATTCGAATTGCTCTGTTCATTGTAACAGTTTGTATTGTAATTCATTCACCCTTTCTGGGATAGAGAGCACTGCTGCATGTTTTGCACAGTTTTGCACCATATCTTCTTATTCATCTGTTGTGACTGATTTATTTGTTCATTAGATCTGCTGTGACTAACTTTACAAGACTGATGAATTGAGGGGCCACCAACTAGAGAATGAACTTGTTTCACTGAGTCTAAGCAATTTCAAGACCCTACACTACTTTTTCTTAAAGTTTAAATCTCTTGTTCTTCAATTGAAGCAGTGTGGAATTGAAAAAAAATATGAGCAATTGATCTTGGCCATCCTCTCCAAGCTTGGTCCAGATTACTCAGTCTTTGTTTCGACCTTCCATGCTACAAAACTTGCTGTTCGAAATTGGAAGAGTCCTTCATTGGAAGAATTCATGGAATCTCTCACTCAGGATCAAGACAAGTTGATCTTGGTGGGTACAACAAAAAATCCATCAAAATACCATTCTTTGGCCGCTGGAGATTCAAATAATTCAAAAAGCAATAAGAAGGCCAATTTCAAGAATCTACCTGATCAGAAGAAAGACAAACAAAAAGCTCAAGAAGACTTCACAAATTCCAAGAAGAATTCTAAAAAGAAGAAAGAGAAGCCTAAGTGAACCTACTGCAATAGGGGTTTCATCCAAAGAGCTCATGCATGAATAATACCATTGATCAAATGGCTCAACTCCTTGAGAAATCCAACATCCCTCTTCTCGAGAAAGTAAGAAAGAAGGAAGGAGGATCCAATTCTGAAGACAAGGAGAGAGTACATGCTTTGATGGGAGGCACATCCAAGACTACCTCTTTCATCATTGATTCTGGAGCTTCAAGGCATATGGTGTCGACCAGAATCTTTAGATTCAATCATGCATGTAGCCATCAATGAATAAGTTCTCCCAAGTGACTCAGGATGGCTTGTGGTCCACGCAATGAATAAATTATGGCCAACTACCTAGTGAACACCTAAGAATTAATAAAAAATGACTGATAATTTTATCCTAAGTATGAAATGGATATGGATGGGTTTTAAATACTCCAACATGTTCTTTGAAGCAAAATTATATTTCCTTGGGATCAATTTCAAATGTTATAGAAGATGTAGTGCATTTTTCTAGACTAGGTGGTATGAATTGAATGTTTTTCTCAAGAATATATTTATCAACTGTGACAAATGTTGCCAATTAGAAGGTTATTTTATTAGATGGTCGACAAACCACTTGGTTGACCTTCATGGTTTCCCTTTAGATGTGATATTAAAGGAAAGTGAAAAAGAGATTGAGGCCAATTTATGAATGCAATAGAAGCACATCCTTTGCAATTAGAGTATCCACCTATGGGTACTATGGATTTTGTTGATGTACAGATAATGACTAGAAGGCCATACAACAATCACAAAAGATGAAGGACAATGCATCTTCTGATAGCAGGTTGATTGCAAACTTTATTAAAATATTAATGGTGAATCTTTCATTTTTGATATATTAATGATGAATATTTCAATGAAAGGATGCACAATTGTAAAAATGATTGTCTTTCTAAAATATATGATTGAGAGGAATAAGATGTCTCATGAATGAAAATTCAAGAAAAGAATATTAGTTAAATTATTTGGCATTGAATGCCTCTATTGTCAAACAAGGAGAGGAAAATATATCTTCTTACAAGGAAGTTTGACACCTTTTATGTCAATGGGTACCAAGCTTATGGGATAAAAAGAAGCACTGATTCTACCACTATAATTATAGCTTTAAAAATGGTAACTTGAAGGTATTGAATGGTAATATTGGATTACAAAAATATAGATCAAATACTTATGCAATAGTAGCCAATGTTAGTAATATTATGGACCAAAGTTCAAATAGCATTCATCTAACACGTGGGTGTTCCCATGAATATGGGTAACACTATTTGGAAAGCGGAGGGCGCATGGATGTTGCAAAATGACCTTGATCAATATTTCTACAAGCCCTCGATTGAGATATACAAATCTCGATCGAGCTATTTTAAAACTCTCGATCGAGGTTTTGTAAAACCCTCAATCCAAATTTACAGCTCAATTGAGGGTTTTTATTAACCCTTGATCCAGCTCTAAAATCTTGATCGAGGAATTTAGAGCAAGATCGATCGAGTGCCTGCAACAGTTATAACTATAAAAAATCAACAGACTGTGGCTTATTTCACCGTGTAAATTGCATAGAAGCTCGACCAAGGGCTAGTAGAGAGTAGTTATAGATAAAATAGTTGACTAATTGGTGTTTATTGATGTGACTGAAATCATGGAAAACACAGAGAAGGGACTTTCGATTCATAATTCTTGCTTGTGATTAAGAACCAAAAACCAAAGGACCCTTATTCCCATTTTTCATGATTTCATCCCATCAATAACTCCAATTACTCTGCAACCCATATCTACACATATAAAATATAGAGGAAGTGGTGGTCTTGCTATCTTTACCTGATTTCTCTCCAAGGTATTTACTAGAACTTACAAGTATCATTCTTGTTGTTGAAATTATGTTTTACTATATTTGATTATCTTATAATTCTATGTTTAATTTTAATTTAATTGGACGATCTTGATCGCAGGGATTCAACACCATGGTGGGGAGAACCCTCATACCAATGAATGTGGTGACACACTTTGCCCAACAAAGTTAGAGAAATGGATACGCCTAGGGTGGTTTTGTTTTTTTGAGTAATTACCTTCAAACATGAATATACAAGGGAACTCGCATAGTTAATAGCTGGAATATATACCCCGTGGAACAAGCTAAGAATACCTACTTGATGCGAGCTTTTAAAAAAATAGATTAAAAAATTTTGGGTCTTCATATTCGTGTGCCTCAAAACACGAATATGGGCACCGAAAAAAAAAATTTAATCGGAGTTTTTAAAAGCTTGATCGAGATCCTACCTCAATCGAGCTTCTGTCTAACCGTACATAAACCCTTGATCGAGGTATTTAAAAACATGCGTAAAAGCTCAATCAAGGATTTTAAAACCTCGATCTTGGTTGAGATATTAAAAAACAAAATTTTATCCCCCCCATATTTACTAGCATCTTTACATGTGTACTAAACCCTATCCTAGGATGCACCTTAGGTGACGGACTTCATACCGATGGATTCGTCAATGAATAGTCTATCCATTGGCATATAATTTACGAGATTTTGAGTTCATATGATAACTCTTTTTTAGTTTCTTTTCAAATTTACATTTAAAACACATGTCCACAACTTTGAATCAACGTAAAGAAAAATCAACATAAAAAGTACGCAACCAAACAAATTATATGTATGCCCCACATCAACGCGTCATCTTCAAAAGGGTATTTTTTGTTTTCGATTTTTATAACCAATTAAAAAAGTTTATTTGCATACACATGAGTACAAAATGTGATTACAATTTTCAAAGGTTAGCTTTGAAAATTAATAAAAAATATAATTTCCAAAATAAATTAAAAAAATATATGTGCCCCGATGCAATTTGTGTAGATTATGTTCATATACTCTTTTTTTCCAGAAATTATGCATTTATCACTAAATTAGTTTACGTGCACACAAGCCACTTGTTAGCTTTTCGTGAAATTGACAAGAACATGTATATCATTAAATGCAATTTTCACATATTAAATAATATTATTTGTTTAATATAGGTGGAAGGACAACATAATTCCTTATAGTTTGGTTTTTTGTTGCATATCGGAATTCACAAAGCATAGATGATTTTTTAGAGCTTCAATTTAATAAAAAAATCAAATTTTCACCGTCACTTTTGGCCAAAAAGTGTTACTCATCTTCATGGATTCACCCAAGTTCAACACATTAAGGTGGAGCAATAACGCTTATGAGATTATTGCCTTCAAATATGATCCAAGATTCACTACTCAATATGATTAATGAGGGCATGGTTAGATTGGGTGTCCCTCCAATATCACACTTCCATTTCATGGCAACAATGAAAAATAATTTCAATATGTTATGATCACAAAGAATAACTTCATTGCAATGTGCAATGATTATATCTTAATCACCAACAAACTTAGGGCCACCACAAATTCAATCAAAGATCAATCATCAATAATTCAAACATCCCATAATAATTACATTGTGAATTGTTGTAGTGTGTATTGTGCCCACAAATCTAATCAAAGATCAATCATCAATAATTCAAACATCCCATAATAATTACATTGTGAATTGTCGTAGTGTGTATTGTGCCCACAAATTGAATCAAGATAGGCATCCTCACATTGACTTGAGCATTATGCATGATAAGATGGATAGCACAAAGGATTATATACCAAGGATGGGTAAGAAGGAAAATACTAGCAGTAGTGTCATCAATCTCCCAATTTCTTTGACTGTAATACTTACACATGGACACAAGCATGGGGTTTTCAACCATTTTAGTCTTTATTTCCTAGAGATGGGTTCAAAATCACTATGACTTTACTAGTTAGATGCTTCTAGGAGCTTAAAAAGACAAATGGTGGATGGAGATGCAATTTTTTTATATAAGGAACATCAAATCACTGATTGCATGATGATATATTACAAATTGAATCTTATGAAAAATGTTGTCTACAAGCAATATGATATGCATATTTTTGAGGTAAGTGATTATACTCCATGTGGAGCAAAAAGAAAATGTACAATGGTGTCATTGTTGTACATGGATAATTGTGTTCGCAATAACAAAAACAATTGTGCTTGAATTTGCATCCCTTGTAACATTGAGGAGGGTTTTTAACATTGCTAAAGTTTGTTTCCTCCTCGCGGGACACACAATAAGACATAAATGGAACTTATGGAAAATTATCAACTCAAATAAATTTAAAAGACATATTTTCTTAGGTGATGGGTGCTTATAGGAGGCGTGAGGACCAAACTTCCTTCATCTTGTATCTAATTGATGAATTCTTCGACTTCAAGATTTGTGTGGATCCACACTTGTTGGATGGTAACTACAAGATAATTGGTATCAAAGGATGACAAATTTCAAATTCCATCATGTTAATAACACACTAGTGATGCAATATAAAACCTCAATTCGGGATGAAAAATGATCACCTGTGATTAACTAAAATAGGTGACCACCTGTGATTAACTAAAATAGGTGAGATAAAAAACAAACAGAAACATATATTGCATTTCGGAGGAAAAATATTGGCATCAAAATATAACTTATTAAGAAAATGTCTTAAAGGCTTTGGTTAATCCTTTTGTGAATATTCAGTACTCAATAATGAATGTTGGTCATCCCCGATGTAAGAAATAAAAATAAACATTGATATAAAACCCACACAGGATGTCATGGAAGCATACTTGAAGGAAAGTGTCCACACTATTAAGGATTGCTACGTTCGACCTTTATGTAACAAGCCTAGAGATGTATTATCTCTAAGGAATGATGTTGTAGAGAAACAAATACTCATCAAATAGTCACCAAATCGATATTGTGAAGTATGGTTGAGTGGGAAAACGGAAATTTTTACCAAAATTTAGAGGCTATTGTTGAGCCTTACAAAGTAGAGTTTGAATGGTGGAATCCCATTGAAATATCAAGGGTAAAACAAAGATTTGTACAAAAATTATTTAAAAAGAACTCAACAATGGGTTGTTAGAATATAAGAAAATTACATTCATTACTGTTAACAACATCATATAGGTGTGGTCACCAATGGTGAGATGGACATAAGAGGGAAAAAAATCCGAGAAGGGATTTGAAACAACATAGGCACAACAAGGACAAATAGAGCATAATGGTGAGAGTGAAAGGGATGCTAATAAATGCGACTTTATTTGATAGAAGAACTTCTATAATTGGTTTTTTTAATGATGTGTATCATGTAATAAATATTTATATGTATTACATGAAGCACTAGCTCGTAATCAACAATGATTTTATATATATGGTTCTCATGTGTTCACATTGGTGGTGATGGTGACCTTCCTTATTGTACATTAAATTAACCATTTATGATCATGGATAATTATTCAATGCAATGACAACACTTAATGATATTTTCCTTCTCTTTAATCTTGATACTTTTAGCAATATATGTCACAACAATATGTAAGCACATGGGAGATAAGATGTACATTAATATTGGAATTCAATTTAATGCAAATCATGATATAAATTCGCAACATTGGAATCAAAATATACAATATTGGAATCATATTCAATATTCACACTATTGGAATCAAATTCATTTGAAACACAAATATTCATACTTTTGTAATCCAATTATGCACTTTGGAAACACCAATATTCACATTTCGAAGTCTAGATTCTAGCTTATAAGACCAAATTTTATGAAAATATTATCCATGACTAAAATCGTCCCTTGATTAGTGTCAAAACCTTGAACCACTAACTTCCACAAAACTAAAATTTAAGGAACCCTAGAGCATAAAACCAAATCCTAAAATTCATTATAAAAGGATCATGAATAGGTCCAAAAATAAGGGATTTGGATATAAATATTTATTCTTGAAAATAAATTTGCAAAATCCAACATCAACAGCAATGAGAAACACTAAGTTAAGCTCAAACACCATCCATATCAAGGATGAAACAAACAACGAATGTGATTCATCGATTCAAAACTTGAGTTCATTTCTACTACAATTATAACCACTAATTCAATGGATGACACCACCAACACCCAATGCATCTATAACCCAATGGGACCGAAGATCTCATGTATCAAATGGGTTGTTCAATTCACAACTAGTATCTCCAAACACATAGTTTAAATTATCCAAGTTCAATGAGAATGAAACCATGTTGACTAACATATGGTTAAACAAGGTCGAAAGGCATTTCAAAACGAACCTAGTATCAAACAATGATGATAGATTCAATGTAGGTACGTACACAGTTCCTCTTGCCATTAGTTTATAAGGTGGACAAACAAAGACAAAGGCTTGTATCCAGTCTAGGAAATTTTTAAATCGAACATTGTCAAACAATATTATATGAGGAAGCAAGACATATTCACCAAACTCACCAACCAACAAACAAAACCCTGGAAGATCATACCAAACAATGGAAAATTTTGGTCCTTGAGATCTTGGACATCATGATGAATAAATGTTAAAAATATATGTTGATGGCATTAAAAATACATGAGCATAGGAATATGAATGTGGAATTTATTTTCCATTGATGACATTGAAACTAAAGTGAAATTAAGAGAAATGAGGATTCTCGGTGAACAAAGAGATTCCTTCCACTAAATAGAGAAAAAAATTATATGCATTATGCCATACCAACACAATGATAGTTACTATCATAAGACAAACACTAAAGAGAGGCAAGATAAAAATAGATAAGATGTTATGCCACTGCAAGATTGAGAATGGTAAGGAAGTAGAGGTCTTGGGCATTGATTTAGATGAATAAGGTAAGGGATAAACCATTATGGATGACAAAGAGACCATGCCAAAAATATATCATTAGAAGCAACAATGGAAATAGAACCACCTTGGACCTTGAAGTCAAATATAGAAGAGGAAGAAGACTTTCCTATCAGTGGAAACCATGTTAGGAAGCTCAAAATCCAAAACCTTGAAACTCAAGGGGCTATTGAAAATTTGTTATAGACATACCTATGGATTCATGGAGTGCCCCCATAATTTCATAGAGATAATTGTTGCAGGGAGGTTAAATTAAAAAAGTAGGCCCTATGGCATAAGAGGACATTTGTTGATACAAAGGTTCAATTTGCACATAGGATTCTAGGTTGTGTCACTCGAAGAAATGGGATGTCTTCAACGAAAAATGGTTTAAGATATTGGGTACCTATGCACTAATCAACAAAATCATTTAAAGTTCTAATGGCAAAGGAAGACTTAGTAGTTGCATGATTTTGAACCTCCAAACACTAGAGTAACCTTTTCTTAGTGATTAAGGAAGTTGAACTATTCACTAACTTTCATCAGTCAATTCAAATTTCAACTTCAATGTTTCTTATATAAGAGAGCATATCATTAGTAGTAATGATAGCAACATCACCACCTTAAACCTTGAAGTCAAATATACAAGAGAAAGAAAACTTCCCTATCGATGACAACCATATTAGGAAGCTCACAACCCAAAACTTTGAAACCCAAATGGCTAAACATGCACATCTTAAAAGGAAACCTACTAAACCTCGAAACAAAATAAAAAAAAACATGCCAATGATATTTTATTTGTGAACAAATGCAAAGCTTCACCATTTGAACACGGATTGCAAAGAAGCATGATCATTTATAACCGACATCCTCTTTAAATCATAGGTTCACAATAAAACCTCCATTAAATGTAGATAAATTCTAATCAACATAAGTTCATTATGTAGAATAAGTTATATAGGCTAGTATACTTGTCTGGTAATAAATGCATACATCATATAGAAATATCTTATGAAGATATTTAATTAATGTCCCACATAATGCATATATATAACACACGTGATGGAATGGCGCAACGGTGAGATGATGGGGGGTTTCACATCGACCCGGGGTCCATTCCAGGGGGGTCTGTATGTACCCATGATTCCAAAAATGGAATAGCAGGGAACGTATTTTCGCTGGAAAAAAAAATATAACACACGTGATTGCATCAATCCATCATTCAACATATATATATCATAATATTTCGTCTAAAATATTATTATTTTTCTTGATTTGGTTTTTATTCCTTACGAGAGAGAACATTAAAAACCCACTATTTAACCTTTATGCCTTTGAGGGCATGCATTACTCACGACATCCCCATTTGTGGTTAATCTATAGTTTTACCATTTTATGTAAGGGCTTTGATAGGATTTTATGGGTGGTATGGTAGAAACATTTACAACGAAAATTTATATATAGTTGTACTAGGTTTATGATATTTTGAATACCTTTTCTGGTTCACAATAATAATTAACAACAAAAACTTATATAGTTACTTCTCTTGTTCACAATAATAATTAGGATTTCTATAAAAATAATGCAGTTTAAACAACATAACAAAGTTTTAGAAAAAATATATTAGTATAGATGAACTAGAATTCATAAATGAGAAAAAACATTGTAATGTCTATCACTTTTATTCTTGTTTAACAAATTAAGATAACAACAGTATGATTGAATAGAATATTCTAAAATAATCTCCCTAAATGGGATTAAGTCAAGTATTCAATGACAAGATTAATGTGCATTTTGGACTTATGGTTGACCACTTGGGTCCAACCTCCTTAATTGCCATGGGATAGCCTTTGGATAGCCAATGGAAGTGGTTGCTTCTTCCTCTTCTACAAATTTTGTTGCATCTATTTCACTACTCATTTGGTTATCCACTAAAGTCTTGATTTCTTCGTGTATAGCAAGTTTTATCTTCTCCATGGGTATGTCCTTCCCTAAACTACAAGTCTTTATGAGGGGAGAGTATTTCCACATGAATTAGCAAGTACTTCATAGGGTACTTTTGAAGTAGCTATCTCTTGGATGATAGATTACCATTATATATAATTTTAACAATTTGAAATGATTAGGAAAGAGTTGTGTTAGAATATAAGGCTTATTGTGTAATAAATTCAATTTGACTTTAGATTATGTCTAATGTTCACTTTATGTGAAGCAATTTATCCCACATTCATCACTAAAAATAACATGCACAATAAACAGTAGTATATAAGGTGGTGAACCCAATTGTAATGCGTGCACCAATTACTGATAATATAATATTGAGATGTCTGTATATCAACATATGATAGGGTTTATAAGTTTCTAGAATATGGAATCATAGCATGTTTATTATCTAACCTAGCTAGAGATGGAGCTACAAGAGGCAAAGATTTGTTTAAAGGGAAGAGAAGCATGCTCTATGATTTGAAGCCACCATTCGAGCTACATGCATCACATTAATAGAAACATAGTGGAATCGCCATTGAAGAACATAGAGTGTTGGTCGAGAGGATTGAATGTGAGAAAGTGAGGCATTGGAAAATCAATGGGAGAGCAAACCCATGACGAAATCGATGTGCAAATTTGTACATTGTTTCCCAACATATAAGAGAGTTGCTACACTGTCCATCATGAAGGAGCCAATAGTCGTATGATATGTACACAATTGTCATCGTATGAATCGTGTAATTAAGCTAATCATCATATGAAATTTACAATCGTAATTGTACAATTCATAGTTCATTGTATGAATCATGTGAGTAAGCGAGTCTTCATATGAACTTTATAGTTGTCATCGTACAATTCTAATTGACATACATAATTTCAATGCAACTACCAGTATAGAGTCAAATCAGCCATCATTGTACAAAGTTAGTATATCTGCCGTACAAACTTTCTAAAGTCGTTGTACTGATTTCTTAAGTGTCATACAAAAAAGAAATCAACAATTTTTTTGATTAAGTTGTACAGCTACTCATACAGTCCATACAAACTCCAATTTGAGTATTGTACAACTCAGACAATTTTTTTGTTTTCTAATTAAATTTTGTTCTGGCATATCGAGCGAATACTTGATTTCGATGGAAAAATATCAGCATGCTTCTCTTCAAAATATTTGAAGAAGTGTATGGTTTCTTATTTGAAGCCATCATTTGAGCTACATGCATCACATGAATAGAAACATAATGGAATGGCCATTGAAGAATGTGGAGTTGTTGATCAAGAGGATTAAATGTGAGAAAGTGAGACATTGGCAAATCAATGGGAGGGCAGACTGGCATGACAAAAATGATGTACAAATTGGTAGATTGTTTCCCACATGTAAGAGAGTCGCTACATTGTCCATCATGAAGGATCTGGTAGTCGTATGATCTGTACACAATTGTCATTGTATGAATCAAGTAATTAAGCTAAACATCATATGAAATTTATTGTCATCATCATACAGTTCAATTTATCGTTGTATGAATATGTAACTAAGTCGATCTCCATATCAATGTTATAGTCATCATCGTGCAATTCTAACCGACATGCAGAATTTCAATGCAACTACCATTGTATAGAGTCAAATCATCCATCGTCGTACAAAGGGAATACATCCACTGTCTAGGCTTTCTAACGTCGTTGTACATATTTCTTAAGCACTTTACCAAAAAAAAATCAACAATTTTTTTTATTCGATCATACACCTAGTCATACAATTTGTACAAACTCCAATTTGAGTGTCGTACAACCCAAACAAATTCTTTGTTTGCTAATTAAATTAGTTTTAGCATATCAAAAGAATACTTGATTTCAATGGCAAAATTTTAACATGCTTATCTTCAAAATATTTGAAGTGAAGCATGCTATCTTATTTGAAACCACCATTTGAGCTACATGCATCACATGAATAAAAACATAGTGGCATGGCCATTGGAGAACATGGAGTTATTACTCGAGAGGATTGAATGCGAGAAAGTGAGGCATTGGCAAGTCAATGGGAGAGCAAACCCATGACAGAATCAATGTGCAAATCGATAGATTGTTTCCCAACATGTAAGAGAGTCACTACATTGTCTGTCATGAAGGAGCTAGTGGTCGTATTATCTACACACAATTGTCATCATATGAACTGTGTAATTAAGCTAATCGTCATATGAAATTTGCAGCCATCATCATACAATTCATAGGTATCGTTGTATGAATCATGTAACTAAGCCAGTCTTCATATGAACTCTATAGTCCTCATCGTACAATTCTAACCAACATACATACTTCCAATGCAACTACTGTTGTACAGAGTCAAATCATCCATCATTGTACAAAGTTAATACATTTGTCGTACGGACTTTCTAAAGTCATTGCACAGATTTCTTAAGCATTGTACAAAAGAATTTTTTTTTTAAATTCAGATGTACACCTAATCATGAAGTCCGTACAAACTCCAATTTGAGTGTTGTACAACCCTGACAAGTTCTTTGTTTGCTATTTAAATCATGTTTTAGCATATCAAAAGAATACTTGATTCCAATAGCAAAATTTCAGCATGCTTCTCTTCAAAATATTTGAAGAGAAGAGAGCTTTCTTATTTGAAGCCACTATTCTAGTTACATGCATCACGTGAATAGAAACATAGTGGAATGGCCATTGAAGAACGTGGAGTTGTTGGTTGAGAGGATTGAATGTGAGAAAGTGAGACATTAGCAAATCAATGCGAGAGCAGACCCATGATAGAATCGATGTGCAAATTGGTATATTGTTGCCCAACATGTAAGAGTCGCTACACTATCCATCATGAAGGAGGCAATGGTCATATGATTTGTACACAACTTTCATCGTATGAATAGTGTAATTAAGCTAGTTGCCATGTGAAATTTATAGTTATCATACAATTCGTAGTTATCATTGTGTGAATCATGTAACTATGCCAGAACTTCATCTACCATTGGACAGAGTCAAATTAACCATCGTCATACAAAGTTAATACATCCATTGTACGAACTTTCTAAAGTCGTAAAGATTTCTTAAGCGACGTACAAAAATAATCAACATGTTTTTATTGAGTCGTACACCTAGGCATACAATCCATACAAACTCCAATTCGAGTGTTGTACAACCCAGACAACTTCTTTGTTTGCTAATTAAATTTTGTTTTAGCAAATCAGATGAATACTTGATTTGGCAATATTTCAGCATGCTTGTTTTCTTTATTAGCATAAATGATAGGTTTTCAAAATATTTGACAAACACAGTGCCAGATCTCCCCATTTCTTACATGATTCTCATTGTGTTTTACCAAATTGTGGCAAAATAATATGTGAGTAGACCTGTCTATAAAAATGGAGATGTCATTAGAAAAATATTACGGCTTCATTTTCCACACATGGAAAGTGAAAATACAAATGCAATCGATGAATAAAACCTATGGGGAATTGTAAAAGAAATTGAGACAACAACAACAAATCAAAATAAATGATTGGAATGGCAAAGTAAGGACGTTAAAACTAAAGCTATTATTGGTCTTCCTCTATCAGATTTTGAATTGTGTCGTATAGATCTAGAAAAAACATCCAAAGAACTCTAGGACAATATGAATATGCTTTTTGCAACACAAGCAATTGATGAAAAATTTCTCTGAAACTTCAACTATCTAGATTCAAAATCCATGTAAACATCACTATGTCAAGTCACATAGATAATCTGACGTTTGTAATCGGACAGTTCTTTGAGATCAAAGAGACAGCAGAGGAAGAAGATGCCAATGCCATTTTGCTAAATCGCTTACCTTCTCAATACAACAATGTAATCATTACTCAATTACCTTCTCAACCCCTAAAAGATATTATTGTCATTATTTTAGCCGAAAAAAAAGGAACCACTATAAGGTGATCCTCCAACTGAAATAACATTTTACTAAAGACACAATTAGAGTAACCAACCAAAGACAAAGGGGAGATAGAATGCTACTACTACATGAAAATAGATCATACAACTTAGAACTATAAATTTCAAAGACAAATCATATTTGACTAACGCAACCATTATGGAAGAACCACCAAATGCCACGAGTGGCAATGATCTTATTGAAGAAATGACCTATGCATTTTAAGTAGTCTGCACTTTGAAGACAAAATGGGATATGTAGATACAACTCAACATGGATGGTTATCTAGTTAGGGAATTTGTGGATCTTGAAAATTATTCAGGAGACATTCATGTGGATTGTCGTTCAATGATTTAATTCAAGAGATTTGTGTAGGGGCTACACTTTTACAAGGGGTATGAGGCAACATGATGGAGCACTACCCAATTCAGGGATTGTTTTCAAAGAAGAAGCCCCTTAAGATTTTTTTTTTGGTTACGAGTCTTTAGTTTTTTAGTCAATGTGTTTTATTTTTAGTGCATTTTGCTTTTACTACTATAAGCCTTAAGAGAGGGCGTAAGAATATAAAGCTTATTGTAAATTAATTCTAATGTTCACTTTGTTTGTAAAGCACTTTATCCCACATTCATAAGTAGGAATAACTTGTTTAATGAAAATTAGTATATAAGGAGATGAACTCCATTGTAATGCATGCACCAATTACTCATAATATAATATTGTGTTGTTTTGTGTATCTATCGCATAGGTTTTTGGAATAGTTATGTACATCAATGCGTATTTATTTCAACTAGCACACACAAAATTCCTAATTGTAAAAAGCATAAATGATTAAGACAAGGTCATGATAATCATCGCTACCCAAAATAAAGCACCATTTGAACCATCCATGCACACAATTAACAATATCTCTACTAGGCCATAAGAAAATTTAACTTTATAATTTTTCAACGAGGAAGTGGGAAATTTGTGCTGATGGAAACAAATATTGTTACCAAGAACATAAATGGCATGACTATTATTTGCACATGATAAACCTCATACCAAAAAATTGATTATGTTTACAAAGTTGTTGGCCCCGACCAAAGGATTATATAACTATCCTAATTATCAATATAAAATTTGTCATAGTTGAAAATTTGGAGTTACTCACTTGCAAGTTCGCTTGCGGCATTAAAAGATTGTTTTTTAGATCAAAACTTTGTGAACAAAATTTGCAGCCCTTCAACGTCGTTATACACAGAGAGCTTTCCTTCAGTGCAATGATTACATTAGCTAGCGTTCATATGAGGATGTTATGCCTCTCACAAATTGACCTATGCTTTTGACCACCATGTACCAAAGGGGCGCCATGTCAACTCCCATTACTTGCATGTGGTGCTAGTCACATGTAAACTTTCAACAAGATTAGAGGGTCCAAAACCCTAACCCTAATCAAGGGTTGATGCATGCAAAAAAACTATTTCTAACCCTAGATAACTATCAAGCCATGTTAAATAGTCGGCCTCTAAGAATGGAAGGAGTTTCATTCTTATTTTCAACAAGAATATAGAGGGTCTAAAACCCTAACCCTAATCAAGGGTTGATGCATGCAAAAAACGTATTTCTAACCCTAGATAACTATGTTAAATAATCAACCTCTAAGAAAGGAAGGAGTTCCATTCTTATTTTATTGATTAATTGCCCCATAGTTGAGCAAAGCAAGGGAGTTGAATAATAGTGCACAACATAGAAAGTAGAAGATCATGTATTAACAAAACAAGGTATGGTTTCAATAGCAACTCAGCGAGTTCACCTTTTTGTATTTGCATTTCATATTTGAGAAAATAAAGAGCAAAGAATAGTCCTCACCTTCTAGCCGGGTTTTCCCATATTGGATTTCCAAGGTATATTTTTCTGTTTATTGTGGATGATGTAGCATTTGGTTTAGCTTCTTTAATTTTAATCTCAGCTAATTTCAGTGTTTTGAGCACTAAGCTAAAAATATTAAATCTTAGTCTTAAATAAACACTACATAACAGTCTGCAGGATATTGTAAGCTCTGTTGTGACAAACTGTTCCAGTAAAATATCCACGACAACTTAGAGATGATTTCTCGCATTGAAGATTTACTTTGCCCAGTTCAAAAATTTATAACATCACTGTCAGCTTTGAACAGTTTCAAAAAAAATTAACCGAAGTTTTAGAAAATGTTGCTAGTTAAACAAATCAACCAAACTGCATTGATCATACAAGTGGCCTCTCACCTGAAGAAGTTGCACCCGGGCATCCAACCTCTCACCTGAAGAAGTTGCACCCGGGCATCCAACCTCTCACCTGAAAGTCTGTCCTGATCTGTTAATATTTTATACCATAACTACGAAGGTGGACGAGTCAGTGCATGTTTACTGCGTACCACAATTTGCCACTTTATCTTCAGGTAGCTAAGGATCTTACTAGTGTGAAAAATGACATCTCTACTAGATATAATTTGATTTGACTATATAAAGGAAAGAGGCAGTTCACTATAAATGGATAAAGAGAGAAACAGATATACGAGCATTCAATATAAATATGCAGCATATATAAAATCCAGCTCCCATTAATTGATTGACAATAAAAATATACATCTAGCTACACATAAATACTGTTTACACCCATATTAAAATCATATAAGATTGAGACAGGCAGACCATGGAGAAATTCCAGAAACCCATCTTATTCTCTAGTGATGAACTGAAACACATCCAAATTACTGGGACTTGCAAGATCTGAGAGGAAAAAATCACTCAAGAATTGATATTGCAAAGTAAGGAAAATTGAATGCTTTCTCAAACACTAGGAGTAAGCACCTTCTTGAAGACATATACAAAAGTCATATTGTGTTTTTGGGAATGCTAGCCTCAGATATATTGCAACAATGTCGATCCATGTATAATGCTCTAAACTAGAATCATACAAAAGTTAAAATCTGTTTTTGCCATTAAAATGGCATGATAATAACTTTGCCTCGACATGTATATAGAATACAATGACAGTTGCTATTAGAAGCTTTTACTATATCCTCGGGTGACACAACCGTCAACCCCCATGTGTTCTCCAACTGGGCTTTTGAACTTGTCAGATCATTCGAGTAACAAATCAAAATACATTGCCAACAAATGGCTACAAAATTTGTTGTTAAAGTTATCCAGAGGATTTTTGTATTTAGTCAACTATAGAGGACCCCAGATAGACATACTTCTGCTGCCTACTTCCGCCTCTTGTACCTGTACAAATGAGAAACATTATATTTGTCAGAAGTAAGCTCTTACTCTCAAACCATAATGTACAAAAAACTCCAAATGGATCTCTACACACTCGTCACTGAAATCAAGGTTTCAGCCTAAGTATGGCTATGCAAATTGCTACTAGATTTGGAAGAACATTTTGCAATGCTAAAAAGCCGAAAATAGATATGGCAGAACAGTAAGAACTGGCAAATTTTATGCATCTTTAATACACTTGATTTTGAGCAGCTGAACTTATATAATATCAGACCTGCCAACAATGGTGATTCCTCAAGGAACAAGTATGCATTGACAATTCCAATTGAAGTATCACAAATGAAAAGGGAGAAATTATGTATAACCAAGTATGATATCAAAGGTAACAAGTAGGTATAAATGTCATTAATATCCACCCAACTCTTTGAACAATGTTTACATGGATAGATGGATAGATGGATTAAAAATAGATATTTGTCAAATGTCATTGATGCTTCTGAAATCACCCGGGAGATGTTTCTTCAACCACTAGAATGCTGGCACCATATTGCATTTGGTATAGTGTATTACAATGGAAGTTAAACTGATAGAACCAAAGCAAAGAAATACAATGATGTAGTCAAATTTGAAGAAATTAGTGTAATATACAAAAACTTTGGCAGAGTAGCCCATGACCACACCACGCCACACAGTTGTATTGTATTTTTGGTCTTTATCAAGTCTTCTACTCGCATAGTAAATTTGGCAATTCAATTTGCATGAGCCCTCTTATGCAAGTGTGAAGTTGACCCAATCGCAAACAAAGAAACATCAAAATGAATGCGAAACACCTTCCCTCAGGTTGTAATTGGGGCACTAACCAGTTGATACTCAAGGTCTTCAGAGGCTTGTTCCATTTCTCTGCATGGAAATAGAATAACTTTAATTGTAAACCCATCCTCTGGTGATTGAATTTAGCAAGGTTCTAACGAATCTTCTATGGTAACCGAATCTTCTATGGTAACCATGGGTCCTAGAAAGCCGCTAACAACATCCACACTATCAGGAGAGCAGTCCTAAATTCACGCCAACTCTTATGTTTCATGGTTTTTAGCCAACTCACTAGAGCTCGCCACATGCCCCAGCAATGTCCCACTTACTGTTAGAAAAACACCCTTTCTCTGGTTTTAGCATGGAGTCTTTTGCGGCTTAACATAATTATCGGTGCTTCTGGTTTTAACTGCATGAAAAATTTATTCCTACGAGTTTCAAGCAGTGTTCTGAAAACCGGCCGAATTGAGCCTATTTTAGACCTGCCCTTGAACCAGCAAGACTGGCCAGTTAAACCAGCTCCATTCTGAACCAGCATGGGCCCACCTGCAGAAAAAGTGGAGAAAGGGAAAAAGAATCCCATATTTGAAATATAAGTGAGATGCGGTCTGGGAATATATAATAAAATATGTGACATAGAATAATATAACAGAATCTATTTGGTCCACTGGAGGTATATCTGCTTGTTAGAGGTGCCCATTTCAATTCCACCATACAGGAGGCCCAGGGAATAACTAATCCTAAGTGTTGTATTCCAGCCATGTGGAAGTATACAAGCTATGCTGTTGGGAGCGCGGAGCAGGAGCAGAAAGCAAAATTTTCAAAAGCTTCTGTTTTGGGAGCACTTTGGGAGCGTTTTTTTATATAATATATATTTTAATATATTTTGATGCATATATATTAAAAAAACATGTATTATGCCAAATTAGCTATAGAAAACATAAAAACATAGATATAACCATTTAGTATACATATAACATCAATCATCTAGGAGCTATAACTTATAACATTGTCATGAAATGATCAATCAAGAACAACATCAACCTTCAAATTTCAACATATAATATTTGCCATCAACAAATTCTAACAGATAACATCAACCATGAAATGAAACAAAGCATCATAATATCATATTCAATACCAAAGAGTTGTAAGATGCAATCAACAATTTAAAGTTTAAACTTCAAAGGTAGGTTCAACCATTCAAGATTCAAAGGTCAAAGTTCAAAGTAGGCCATAATGTTTACAAAATACGCCACAATAAACATGAAATACAAAGTACTAGGATACTATCTACTAAGCTTTATGCTTGCCACGAGAAACTTCCAATTTCTTTTCTTGTGGTCTAGGTGGAATAAGAGCTACTGGAAGTGATCGTGGAACATGAGAAGAAGATGAATGGCCCCCACGGATTGCTGGACGTTGTGAAGCTAAAGGCAAAACTACTGCATCTGGAAACCTGCAGGTGGTTGGGGGTGGCATCTCTGTTGTATGAATTGGAACACCATCATGATCACTCAATAGTTCATCCTCCAAGCGCTCTAATGCTATGGCTCCATCCTCCACATTAGCCTCCTCTGGATTGTTGTCCCAAGTCAAATATGTTCTATCATTCTTGGCCGCCTCACAATAATGGGACAACAACCTCAAGTTGTAGTGCACATAAACCAAGCTTTTTGCGCGTTCTACACTCAAATTGTTTCTCTTGACACTATGGATGAAGTTGTAGATGCTCCAACACCTCTCTGCAGAAGAACTATTAGCAACCTATGAAAGCACCCTCACCGACAATTTATGCAATGATGTGGTACTGGAGCCATACATGTTCCACCAACGGATAAGATCCAACCTACCTCGATCTTTGGTTCCATGCAGGGCACCAAAGACTCCATGTTCAATGATGTATTCGCTCAATTCACTCCGTACTTGAGCACACTCCTCCTCATCAAGGACCAACGTGTCTAATGCAAGCATATACCCATTTTGCACCTTTGGATCTGTGCAAGTTGGGCCAACCAAATTGGAGAATAATATTTTGGGGTAAGGACATATGCAAGTTGGGCCAACCAATTTGGAGAATAATATTTTGGGGTAAGGACATATGCAAGGGCATGAAGTGGAACATTTAGATTATCCCACCTTTTGACCACATGTTTATGAATATGGTCATACAAGATTGCATCTCTTTGCTCAACAATGTCTTTGATTTGACCCAAGGTTACTTGGGAGCAGGAGCGGGAGCGGGAACGAGAAGCGAAATTTTCAAAAGCTTCCGGTTAGGAAGCGTTCCAGAAGCGTTTTTATATAATATATATTTTTTATATATTATGATGCATATATGTCAACAAATGCAAGTAGAATGTTGAATTAGTTATGGAAATGATAAAAACATGAAATAAACAATGATACCATATAACATCATTCATCAATCATCATTCATTAATCATTTACTAGTGAATTCATCAACCATAGGTCCAATATCCATGATTCCATAAGTTATAACATCAAGATTCAACCTTAAAGCTTCAAATTCAAAGGTAGGTTCAACTTAAAACTTCAAACTTGAAATGCCATGTAATGTTTATAAAATATATGATAATAAATATAAAAGAGTCAATAGTGCAGAAACTTGAAAGTACTATAAACAAGAAAATACAAGAAAAGTAGATTTTATGGAATCATGGATGTTTCCTCTTGCCACGAGAAATTTCCATTTTCTTTTCTCGTGCTCTCTGAACAATGGGAGTGGGATTATCATCCCCAGTAGCCACCACTGCTGAGCCACGTCCAAGACTCGATCCTGCAAGACCCCCCCTCACTGATGCAGATGGAGGTCGTGAAGTTGAACCTCTAGGCAAAGATGGTGCATTTGGAAACAAGGCAGAAGATGGCGGTGCCATTGGTAGTGGTACTGCATATGCGTCATCCTCATCGCCCAAAAGCTCTTCCTCCAAGTGCTCTAAAGCTAAGGCTCCATCCTCCAAGTTATACTCCTCCGGATTGTTGTCCCAAGTGACATGATCTATCAGTTTTGGCATGCTCACAATAATGAGTCAACAACCTCAAGTTGTAATGTACATAAACCAAGCTTTCTGCTCGGTTTTCATTTAATCAGTTTCTTTTCACTGAGTGGATGAAGCTATAAGTGCTCCAACACCTTTCTGTAGAGGAACTGTTAACCACCTGTGAAAGCACACTAACAACCAATTTATACAAGCGTTGGCATGTTGAGCCATACATGTTCCACCATTCGATAGGAGGCGCCCTATCTCGATCTCTGATTGCATGCAAAGTACCAAATGGACCAACTTCACTGAGGTATTTGCTCAATTCACTGCGCAATATGTCACATTCCTCTACATCATGGACCAACTTGTCTATAGTAGCCATGTACCCAACCTGTACCTCTGGATCTGTGTGGGGCTTCCTCCTAACCCCACCCCAGGTGCTGGTTTGGCCAGCCAAGATGGAGAATAATATTTTGGTGTAAGCACATACGTTAAGGCATGCAGTGGAACGTTGAGATGTTCCCACCTTTTGACCACGTCTGTGAATATGGTCATACAAGATGGGATCTTTCTGTTCAACAATATCTTTAATTTGACCCAGCATGCTATCCATCTGCTCATACACCTCCCCAATCACCGGCTTATCTGTATCTGCAAACCGAATCATGTAATAAATGGGCTTTGTGAGCTGCAAAACATACTTGACACTTACCCAAAACCCCGCATCAAGAACTGTTTCTTTCACCTCCTGAAAATCAAGTCTATCAGATGCGGATGTACACCTATCTTTCAAGACCTGCCATGACTCACTTGATACCATGTTAGCCAATGCCTCTCTTACCTTCAAAAGGCGCCTGAAAGTGAGGTAGTAGTTAGCAAATCTAGTCTTTGCTATCTTCAATAGCTCCAACTTTGAGTGACTGCGAAGAATGCCATGGGCATTGCTATGGTTGGTTATAAATCTTATCATCTTCTTGCCCTTTTTGTACAATCCACCAATCCATTTGTATTGATTTTCCTTCAACTTAATGATGTCGTGCATCAAAAGGTTCATTGTGTGAACCAAACACCCAGTCCAAAATATGTTGGGGTATTTATCTTCAATGATTGCTCCCGCTGCCTTACAATTAGAAGCATTATCGGTTATGACTTGGATGACATTATATGCACCAATAGCTTCAATGGTTTTGAGTAGGAGTTTTGCAATGTTTATGCCTGTCTTGAATTTATCTAAGTAGTCATGAGCTGAAAGGAAGACTGCACCAATAGTAGACACACCAAGAACATTTATTAATGGCTTGCCTTTTACATTTGTCCATCCATCTGATACAATTGATACCCCATACTCATTCCAAGCATTTGTGAATTGCCCCAAAGCATTTTGGATCTTGCCTCTTTCCTTGTCAAGCCCCACAGTTCTAGCTTTGTCATACCCTGGGCTCTTGTATCCTGCTGGAGTAGTGCAAATGGCATCTACCATTTCATGCCAATAGGGTGAGCGAAGGACATTGAATGGTATGCCACATGCGTAAAGAAACCGGAACACTTTTGCATCTACATCATCCCTACCACCTTGGTCAAGGAAATCTGATATTGTCCTGCGTGACCCAGGGGGTGAAAATCCACTACCTTGGGTGGATGGGCCTCTAGTTCTCGGTGAGCTCAATGAGGGATCATGGTCAACCCTTGCTTTTGATTTGTTTTGTGCTTCAAATTCTTCCTTCTTATACATGGTTTTTTGTGTTGAAGGCACACTTTGGCAAACACAAACTCCTACAGTTTTGTTTTCATCACATGGCATGTTCCCACATAGATGTCTTCTCAGACGGGTATATGAACCAGTGTAAGTCTTTTTACAATGGGAGCAACCAAATTTGGCAGTTCCACCCCCCTTGCTTCCTCCCTGCTTGGTGACATATTTCCACAAGGGTGTTGAGTCCTCCTTGGTTTTCATTCGGTTTCCCTCCTCCTCCTCCTCTTCCCCTCTTTCCTCCTCTCCATGGTATGTGCCACTACCCACTTCTTCATCATCTCCCTCTCCCTCATTCCTCCTCCAGTTTTCAATGAACATCATCAAAATAACAAATGGAACCAACAAAAGAAACCATAAACCCATCATCATGTTTGTTGGACTTGGAAGTTGGAAGTGGAACTAGAGTTTAACATGTTGCCCTCCAATAGAATGATGGAGAAAGCATGGGAAAGAGTAGGAGAGGAACATTTACAATGACATTCTAGATTCTAGTCAGATTTCAAACTTCAAAAGTTCAAGTCTCAAGCATCAAGCATCAAAACTTCAAGTTCAAACTTAAAACACAAAGCAAATCAACAAGAAAGGGTTTAGAGCCTACCTATTTGGATGTCCAATGGTAGTGAGTGTGCCAACTTGCCAAGCATCCAACCTTCTTCAATCTCCAAGAAAAAACCAAGCTTGATGGCACCTTCTCCTCTTCTCTTCTCCTCTCCTCTCCTCTCAAACAAAGCAAAGTGATAAATGGAGTGTGGAGGAGGGCTTTATCCCTCAAAGCCCTATTCCTCCCCTCCAAAACCCCAAGCGTGGACCCCACGAGCTCGATTTCTCCAACAAAATCGCGGGTTGACGCCAAGCGTTCGAGGAAGCTACAGGAAGCAAAATCGAAAGCGCTAGGAATCGATTTTTTAATCTTCGGGAAGCGAAGAGGAATCGACCGGGAAGCGACGCTTCCGATCAATTCTTGCACGCTCTATGACAGTGGCAGGGAGCGAATTTTTTGGGGCGGAAGCAAGCTTCCGGAATTCGCTTCCGTGAGGAAGCGAAACTAAATCGCGATTCCCCTTAGCTTCCAGCTAGCTTCGGCCAGAAGCTAGCTTCCGGAGCGGGGCGAGGGGGGGGAGCGCTTCCCTGCAACGTAGATTTGACCAAGCATGCTATCCATCTACTCATATCATTAGAGAAAATTTGAGGTCTAAAATGGGCCTCCTAAGGAAAATAATAAAATAATATTTATAAATTTTGGAGCAAAAGAGAAAACAACTACTTGTTTCCGTTGTATTTTCAACATATATCCCTATCATTTTACTCAAATTTCAAGCGGGAGCACTCGTTGGATGCGGAACTAAATTCCGCATACAAAGAGTACCCACACTGCATACTTTTGAGGGACCCCACCCCACGAAAAACAAGAAATACATAAAAAAACATTTACACATTTTTTTTATGTATTTCTCGTTTTTCATGGGGTGGGGTCCCTCAAAAGTATGCAATGTGGGTACTCATTGGATGTGGAAGTTAATTTTACATCCAACGAGTGCTCCCGCTCGAAATTGGAGTAAAATGACAGGGAGATATGTTGAAAATATGAAGGGAAAAAATAGTTTTTTAATGTCAAATATGCCAAGTCAAACATTATCGTTGACTCTCTTCTTGAAATTCTATTGGTTCTTGAATTCAATGAGTCGTTTTCTTATGTGGTGGCTTACTTTCTTATAAGGCCCATTTTAAAACCCAAATTTTCTCTAATGACCTCCCAATCACTGGTTGATCTGTATCTGCAAAACGAATCATACTATAAACAAGCTTGGTGAACTGCAGAACACACCTAACCTATGCCCAGAATTGACCATCAAGAACAATGTTTTCCACCTCCTGAAAGTCATGTCTATCAGCTGCGCTTGCAACTCTGTCTTTCAATTCCTACCATGAATCACTTGAGACCATACTAGCCAATGCCTCTCTTACCTCCAAAAGCCTCCTGAAGGTGAGGTAGTAGGTAGCAAATATAGTCTTTGCAATCTTCAATAGCTCCAACCTAGAGTGATTGCGAAAAATGTGGTGGGCCATGCTATGATTGGTAATAAATTTCATCATTTTCTTACCTCTCTTGTACAAGGCACCAATCCATCGATAATTAGGGTCCTTCATCTTAACAATAGCATGCATCAAAAGGTTGAATGTGTGAACCAAACACCCTGACCAAAATATGTTGGGATACTTATCCTCAATGATTGTGCTCTTGCTTCCTTACAATTAGCAACATTATCAGTGATGACTTGAATGACATTGTATTGCCCAATCTCTTGAATGGTTTTACGTCAAGGTTGTGGAATATTAATACCAGTTTGTAGCGATCTGAGTAGTCATGGGCTAAAAGGAAGGCCGCGCCCCTAGGATACACACCAAGAATATTTATCAATGGCTTCCCTTTAACATTTGTCCACCCATCAGGTACAATGGATACCCCATAGTTGGACCAATCATTTGTAAGCTTTCCAATAGCACTATTGATTTTGGTTCTTTCCCTGTCAAGTCCCACGATTCTGGCTTTGTCATACCCAGGGCTCCTGTATCCTTTAGGGGCACCATTGATGGCTTGTACCATTTCATGCCAATAAGGTGAGTGAAGAACATTGAATGGCACACCACATGCATAGAGAAACCTGTAAACTTTTGAATCCACATGATCTCTACAACCTTGGTCAAGAAAATCTGATAATGTTCTTTGCATAGTCGAGAATCGGGATTCAGATTCAACCGTTGATCTCTTGGAAGTTTTTTGAGCAGCTTCTTCTTCCATCTTGTATTTGTTTCTCTCTTTAGTTGGCACTTTGTCACAGGTTTTGATTCCAACAGCCTTACATTGATCACATGGCATAAACCCACACAAATGCTTTCTCACCCGAGCATATGAACCAGTGTAAGTTTCAGTACAATGGGGGCATATAAACCTTGTGGTTCCACCCCCTCTCCCTCCCCCAAGCCTTGTCACATACTTCGACAAAGGTGTTGTGTCTTTTTGTTTTTGCCCCTCATCACTCTCAATCTCATCATTATTATCATCCTCTTCCCCTTCCTCCTTCTCTCCATGGTATGTGTCACTCCCTACCTCTTCCCCCTCATCATTTCCACCACCATATATGCTTCCCAACACCATCATAATGAGAAGTGGAACCAAAAGCCAAAACCACATACCCATCATGCTTCTTGACTCAAGATGAGAATCACGTGTTGCCTGCAATAGAATGATGGAGAAGAAGAAATTGGAAAAAGCAGGAGAAGAGAACATTGCAAGATTTAAATTTTTAAACATAGTAAAATATTTTTCAAAAACAAACAAAGAGTGGGGTTTGGAGCATACCTCTTTAGCTCTCCAATGGTGGTTGGGGAAGCCTTCAATCTCTCCTTCAATCACCCCTTCAATCTTTCTTCCAAGCTCCCACAAATTTGCTCACAAAGAACTAGCAAACCCTCTCAAAGCCCTAGCAAAGAGATGAAATCAATGAAAATAGGAGTAGAATGAATCCAAATGAAGTCACATTGTGTTTATATAGCCCAAAACAAGCCTAGGCAATCACCAAAAACGAAATGGAACCAAGCAAAATTGACCAAATTCCAAACCGGTCCGTCCAACTCACGGAATCACCTCAGACTCTATTTCGGGAGAGTTTTTTTAAGCATGGCATCACTGAGGGAGCAATGAGGAATTGCTCAGGGAGTGTCGATCCCTCATCGCTCCCTTACTGATTCCAAAAATCACAGGGATCGTTTTTTCAAGGAGGAATCGCGATTTACAAAACTGTTCCCACTCGGAAGCAAACAGGAATTGCGATCTCGGGATTGATTCTTGTCTGCTTCTGTTTGGAGCACGAATTGGGAGCGAAGCTGGGGGGCCTAGGGCGCTTCCCCGCTACCTTGGATACAAGTATAGGGCATTTCCAAGTGTGAGGATGGATTCTTGCCATATTGGGATAAAGCCGTGAAATGAGTGCAATGGGACGAAAGCAGGGTTAACATTTCCACTATCGATGACAGAATGTGTTACCGGATCCACCACCCCTATGTATAGGATCTATGGATCCTATCCAGAACCGACATAGAAACGGATCCCTTGGATAAGGAAACGGATCCTCATCCAAGGAAAACAATCATGTGCAAAATCAAACATTCTCAAATTTTTAAACGGATCCTAAAACTTCCAAGGCTTTTGTGAGTTTGTGACCCACCGATCCCCCCAAAAATTGTTTTTTTAATTTAAAGACTTCCAAAATGCTGAACACCTAAAGACTAAAACTCTCAATCTCATACTTGCTCAAGGTCTGATCCATTCTTGTGTCAAGATCTGCTCTCGAACTCTGATCTATCAAGGTCTTCTCTCAAGGTTTTCACCCAATCTATATTTATGGTCAAGGTCTGATCTATCCTCATGTGCTATGTTGTTTCTCACTTCACCCACACTGTTGTTTAGTCCTACCATAGCTTTCAAGAAAACTACTTTATTCACTGCTAATATGGGCATGTGGATGTGGCTCACAAAAATGTTGTTATGACCTACTTCATGTTCATGCCGAGATGATCTTCAAAATTATCAATATCAACCATGATTATGACTTATCAAATTATCAATTATGGTACATGAGTGCCTAATAGTAATCATGAAAACTCTCTTTGGCAATAACTTATAATTCTACTCTTGTGTTTTGGAATAGTTTTTTATTCTCTACTCTTTTTTTTAAATTATAATTATTATTATTATTATATACTTGTAATCATGAAAACTCTCTTTGGCAATAACTTATAATTCTACTCTTGTGTTTTGGAATAGTTTTTTATTCTCTACTCTTTTTTTTAAATTATAATTATTATTATTATTATATACTTGTTCTTTCCCCGACGTATCCAGATCTTGGCTTTTCAAAAATGTGACGAATCGGAATGTATATCCATATCCAGGTAACATAGGAGGACCCCTCCAAAAATACATCCATATATATATATATGAATGAATGATGGATTAGTTGTCTGGATTCAAAGGTTAATGGCTGTCCCATCCTGTATTTATAAGGGTGAGAGTGTTGATGTTTGTAGCTCAGGGCATGTATTTCCATGGGTTAGTGTCTTACTTATGGAAACCGTCACTAATACCTCTTAGGAACTTTGGAAATTCACTTTAATAAAGTGATTAATTAAAGTGAATGTCTTTTCATAATTGATTGGGGTTAATTTGGAGAAATGCATAAGTTTGGGGCAGTAGTGATTTAAGTTAATTAATTGAATCTTACCCATCGAAGTTAGGGTTTTGGTCCATCCCAATAGTATAAAAGGCAGCCAAGGGGAGAGGAGAAGACACATCTCACAATAGAAAAACTCAAGCATTGAGTGGGAGAGAAGAAGGACTTTCTGATTTCCAGTCTCTTGGCCGAGAGAGAGAAAGCAGCAATCCAGGAAGCAGCAGGGCAGCTGTACCAGATCAGGCAAAGGAAACATTGTTCAGCAGAAGCAGGCCATACAATTGTACAGACCACTCATACGGATTCCATGCAGGTGTACAGACGGACAATACGAAATCTACAGAGTCATATAGAATCTGTCCAGTCGAACGTACAGGGCAGCAGAGAAGTGGATTTTTCTGGGGTTTTGCCAAAGTTTTCTGCGGCAGGCTTGCAGGTGAAGTTTATCTTCTGAGTGGCAGAATTTGCTAGGTTTGCTATGTGTTTTTTCAGGGCCATTTTCCCAAGAAGCGAGCCCTTATAAGCTTGGAATATTTTAATGAAAAGCTGATTTGAAGGACAGAAAAATTGTGCATATTTCCTATATTTTACTTCTGCTACATAATTATGTTACTTAATTCCAGCAATGCAAATAAACCAGCGAGCTGAAATTTAATATTGGAACAAGAAAAATCACTAGAAGTTTGTTTGTCTAGATCTGGGTTTAAAGGATAAAATTTAACAGGGGGACTTCTATTGTGTTGGGGAATCTCCCTGTTTCTAGTTGGAAGTGGCAAAGGACTGGGGTGTGGACACATTTGTGGAGGTATAACCCAGGTTAATTCGGGGGGATGAGGGTTGTAGAAGCCAGTGAAAGAGGGTGAAGCACGACACTCAGTGCCATTTTCCTATATCCACACTTGATATATACATCAGCAAACTTGCATTTTTGGTGTCTAATGGTTTGGATTTACATTGGTGTGCATGACTATGTATTTATTTTACAAAAGGGTGAAGCACGACACTCGGTGCCATTTTCCTATATCCACACTTGATATATACATCAGCAAACTTGCATTTTTGGTGTCTAATGGTTTGGATTTACATTGGTGTGCATGACTATGTATTTATTTTACAAAAAGTCCATATCTTATTCACTTTTTAGCACACCGGTTCATCAGCGGTTTGGACCAGTTTCCAGTTCCAATCTGGTTGGGCCCTCAGCAAGTACCAAATTTTTAAACAATGGCCTCAAATAAACCATTTACTCATTGTCAGACAAAAAAAAATGATAGAATGGGCAATGTTGGACATGTACAAGGAAGAAATATATATATATATATATATATATATATATATATATATATATATTGTGTCAGAAAAAATAATAGAATGAGCAATGTTGGACATGAACAAGGAATATATATTGCCCATTCTATCATTTTTTCTGACAATCAATATATATATATATATCGTGAAAATTGTTGTAAACAAAGGAATAAAATGAAAGGACAATTTTGCAGAAAAAAATGAAAGGAAAATACTAAGATGACACAAGACACGATAGGGCTACATCTTTGACATAAGTCAGACACCTCCCTTGAGTGCCTGATGTCTCAAACAGAATGGACGTAAAAAGGGGCCCACAGGAGGCTAAAACATCAAAAACCAAACATTTTCCCTCATTTCATTCAACCCTAATAGCAAGAAAACCAAGGTTACTTGGGAGCAGGAGTGGAAGCGGGGAGTGGGGAGCGGGAGCGAAAGCGAAATTTTCAAAAGATTCCAGTTTGGGAGAATGTCAACTTTTACTTTAAGAATTTAATATTACCATTTAATGCTATTGATGATTACTAAGTTTAGGTTTTTTGCTATTAGAGTAAGCTTTCCCTCATTTATATAGCATTAGTATGGACCTAGGGTTAGTACCCTCCCCCCCACCCATCACTTAACGTTTTGTTTTTTCTTTAAGAAAATTTGAAAGAAAAGGAGGGAGCATTTTTTTTTTGCAAGGAAGCGAGCTTCCTGAAAACGCTCCCATATAGGAGCATTTAGGAAGCACACTTTCCCAGTGCTTCCTGGATGCTTCCTTTGAAAGCAATCTTCAGGAGAGGGGGTGGAGACAAGGGGGGCGCTCCCACGGAACATAGAAGAAAACACTTAAGCAGTGTGCAGGTTAAAGAGAAACACATGATTTTGATAGGATTCTGGGAGATTTGCAGGAATCCTATTATTCAAAGTTTGTCATTTTCTTCAACAGCAATGTTTTTCATCATTCATAACATAGATATCAAGGTTCATTCATCAAGGGCTACTGCTAAAGGTCAAAGGAAAGGGAAGAATGTCGATGTTGATATTCCATCTGCAAGTGGAGATGATATTTCCATAACTGACATTGTTGCAACAAGAAAGCCAGCTCAGGAAAGCAAATGCCAAATACCCACTGTAGAATATGTAACAAGAAAACAAGGGCTCGTGGCAAAGCTTGTTGGGGGAGAAAATTGTCTTTGGACATGCAATTTCTCCCATAACAAATTCAAGAGTACCTACTATTAAGTTAAGCACTATCTATTGGGCCTTAAGGATAGAGGTATTGGAGCATGTGGGAAGCATCTATATGTCGATGGAAAAGTATGACAAGATAGGGTTCTATTGGCTTGAGGAAGGCACGAACAACAAATAGGGCACACAAAGACGATGATTCTCTACCATTCTTGAGGAAGCCATCAAACAGAAGTGGGACTGGGGCCAAATTTCAACTAGCAAAGAAGAGGCAAGCTACTTATGGCGATCCAATGGACAATATCTTTCAACAAGGGTTGCGAGATGAGGTTGATCTTATCATTGGGATATTTTTCTATCTCAACATCCTTTCATTTAAAGTTCCTCGGACTCCTTTGTTTCTTGATGCGTGTCAAGTTTCTGTATAACGAGCTCCAATTGGTATGTGCCTCCCAACTCAAAGAAGCTTAGAAACACAGTATTTGGTTAGGGGAAAGTAGGAAGCAACATTTGGAAGATCTACCTTTACAACATGCAGTGGTAAAGGCTCTATTCCAAAAGTGGGGTATGGATTTCAATGTAGAATTCAAAGAAAATTGGAGCAATAGTTACAAATGGATCCTCACAGCCACTTTTGATGTTTTCCATGATTCCAATATTAGGCAAACATTTTGCAGATCATTCTGTTGGATGGGTTCGCGACCTAGATTGAATGACCCCGTCGTAGCCCTTATTTGTGGCTCGCTTAGCCTTGTTCAATCATGTGGATTGGACTTAGGGGGCTAGAGGTCATATTGCGTACTCCATGTGGGAGTGCTCTGTACCAAGAGTGATCCATTCTTGTAGAGTGAGATGACTTGCCTATGTTACAAGGGGAACTTATCTCCTTGTATATTAGACAAAATCTAATCTAATGTTGAATTTGACAATTGGCTATAAGAAGTGTCTAGGACTTCTTAGAGTCTGGTCAAATCAACATTAGAGCTCTACTGAATGGAAAGTGACCAAATATGAGGAGATATCAACAAGGGAGAACTTTTCTATGATGAAGAAATAACCAAGGATTCGAGACAATCCATTGAAGAAGTCCCAGAGAAAGTGGAAGGCAAGAAAGGACACAACTACCCCAACAAAAGGGGTAAATTGACCCTAGAAGACAATGTGACAAGTTGGCTTGAAATATAAATAAAAGATAAATAAGAATAAAATAAAAGTACAAGCCAACCTAATTGTGGAAGTTTCTAGTCAAATGAAGAATATAAATAGAAATGTCCCACACTTCATTTCACACATTCACATCACATATTCTTCTCTCAAGTGGTGTGCACTTCTCAAGGAGGACTAGAAAAAGTCTCATGAAGTAATTTTGGGGTTTTCTCTTATTCTTCTCTCCTCTCGGAAGATATCTACCCTTGCTAGGGTTTCTTGTGGAAGAAGAGCACACTCTTCTGCTAGGGATTAATCTTCATGATTGGTATTGTTCTTGTATTGGATTGATTTTTCTTTTGAGAAAAGTTTGCTAGGTTTTCTCCCGAGTTCGGGTTTCCCAGGATAAATATTTGTGTCTCTTATAAACAGTTATTCTTTCAGTGATCCTTGTTTTATTTTCCGCTACAAATGAATGATGCTATAATTGTGCCATGAAATTAATTATGAAATTAAAGTTGAACGAGATGAAAATTATACTGCTATGTTAAATCTTACATGGAATCAAAGCAATTCTGAATAGAAACCATTGCTAGAGACTGTTTCTGTAGTAATCTAGAAACTAAGGCCGCGAAAAAGTAGGGCCAAAAAAGCAAGTCCGAAAAGGCAATAGATCCTAAAAAGCAGGCCTAAAAAAACAAACCCGTAACATTAGGGCCAGACAATTAGGGCCCGAAAAACTAGGGTCAGAAAAATTAGTGCTTGAAAAAGTAGGCCCTGAAAAATAGGGTCGAAAAAAGCAGATCCCAATTTTGTGAAAATTTAATTTTGACATAATTCTTGTCGGAACCAGGGAATTAGGGCTTCCAATTTTGAGCCTTTCTAGCCATAGATCAAACTGAAAAACAATGTTTTGAAATTCACCCTAGGAGGGCGCATCTATCTATGGAGACAAATTTCAGTTTTTCCAAACTTCAGTTTTGACCTAGCTCCTGCTAGGGTTTCGGAATCAAATTTTCAGATTTTGTCAAGATGGTGTCCAGAGATGAAGACAGATTGTAGGATGTTGAGATTGTATATGAACTCCAATATTCTTTTGTCTCCACTCTTAATGACACTATCACATATAATAGTGATACTTGGTCAGTAGACAACAATGCTACAACAATGCTACCAAGCAAATGGTAGTTCAAGAACAAAAGAGAAATACAAGTGAAAAATCAGCCCCCCCAAAAAAGGACCTCTCAAAGATAAAATGTTACGCTTGTCAGAAATTTGGTCACCTTGCTTATCAATGTACTCAAAGGAAAAGGAAGAGAGAACAACATACATCTACAACTAATGTTGAGGAGCTTCCACCTTAGAAGAAAAGACAACAAATTTGGTGAAGATTACAAAGAGTACTCCTAAGTACTCCAGAGCTTTAGCATGAAAGTGTTTTGCAAAAGATGCCAAAGGAATTCTTTCCACAGTAGATGCAAAGGGGATCTTGGACGTAATTCGTTCACATATGTGTAGGGGAATCCTTGGATGTCTCCTTGCACTATGTGACTGCCATTGGTGATCTACTCCATGAAGATCCAAGATGAAGACTTCAACAAGTTTCAGAAGGTCAAAAGAAGATCAAGGTCTTCAGATCAGACGATGATGCAAAGTACTCTCCCAGAAAATCCATTGATTTCTGTAGGGAAGCAGAGATCAAAAGGGAGCCAACAAAACAAACAACGATAAGTATTTTATACGTTGTATGATAAGTTTTGTTCGCTCAAATTGAATTGTCATTTCATTTATTATTGATAAATCCAATGACTGTTTAAAATTAGTACGGGTTAACCCTTGTGGACATTTCTGCCATAAATAGGTTCATTATAAAGATTGTGGAGATGAAGATCCGCGATCGAGATCTACCCATGTTATTATGGGAAGATGCATCCAGTACAATAGTTATGTTCAAATCAAGATACTAGATAACAAGACTTCCGAAGAAGCATTCGCATGAGTGGATCCTTGGTTGCCCCACATACACCTATGTACCTGTTATCACACCATAGTAGCTGGGCTACTATTCTTGCTGAGCAGATATCTGCACTTTTTAGAGCTTTGCTTTTACAGAGATCAGCTATGATGAGCATATTTATTTGAGATCACTTACAGATCAGAGCAGTATATATCAGACATTAAGTATGCCTTGTGCCAAGGCTGAGCCTTGAGAGCTTAGATTTGATGACTGATGTGACCTTTTGTTCCATACAGTTTCAGTTCAGTGCCCAGTTATATTGTTGCAGCAGTGTTTCAGTGGTTCTTTATGATGACTATTTGTGATATGCAGTGATGTGACCATTAGACTTGTGATGTTATCATTGGGTTATTATCTTGTTGTTTTAGTCATCTTCATAGCATTGACTTGGTATGTAACTCATGATGTCGCAGTACTATTTAAATAATGAAATGAAATATCTTGAATGGTTTTATAAAATATAAAAATTGGATGTATTACTTGCACACTAAGGTTTTCTGACAATACTCATTACTTTCATTATCCTCCTGTGAGCATAGACATGTTCTTTCCTGACATCTTTGTCTGCTAGCCTAGGCACCACATTCACTTGACTCCATCCATGCATGACCTTCCTTATTGGTTTACACCTTGACTTGCCTTCCTGACTTTTTGATATGGAGGACTTCCGCATTTCTACCTCTGTGTTGGATCGTATCCACGTTTGTTTTGTGTCTCAACTCTGAGTTGGTGACAAAACTTGCCTTTGGTGAGTTGGATTTTATGCCTAGATCATTTTGGTCGGTCATCCCGATGTTTGGCTTTGTGTGGAATTCCCTCTAGTCGCATATGTTATTGTTGGCTAAAAGTGAAAGCACATGTACTACTTACATTGGAAATCTCTTAAAAAGCCTGTGAACTTAAAATTCTAGAATGTGTTTCTCAACACACGATGAATAAAGCAATGAAATGTTAAAATACCAATGAAGGGTATCGAAAGGTCCAAAAAGCAATGGTTAAACAAATGCCATATCTAAATATTGTTGACCTTGTAAATGTAAATATGCCCCGGATGCAAGCTGTGATTAGTTGTGCTTTTTAGCGCATGTAAAATCTCAGAGGGGTCATATAGGCCAAAAAGGCCACGAAAAGTAATGAATGATCATAATGAACTTGGATCAACTTGATGTAGACATAATGCCTAAGTTGGATAAAAACTCTCTAAACAACTTATCCATTTGTGAGGCATTGCCTTTCCCTTTGTTATTTTGTCCAACACAGAGTGTAACTCCCCCTTTCCCCGTCCAAAGTGTCACTTAGTTGAGTTCGTCAAGTCATCCCCTTTGCCTAGCTTTGTCCTTAGCCTTCATCCTTTGCTAGCAATTAGGCCATGTCCATTGGGTGAGTATGTCTTTAAAGCTTTTGTGCAAGTAAACTATAAATAACATTGAAATATATATGTATTAACTGCCACTGAATGATGTTTATACTTTAATTTAAGCTGTGAATGTGATTAAAGGAACATGTCTTAGTCTTTTGTTATACTCTAGTCTTTGGTTGTATTTTGACATAGTCAAACATAGTTTGACCATGGACATTCTTGGGATCCGTGATGAGATGGACCACTTATGTTTATGGATGATGATCTATGGTCCCACATACACTTATTGATGATTCCATATGTTGGACATATGCTTCAGATGATGATTGATGCAGTTGGTCAGTTTTATTATTATTTTCAGATCATCATATTTTACATTGTTCGGGTATGGTGGACTATACTTATGACCCCACAGGTTATCATGAGGTGTATGAGTACTCATCTCTAGTCGATTTAGGTCTTCTGGTTCCATTGAGACACTTATCTTTCAGTTTCGGGCACTTCTAATAATGATAGTTGCAGTTATCCACTTGCTGACCAGTTTGGGCATTCTGATCCAGCCTATCCAGCAGAGGCATTGGAGGCAAGTCGTTGCCTAGGGCACTGCAGGGGAAGGGGGTGGTCCAGCCACTTGTTATTACCATTATACCCCCCTTTCGGACATAATGGCACCTTCAGTTTGACAGCGCAGGCACCCTAGAGGCAGTTTCTGGCACTTTTAGGGTTTTCGGGAGGATAAAAAAATGGAATAAAAGGGTCACTGAGGAATTCGATTTGGGCAATTGAGGAAAGGTTTTGGCACTTGGTCTGCTCTGAGGTCATCTATGGTGAACCCCCCTTCTTCCAGATCAGTTTGCACCAGCCAGTGGGGTCCACAGTGGCCTTAGGAGGCCTTTTACTGCATGTCTCTCAGATTTTGGGGATAGGATTTGATCATTTGTGTTACTTGGACATGTCATAGACTTATATTTTATATTATTGTGCCATGGGGACATGCTAGTGAAGGAGATTAATGCCTCCTAGCCCCACCATGTGCTTTTAGTGACTTGTCTTGGTCTTGATGATGTGGCACATGTATTTTTAGCCACCACTATGTATGATGTCACCCTCATTGAGTCACTTTTAGCTATGATGTCATCACTTAGTTAAGTGATCCATGTGATATATTGTATTGGCTCATCTTAGCCGTTGATTAGATTGTTATATCTTTTGATCTCAACCACTAGTTGTTTTCAAAAGTGGTTTTGTGGTTTAGGGTTTTGGTCTTTATTATCCTATAAAAGGAGGAGACCCCCCTATTGTAAAGGCACCTTTGGAGCTCTTGAAGATTGGAATAGAATACTATTTTGCGGATCTACTTCTCTTGTCTCGATGGATTCTTTTGCAAGTTGAATATACAGTATTTTCTCTATGTATCATTTGTGGATTGTGGGCTACTAGTCGTTTTTCTGCAGGGAGGCCTAATTGGTGAGGAGGAGGATGATTTGAAGGAGGCTATTGTTGGGGGGACCCACATATCTTCTCTTGGGTTGATCTTTGTGACAGGGAGTATCATTATTGTATCTTTATGACAAAGTTGATGCTTTCTCTTACATCTCTTCATCATTTTCATAATTCTTTTACTTGGCTTGTTTCTAACTTGATCTTGTCTTGTAGGAGGAGGAGGATTTGGCTATCTTTGAAGGAGGACGTTTTGGCTTGGAGCATTGGATCTCACTCTCAAATATACACATAGGGGGAATGCTATCAATTTGCAAAGTGGCCACAAGCACTTGAGGTATGTTCTACAAAGTATGTACCTAGATCCATTCATTCTTCTTCATTGGTCATAAAACCCTTAAAATCAAAACCCTCATTTTGTATCCACGACAATTTGGATCTATAGTTTGGTGGTGATTGGTCTCCATTTGGCACACTTCCCAAGGCACCTAGCCTTCCTTAGGGCAATTTGCATTCCTTAAGGGAGCTAGTTTGGCTAGTTCTTGAATGTGGGTAGGTGAGATTATTTTTGCATTGAATAGATCACCTTTTAAAACCTACCCCTAGTGCTTCACTTTTGTGATTTCTACCTTGTGGGCCCCAGTCCTCATTTTGAGGGTTGTGCCCCACTTGGGTCACTTCGTGATGCATTAGATCTAGTGAGATCTAGCCATGACATGCTTTTGATCTTGAGAACCCACCTTGCTTTCCATCTTAACTATCATGATCTATAATTTGGTGGACATCCGACTCCATTTTCCCCTTCATCCAAGGCACTAGTCCCCCTTGAGGCAATTCGCATTCCTTGGGTAGGTGGGCTTTTGCTAGATCTCACACTTGGGTTTTGCTCATTCTTGGTCAATCCATAGATCCATGCCATAGCATACCCCTAGCATCATCCATTTTCAATTTTTCCCTTGTCGTCCAACTTGGACCAATTTTCCACTTTTTAAGGAGTGGACCCAACTTGGTTAATTTTCATGGTGCTAAGTCATCTTTTAGATCTATTGGTTAATTCGCATAGGTGGCCCTTGTCTTTCATTGGTTGAACCATTTGTCACTCAGTAAGCCTCTTCAACCACACTTTAACCCTTGGGTCCACTTAATATTTTCCTAGATCTAACTCACCCTTGACTTCCTCCTTTCATCTTTCACATTTCCCTAGGAGTCTTTGGGTTAGCTAGTCTTCATTGATTGGTTAGGGTCTCCCCCTTGATCTTGATTAGTCTTGATCTAAAGTGAAGAGTGCCTCGGTTGATGTGACTCCCAGCTTGCATTGGGAACCATGGCATCTCTTGGGTCACCTCTTTAGTTGTCCTACACCTCTATCATCCTGGATGGGATACTTTTAGGGACAACTACAAGTTGTGCGATAACAGTGCCAAGGAAGAAGAGGACGAAGACGGAAGACTTCAGCGATCAAGAAGACTCATATGAAGTTTGATAAAAAGAAGCGTAAGATTTCGAAGGATGAGTATCCCTCTAAATATAGTAATCATTATTCTATCAGGATGAGACAGTAGAGCCAGCAGAACAATTGGATCTTCCAAGAGATGATGCAGTGATCAAGAAGCAAGCCAGCTGGAAGCCTGTTGTAGAAAATCTCCCTACAGATAGGTAGGATTACTCTTGGACAAATAATGGTTCACTAGATTCCCAAATCCAAGACAAAAATGAAACAAGTAGACACTAACTTTCTCCTAGATCTATCTTTTATGCAAACAAGGATATAGGGAGAGAAGAGAGTAGAAGAAGATAGAAGACCTACATCTTTCGAGACAGTCGTCCTCACTACTCCAGCCTTTGAATCTGATGTCCAGAGCTCCAAAGCTAGAAGAACCTATAGGGACAACACAAATTATCCTTCCTTCCACAATATATTCTTAAGCATAAAAGGATATACTTACTTTGAATGACACAAAGCAAACATACATGCCAATGAATGCAAGAATGGGAGAAATAGGCTAAGTTCTTATTAAAAGGAAATTCATAAGAAGCATGTACAATGATATACCTGACTTTGCAGCAGCATGTCCTTCAAGCTTCCCTTCCAAACCCCTTTGAGCACCACAAGATCATAAGGACCACCTCTTCAAGCTTTTCCTCCTTATGGTGAGCCAAAGTATCAGCCTCATTTTATAGGGTTTGGGAGGCCAAACTACTTGGAGAAATATTTGGATGAAGAGAGATTAGAGTTACTTAGAATAGTAGAGGGAGTGATCCTCGAATGATAGGCTTATCCCCTCAAAATCTCACTCAAATCTTGACCCTATTTTTGTGCCCAAGTAGTTGGAACCTGTTAGTCGCTCCCCCAAAGAAGGACACAGAGTGAGTACGAGAGAGATAGCCGCTCCCCTAAGACTGGCCACCAAAGATACTCCCTTCCCTAACAAGACACAAGGAGCGACTAACTCAACCAAGGTAGGATAAAGTAAGTTTCGACCCCCAAGTGATACGAACTCCTCCCAAACTTGCCTAGGGAGTGAACTAACCACATGATGAAGGGTCCTAACACTCCTAGGGAGCATGACAATCATGCTTCTCATGATTATGAAGCATGAAACTCAGGTGTACCATATAAATGTGATAATATGAGGTGTAACAAAGCCATGATGGAAGAATATTAGTCCATCATGGAGAATGATGTGTGATAGAGTCGAGACCTGAAGGGAAGTCAATGATGACCTCCAAATAGATCTATAAGATCTAGCATGCAATCCAAAATAGCATCAGAGATGGCTCATGAAGGGTAACCAAGTTGCAGCTCAGAGGGAGTCATGAATAGTGTTCAATGTTCTTGAGTGAGCAAGAGGCTTGCCCTTAGTAGACCCACTTGATGAGAGGTGAAACAAATGGATACACAGGGACAAACAATATTCCATGATCCTTCCTAAGCTATATGGTGTGGGAAGATTGGCCCAAAAGCAAAGTATCCAGATGCAGTGAATGCAGGATACTCAAATATAAAGAGAGTAGACTGTCCAAAAAGAGAGAGAGTTGGATACTCAGGTATAGAGGGAGGAATATATTCCCACATAGAGGAGTAGATGCAACACAGCCTGTTGATGATAAAGAAGACTTTGTACGGACTCAAGTAGGCCTCCAGAGCTTGGGATGCCAAGATTGACAAATAATTGTTGAGCTTAGATTTCACCAAGAGTGATACAAATTCCAACCTTTACTACAAGGTTGTTGATGGTGACCATTTGATTTTGGTGCTATATGATTGATGATATGTTCCATTACTCCCTATAGAGTGGTGCATTAACCCCTATATTGTGGTGCATTACATATTATCGATGTCGGCTTGGGTCTATTAGTTGTTATTTTACACCTTTGTCTCCTATATATAGAAAGGAGATATTTTGATTTTAGTCATCATGGTATCTTATCTTGTCTTATGTACTTAGTACATTGTGTAAGGAAGTTGCCCCCTCGAAGAGGCTTGCTATTCATCTTTGTTCTTCATTATTAGGGCGTGGATTACTTTTTTCAGGTCTATTTCTGCTCTTTTTATGCTATTTCTAGGACTTGATTGCATAACATTTGGTATCAGAGCTCTTTCCACGGGATTACTTTCCTCAAAATGAGTTATCTTGGCATTTTCACTATAATTTTTTTCTACAAGGATTCAGAAAGCGAGATTAAAAACCCATCTCTAGAAAAGGTCGAGCTATCTGTGGTTCAATTTTCAGATCCTGAGACATTAGAGGTTTTTGGATATATTGGCCTTAGAAGCTAGGGTTTTTTACTAGTCCAAAAACTAGTGTAAAACAGGTGTTATGGGGAAAACGGTCATATCTAGGGCATACGAGATCCAAATTGAGTCAGACCCATTGCATCAGAAATTAGACAAGCCAAGGCAACTGTGGTAGAGTTTTCAGCTTCAGATACAAATTATTGGACATGTGGCATACCGTACAAGTTCACTATTCTGGATAGAACAAAAATAAGAAGTGTTGGGAGTTTTGCAATAATTTCTTACTAGAACATCCAAATTAGGTCAAACCAGCAACATCAAAAAGAGGACACAACAAGCTACAACATGCCGAAGTTTCAGACCCAGGGAGCCAAAATTTCAAATTTACCTCAATTCCAAGTCGGCCAAAAAACAGTCTTCTAATCAGGGTTAAAAAAAAGTACGCCATTTTAAATTTGAACAACTTTAAGTAGAAGGATTTGTTTGTGGGAACCCTAGGGTGTGATGTATATTAATATTGTTCAAAATGCCAACAAAACGAAATGTAAAAAATCACACTCCAAGCAAACCACCTAAGGATTCATTCCTAACATATGAAGAAAATGAAGAATTAAGACGTGACTTCACCCAGTTAAGTGAAAAGTTTGAGGAATGGAGTAAAAGGGCAGTGACATCTTCTCAATTGTTAAACCAAAAAAGTGATATAGAGAAAAAATTGAAAAAGATGGCTAGTAAGAGGATCTCAAGATGGCCAATAAAGAGGATCTCAAGGGGATGGCCAATAAAGAGGATAAGATGGAAAAAGGGGACTTATTCCAGTCACGTATTGCGGAAATTGAAAAACAGTTGGAGAACAAGAAGTTTGAGACCCATAAATTTGATTTCAGTACATCATCCTGGGTTCAACTTAGGTCCAAGGAACTACTTTATTCGCAAAATTGAGATGGGAATGATCCAATAACTTGGATATTCCAGATGGAGCAATTCTTTGATCTGCACCAGATGCCAACTTTGCAAAAGGTAACTATTGCATCCTTGTATTTAGAGCCTGATCAATTTGTATGGTACCAATGGCTTTGTGACCGTAAAAAGGACTCTATTATATGTTGGTCTATATTCACATAAGAATTGATTGCACATGATGGGGATATAAATAGAAACACCTTCTTTAGCCAGTTGGTAAATCTCAATCAAAAAGGCCAAGTTACATAGCACATCAAGCAGTTTCAGAAGCTAAGTCTTAGAGTGAAGAATATTTCAGAAGATAATTTGTTGGATCTCTTTATTGGAACTTTGAAGGATAACATCCAACATGAGGTTCACTTTTGGGAACCTAATTCCTTGGAGCATGCATTAGGGTGGCAACAAAAGTTGAAAACAAAATTATGGCAACAAGGAAGTCTACCACTTACAACTATAAGGAAGGAAATGTGGTCTCGAGTCATCCACAACCTACGAGGTTGACATAGCAACAACTAGAGGAAAAAAGAGCAAAAGGGTTTTGTTACAGTTGTGATAACAAATACAGTAAGGGCCACAAGTGCACTGAGAAGAAACTATTTTACATAGATTGTGAAGAGCAAGAAAATGAACAAGAAGCGTCAAAAGAAGAGGATCCACACCAGGAACCAACACCAGGGATTAGAGCAAAAGAAATTCACCCCACCATATCTTGCAATGCTTTGGCTGGAATTACCACTCCTCAAACTCTCAAGATAGAAGGCTATATAAAGAAGCAAAAGGTAATAGTACTAATTGATTCTGGCAGTACTCACAATTTTATTCATTGTGGGATAGCACGGGATTTAAATTGCTTTATATATCCAGCACCATAGTTTTAGGTGATGGTTGCGAATGGAGGAGCTATAAATTTCTTAGGAAAATGTCATAAGATAGATCTCTCTATGAGAGAGTATGTCCTAAATAGTCCAATGATCGTCATTCCAATGGGCAGGGTTGATGTGGTCCTAGGGGTCCAATGGCTACAATCCCTAGGAACAGTAGCTTTTAATTTTCAAGAACTTTTCTTCAAATTTTTCCAGGGAGGAAAATAATTTGTGTTAAGAGGTATGATAGGGACACCTGGTCAGATAATCAACTCTAATGCCATGACCAAGCTTTTGCGTAAGGAACAATGGGGTGTAATTGCACAGTTTTGCTCACTAGATGTTCAGACACCTAAATTGTCCATCTCTCCATATCTACAGCAGGTCCTCAACAATCATTCCAAGGTATTTGATAATATTCCCATAGGTCTCCCACCTACTCGAGAACATAATCATGCTATTCATTGGTTCCAGGAAGTGTTCCGCCCAATAATGGGCCTTACAAATATGGTTGCAAAAATGTTAGAGGCTGGAATAATTCAACCTAGCGAAAGTTCTTACTCTTCTCCAATAATATTGGTGCACAAAAAGGATGGCACATGGCGTATGTGTGTAGATTATAAAGAGGTCAACAAGCTCACTATTAAAGATAAATTCCTCGTTTTGGTTATTGATGAATTTTCAAATGAATTACACAGGGCAATTTACTTCACCAAGTTGGATCTCCGCTCAGGCTATCATCAGATCAGAATGAAGAAAGGACATTCCAAAAACAGCGTTCTGAACTCATGAAGGCCATTATGAGTTTTTGGTTATGCCATTTGGCCTTACAAATGCACCTTCAACATTTCAAGGTTTGATGAATTCCATCTTCAAGCCCTTTCTTCGAAAATTTGTGTTACTATTCCTTGATGATATACTGATCTACAGTAAATCTTGGGAAGCCCATGTTCAACATGTTGATAAGGTGCTCGCACTATTGGAGGAACAACAATTATATGCAAAACCTTCCAAATGTTTCTTTGGAGCACAAGAGGTGGAATACCTAGGTCATATTGTCTCTCATGAAGGCGTTAAGGTAGGCCCTAAAAAAATTAAAGCAATCCAGGAATGGAAGATCCCTACAACCCTAAAACACCTTAGGGGATTTCTCGGGTTGACAAGATATTATTGCAAGTTTGTTCAGAATTATGGGTGAATAGTAGCGCCCTTAACTGAAGAAATTTGATAAACAATCACAAAACTTCTTATTGGACTTTTATCAAACACTTTGATTGCAAATCTGGTTTATGACTTTTCTAAACTATGAATTCATATATCACACTGTAATGAAATTTTTGATAATTTAAGCATAAAAACCATACAACCAAACTTGTGAACTAAAGATGAATGCAACACAGAAATTTAGGGCCAAGCCCAGGCTAAAAACCTCACCAGAGGAAAACCCAGAGAAATTTTTTTATTTACGAGAGATAAACTCGGAATTTCTTCTACAACATCAAAAACAAATTTCAGAAACCCCACTCATCTGCAAATATGCATTGGAAACTATGCCAAATGATACTTACAGTCAAGTCACACGTGCGAACTGTACACAACAATTTTTCAAGATTCATGCCAGGTATAGACTGTACGAACTGTACAGATTCTGCCCAGCACTAAATGCAGAAAACAGTCTCGAAATTCGTGTGGCCATGTGCAGAGCTCCAATCTTGGCTACACTTGATTTCACAAAAACCTTTTTCGTGGAATGCGATGCATCAAGGAATGGCATTCGTGTTGTTGTAATGCAAGCTACAAGCTGGAAGGCCCCTTTCCTTTGAAAGCCGACCAATTAACGGTAAAAATCTACACAAACAAATTTATGAGAAGGAAATGCTAGCAATTCTACATGCCCTGAAGCAATGGCGCCCCTACCTCATAGGAAGACATTTCAAGGTTAAAACTGATCATGATAGCCTTAAATATTTCTTGGAACAAAGGCTATCTTCAGAAGAGCAACAAAAATGGGTAACAAAGATGTTGGGATATGACTTTGAAATCATCTACAAAAAGGGGAAGCAAAATCTTGTGGTAGATGCACTCTCCAAGAACGATGAGGATGTTGAAGCATTTCTCTATGCTATCTCCATCATCCAACCAAATTGGATAACCGAAGCAAGAGATGAATGGAAGAATGAAGAAGAAATATGGACATTCATTCAAAAGATGCAGCAGGATCCTAGTGCCTTTAATGCATTTATGTGGAAAGATGACTTGCTATGATACAAGGATCGCTTATATCTTTGTAAGAGTTCCCAACTCAAGCAAAAGGTACTTTTGGAATTCCAGTCCTCACCAGTAGGGGGGCACTCAGGTTTCTTAAAAACCTACTACAAGTTCAAGAAAGATTTTTTTTGGGATGGCCTTAAAACTGATGTTTCGAAAATTTGTGACAGAATGTTTGCTTTGCCAACAAAATAAAGTGGAACCAATTAAGACCCCAGGTCTTCTACAACCACTTGCCATTCCAAGCCAACGGTGGATAGAGGTCTTAATGGATTTTATCACAGGTTTACCAAAGTTTGAAGGAAAGAGTGTCATCATGGTGGTTGTTGATAGACTTACTAAATATGCACACTGTTGTGCACTATCTCACCCTTTCAAAGCTAGCACAATTGCCACTACTTTTATGGAGACAATGAAAAAACTACATGGTACTCCAAATATTATCGTAAGTGATAGGTATCCGATTTTCACTGGTAATGTTTGGACTGAATTATATTCTTGTTAGGTACTCAACTAGCTCATAGCTCATCTTATCATCCTCAATCTAATGGACAAACAAAGATAGTGAACAAATGTTTGGAAGGATATCTTCGATGTTTTGCAGCAGATAAACAAACACAATGGGTCAAGTGGTTACCCTTGGCAAAATGGTGGTATAACACTTCCTTCCATAGATCAGCAAAAATGACCCCATTTATGGCACTTTATGGCTATCATCCACCATCCATCACATCTTCATTAAGAGACTCATCTAAGGTTCAAGCAGTGGAAGATCAGATGGAGCATCAACAACAAGTTCTTCAACTCTTAAAGGACAACTTGACTTTGGCACAGAATCGAATGAAACAACAAGCAGATCAACACCGCAATGAACGAATCTTTGATGTGGGGGATTGGGTGTTTTTAAGACTACAACCATACTAATAGATGTCCCTAAAGAACACCAAGAAGGATAATAAATTATCACCTAAATTCTACGGTCCATATAAGGTGCTACAAAAGATTGGTATTATGGCCTACAAATTGGAACTGCCTACATCTTCACGAGACCATCTAATTTTCCATGTTTCATGTTTAAAGAAGGTAATTAATGACAAGCTACAAGTTCAAACAATATTACCAGAACTTGATGAGGAAAGAGTTCAAATTCAGAGTTGGTGATGTAAAAGCAGTTGATCAGATTCATGATGAGACATTTGCTTTGCAGTAAATGCCTTGAGCCGAGACTCTTCCATTGAATTGTGGTAAAGCACGTGCTAAAGTACCTACGTGGTACAATTGATATGATCTTAAGTGATGAAGTGAAGCTACAAAAGATATACAGATTCTGACTAAGAAGAGTGCAGTGGGTAGAGAAGCATCTTGAGGTATTGCTTCAGCTTGGATCAGTTGATATCAGTTGGCTATTTGATCTAGAGATCAAATACCACTTTATCTTAGACATGGTGCAGAAGGGAGCAGTGAAGCTCCAGTACATATCCACGGATGAGCAAATAGCTAATGTTCTCACCAAGCCTCTATCCAAGGCAAAGTTTGTATAGTTTAGGGACAATCTTGGTGTGATGGAGTATGCCTCTCCAAGTAAGAGGGAGCATTGATGGATGTGTAACATTGTGATGATGAGCAACAGACATTCATATGAGAGATGAATAGCCGAGACACAGTGATGATGAGTGGCAAACATTAATATGAGAGATGAATAGCCCAGACACTGTGATGATCTTCCAGATGTAGTTGCAGTACAGTAGTACAGATGCAGTTGCAAGATAGATATAGTCGTACAATTGTTGATGCAGTACGGATGAGTAGCATGGGTAGACATTCTCCATGGGAATCCATGGTGATGGAGAACGACTCATTCAGTGATGAATGGCCCTAGTGCTATCTTAACAAACTAAAGATGCAGATGATGGACATTCTCACCAAGTTAGCGAATTGGCACAAAATGTCTCCCTCACTGAGAGGGAGTGTTGATGTTCTCTATGATTCCAACATCGCGCAAACATTTTGCAGATCATTCTCTTGGATGGGTTCGCGACCCAGAGAGAATAGCCTCGTCGTAGCCCTTGTTTGCGGCTTGGATGATTAGCCTCATTCAATCATGTGGATTGGACTATAAGGGCCTATAGGTCACATTGCGTACTTCATGTGGGAGTGCTCCATAGCGGGAGTGATCCATTCTCGTAGAGTGAGATGACTTGTCTATGTTACAAGGAGATAAGATCTTATCTCCTTTAATATTAGACAAATTCTAATCTAATGTTGAATTTGACAATTGGCTCTAAGAGTCCGAGACTTTTTAGAGTATGGTCAAATCAACATTAGAGCTCTACTGAAGGGAATGTGACCGCATGTGAGGAGATATCAACAAGAGAGAACTTTTCTATGACGAAGAAATAACCAAGAGTTAAGACAATCAATTGAAGAAATCCCAGAGAAAGTGGAAGGAAAACAAGAGCACAATTGCCCCAACAAAAGGGGTAAATTGACCCTAGAAGGAAAAGTGGCAAGTTGACTTGAAAGATAAATAAAAGATAAATAAAGAATAAAAGAAAAGTACAAGCCAACCCAATTGTGGAAGTTTTGAGTTAACTAAAGAATATAAATAGAAGTGTTCACACACTTCATTTCACACATTCACATCACATCTTCTTCTCTTAGGTGGTGTGCACTTCTCAAGGAGGACTAGCAATAGTCACATGAAGTAATTTTGGGGTTTTCTCTTAATCTCTTATTCTCTTGGGTTTTCTCTTAATCTCTTATGTATTGTTCTTGTATTGGATTGATTTTTCTTCGGAAAAAAGTTTGTTGGGTTTTCTCCCGAATTTGGGTTTCCGAGGATAAATCTTTGTGTCTCTTGTGCATGGTTATTCTTTCAATGATCCTTGTTTTATTTTCCACTGCAAATGAATGATGCTATAATTGTGGGATGAAATGAATTATGAAATTAAAGTTGAAAGAGATGAAAATTATACTACTATGTTAAAAATCTAACAGCCACAACTTATTTTACTAGATGGGTTGAGGCAATACCCACGAAGAGGACAATCGATTGAGTTGTCATGGAGTTCCTAGAAGAAAGAATAATCACAAGGAAATGGACTCACAAAATCAAGCAATAAAAACTTAATGGAAGTCATCTAGAAGACTGTGGGTGATAATAAAAGGAATTGGGACAGCAAAATTAAGTGCAGTCTTGTGGGCAGATTGGGATATCAAAGAAGCAAGTAACAGGAAAAAGCTCATTTGAGTTAATGTATGGGATGGATGTCCCCAATCCATTTGAAGATCTCGGTATATCAATTCTTGCAGCAATTCACCACAAACCAAGAGGTTATTCAAGCAATGGTGAATCAACTTATGGAACTTCATGAGAATAGTAGAAAGGCTTTTGATAAGCTAATCTGGAGGCAGGAAAAGACAAAAGGAACTCACGACAGGAAGCCTCAATCTAGAGTTCTCCAGAAAGGGGGATAATAGAAGAGAGAAGCCAAGCAAACATGGGAAGTTCAATAGATTATGGCTTGGACATTATACTTGAAGATTCAGCGGATTGCTACTCATTCATCCTCAACAATTTGGAGGAAGAAAGGCTGCAACTGCCCATAAATGGGGAAATTCTGAAGTTGTATTACACTAATGGAAATTTATTTGCCATAATAAAGTAGATTAGGAGATCAATAAGCCTGTTTGAGCAGTAGAGTAGGATAGTTGTTTCCTTTCATGTTTCTGGGATTATCTGGACTCATGTCTTGTTTAGAGCCATTTTGGCATCATGTAGTAGGATTTATGCATTTTTGTACTGCTTTATTTACTTCTATTATGGTGGACCAAGGTGATGTCCTTGCCCTGTGATGTATTTAATCGCCTTGGTATGTTTAAGTTTTGTCAGGTGTTGATTAAGACTCTAGAGCTCCCACACTCTCTTCCAGAGCACATGTACCTATGTTGGAGTCAAATGTTACCCCTCATGTAGCATGAGGTCGCTTCAGTGAGTTCATTCATAGTTACATTTGGCAAAGGCAAAAACATAGGTGAGCATTGATGCATCAGTTTACACGATATAGAGGCTATTTATGGATGCACACTTCTTCCCTAACATTACCCTTATGATATGCTCACTAGTCATAGTAATGGCTAGGTAGCTATTGACCGTATCATCTCTACCGTGTGGGTGTGTGATATTTTTAAGGAGGGAATTTGTGCAAAGATTTGGCTTAGCCCCTAAAGGATAGCATGAGCACCATTGATGATTCAGTGATATATTATTCATCGATAGCACATTGTTCAAATATGTTGATATGATGGTATTACGACATGAGCACTTTAGAGAAATGTTATCAGTATACATTTGGTTTGATGGGGTTGATTAGCACCATTCTCCTAGATGTTTTGTCCCATCGTACATCATTCTATATTTCTAGGCATCATCTTGGTATCTTTGAGCTAGTAGTTTGGTCAAATCATTTGGCACATGATCATTCTATGACAGAGGATTTCAGATTATTCACAGGTGACTTGGCAGCATGCTTTTAAGGATATTTTGGGGATTTCAACTAAGAGATTTTATCATCCTATCTATGTGAGGTCATTCACTGAGGGATTGGAACAATGGTATGGCATCATTATCAATTTGATTATAGGTTGGTTGATTTATTTATGATTGATTATGGTTTCTTTGTCATATTTGCATTATCGCACCCCCTAGAGTGTGTTGTCCGCCAGATTGCACACTAGCAGCGGAAATCTTTCGAAGGTTGTCTCCCTCACTGGAAGTGGGGAGAGGTGTGGCCTTGGGGGCAAGCAATGAGCCAGGTACTGTCACCTGAATCCCAGCTCCTTCGTTTAGGCTAACTCCTAACAAAGCCAAGCGGGGTAGTCCCTACAAAGAGTTTCACTAAGGCTCTTGTGTTTTATAATGTTTTTGATGAAGTGATACGGATGGGTGTTGTTTAGGATTTTTCTTGTGATGAGACCAAAAATATGTAAAGATGAACAACAGATAGTAAGCAATCCACGTTGCGAGATAAGATAACAAGATGGCAATACGATTCAAGATTTGATAAATCACTAAAGCATTCACAATACGGAATAAACACAAGGACAAATGGTCCTGATCAATATATAAAAATTTTAGATAACCAGTGCCTTATGGAGTCAAAGAAAAGTAAGGATTGTGATGCTGAATGTGTGGGTCTTGAAAAAGTGTTGTTCGTGAGATCATTGTGCAGATTATCTTTGTAAATTGAATATTTTAATGGTCTTTGCTTATTAAGCTAAGAACAAGGATATCAAAAGAATAAACCTAATCAGGAGAAATACTGGCAACCTCTTAGATGATAGGTCAAGAGCACCCTGATTCAGAGGATAAGTGTACAATGGCTTGACCACCCTCGAGTCTGACAGTGGATTCCCGGCACCACCTGTTTCAGGAAGCATCCTCAGTGATTTGACGTTGGTTTGGATTTGGGGTAAAATTTTAATTAGGTTATCACTTGTAAAATTAGCAAATCCTTCACCTTTCTGAGTACTAGTCCAACCCTTTCAGGTTGGCAGAGCATACAGGTGTTGGACAAATAACCAAAATAAATTAATTAAGGGGAAATGTGAGTTGAAGTATTTTATTAATTAAGAGCACCGTTCAACTCTCCGATGGAGAGCGCTCGACTTAGTCTTAAGACCAAAGTTCAAGAGACTTTTCTAATCTAATATGCCTAATGCAAGGGGAAAATGCAAATCTAAAAAATGCTCTCCGACAGAGAGTGCTCTTGACTTGGATTTGGCCAAGTTCAAGAGGCTTTGTTTATTTTAAAGAAAGTAGAAACAATTGTGAAATCAAACCATTTGGTAGCTCAACAGATATAAAAGATGACTAGCATGCTACTTGCAAAATGAAAATTTAGAAAAAAGACTTAGCATTCTACCAAACAGATTTACTCTAAGGTGGGGTCTTCCTCCGAACAAGGTTGACCACTAGAATCGCTAGCACTTGAGAACTTTCCAGCAAGCTGAAATTTCGACCAAGGAAACTAATGGGGAAAGAGGAGTAACCACAAAGTTATGTGGTCCTGCCCTTGGGATGAAATCCCAAGGATACTGCCTCAAGTCAAAACTTGGAAAAGAGTAAGAAAATGAAATAAAAGACTAATCTAAAGCATGAAATGAAAGATCTAAGCTAACCAACCACAACACTCTTCCCCAAATGGGGAAGAAAACCCAAAAGTGGAGGACGACTCCACTTGAACTTTTATTATGAGATTACAAATGCCTTTGGGATTTAAACCCTTGAAAGGTCTTTTCAAGTAAATAAACAAATTATGGAAACAAGACTTATAGCCCTTAAATGGCTTTTACAAAGGAGAATGTAGTTGTTTCTTTGATTTTGGTTTAAGTCTTCTCTTTGAATGTAACTTTGACCCTCTTTAGATCTTGTCCTTACAAGTGGTTCTCTCCTTGAAGAAACCTACACAAGCTTAGAAAATGCTCAACAATGCACCCATTAACATTAGAAAAATAAAACCAATTTGAAACTAGTTAAGTCTAGATTTGAAGACTAAGATTTAAAAATGTAAAATGCATGAGATTTTGACATGAAAATGCTAATATGGTAAAACAGACCAGCAAACAACAAATGCCTAAAATATACTAGGAATGAGATCTAAAACATAAAAAAGATGAACTATTTGACATGCGATTTTTTATACTTTTTGAATGAGATTGCAAGAATGTAAAATTTTGACTAAGTGCAAGCCCTAAATGAGATATCAACTAGGCCTAAAGTAAAACAACTAACTCAAATAAACTCTACCTTGGATGCAAGTATTTAACAATAACATAAGTGCAAGGGTGCAACTAGCTAAAAATTTTCGAAAATTTTTCTGAGGGTCCTAGAGACTTGGGACATGACCAGAACCTATTCTAATAGTGTCTAATAGGCTTATATACATTAGTTGGACTCTAATAACCCCCCATGGCTCAGATTTTCAAAATCGGGCATTCCAGCTTTGGAGGAAGCGGGAGAAAACCTCATCAATTATAGCTCGGCTATAGGCAAAGTATAATTGACAAGGGAAAAAACTCCCTGGAATACCTTAGTTGCTTAATCAAGTCATGGGGAACCGAGACACTCAAATCCTACTAGCACACTTTATTACAAACCCCATGGGGCCACAGTCATGTCAACTGAAAAACAAAACTGGCTAGTCACAAATGTTGGATCATCTGATACACAGGAGTACAAACATTCGTCATGTTCGTCAAATGGCGGCTCTTCAGATAATCCAACTATGGTACAAATAAGTTGGTAACAGAGTGTGCACCTGAACATATCCAATTAATTCCTTTTCAAAAACAAGGGAAGAAGAAAAGATACTAGTATCAAAATTTGAATCATCACTCGATGAAGAATCTTTCTGAAGACGTAAAGGATATTATACATTCAGAAACATCTTCCTTATCAAAGTTCTCCCAATAATCTCTTAATTCTTTCCTGAAAGTCCATAATAAATCAATACTCCCTGCAGGTAATTCCCTATACCATTTGTGTGCATCTCTCTCCAACTCATAAATAATTTCATCAACACATCTTCAGACAGAGCACCAAAATGATCAACAAATCTATCAAATTATCAAAGCTGCCGCTTTATTGAAAAACCGCTATAATCTTGAAAATTTAGAAGATATATAAGGTCTTCAAAGAAACTACTGTTCACTGATTTGTTGTGAAGCCCCAAACTACTACTCAACTACTACTCATAGGAAGTCGGACTTCAATTCCTGCTAGCCACGCCAAAAATGTTCACTTGAAATTGCAAATGAGGAATTTAGTCCCGAGGAGATCACATTAACACTTAGGGAAGGTGCTAATGTCACCATACATAGTCATCTTGTTCTGGGCTAGTGTTTGGCACTTTGCTAGCGTCAAGGGGGCATCCCTGTCAGCTTCAGTCAAAAATCTTGATTTGAAACTTCAAATCTACAAAACATACTCAGTGAAATCTCGAAAATCATACAGACTCCTGCTATAAAATTCTTGACAACAATGAGTACAACTCAGATTTACTTGTTTAGGTATCAAATAAACATTAACCTTTAGTAAATCTGCAATAATACACTACAGATCTGCATCAACCTTCCTGTCATCCAAATATAAGTAAATGGAATTGAAAGTTAGAAGAAACATAACAAGACCTTAAAATATAAATCCACAAGCAAAGCTAATAGAAGAATTTGAGAATAATATGGGTCCTAAAATAATAAGTTATGCAGAAATTTACGCCACAATAACTTGTTATCAATATAGCAAGAGCATATCATATAAATCCACAAGCAAAGATATCTATTTAAAGAATTTAATGTCTAAAAGAAAACACTGGCAATCACAAAATACAGAAAGCAAACAGAGACAATTGATTAATCTATTCAAGTCCGGATGTATTGCAATGACAACAAAGTAGTAGGCACCCCTTCATACTAAAATGGCATATTTCGAAGACTAACAGAAAATGAACCCATACCTTGACTTGCTTTTGAATGCCTTATTTGACTTCTTATTTCCTCCACCCCCCATTGAGCCACCTGTGGTTCTTTGCTTTTTGGCACTCATATCACCTTGAAACAGATCCTCCATTTCTTCTTTCCGTCCCTTATCCCTCCGAATTTTCTTCGAAGGAGCTTTCTTGAAGAACTTACCAGCTTCCCGAGATCTCTCAGCAGACTTGACAGCTTTTGCTCTCCGATATGAAAGCTCAACTTCAGACTTTCCAACGTTCTCCACATTACCATTCTCAGATCCCTGCACAAAGTAATCAGGTATCAAAAGCCAAATAAAATCACAAAAATACTTCACTTTGCACTATAATTTAGCCAAAACCCAAAATCTAGGGTAACGTGGAGACATTATCATTGATGATCACCCAAAAAAACTGTCGAGTTGTGCCATTTTAAAAGAGACATTCTTGATGCAGCATTCAGGACCTTAATATCCAAAATAAAATAATAGAAACAGTGCTAAGCATGCATAGTACAATGCCAAAAGGTGAAAACTGCATACTATATTAAAGTTTTAGAAATATCAGTTCAGGATTGATGCTTTAAATTACACAGATTAATGCATAAATAAATCAAGAATTAGCATCCAAACCTTCATGTGACCATTGTTATTTGCTTCATCTTCTTCTAGCGTCTCTCGTGCAGCTTCTAATTTCCGTCGCTTCTTACGTGGCAGATTTTTCTGCCAAAGACAAATGCAATGTAACAAAAAATGACCTAGTAAAAGGAATCAAAGTTGAGAGAAAAAACCAGAGTGTTCCCATTCATTCCTCAAAAGCTGAAACAGTGAAAACTGATAAGCCATCTCTAGAACTTGTTGCAAATCATACCTCATGCTCAATTCGTCTTTTCTCTTTCCTTTTTAAATCATCTGCTTCTTGTACACTGGTAACCTTTTTAACAGATGTGGCTTTCATACTCTCTTTCGAAGCCTGCAGAATCCAGATAACCATTCAACCATATCATTGTCAAAATTTGCTTCAATTAAAAGTTCAATATTACAGTCACCTAGTTAATGTATAATAAACAACAAGTGTAAAACTGTCTACCAAATGCACTTCGGCATAAGCATTCAAATTCATTTATATACAAACAAGCATAGATGCAATAAAGTAATACGTGAAACAATATATATGCAAACATGCAGCAGAATATCTTCTTATTACTTTTTTTGTCAAATACATACTGTTTACAGCAGGTATTTAAAGGGGAGGTAGTTTAACCTTTTAAATAGAAATGGTATGTCAGTTCAGTTAGCTGTTGGTTGTCAATTGACCTTACATCCAACATACAATCCATCCGGTTACAGCATGAACTAGCATGTATGATTAAACTTTAAAGCCCGAAAGAAAAAAGCTAACCCAACTATAACTTAGAGGGGTCACCCACTGTCACCTCAATGACTCCCTCTCTACACTTTAGGTTGGCACTTCTCCACCTCCACGGGGGGTGTTACCGGGCAAATTAACAGGGCTAATTCCCAGTAAGCAAAAATAAGATCAGTGACCCAATGTCACCTCGGTCACCGTTTTAACTTCTTCGGAAGTCGAAACCTCCAAGGAGAAGTATCCTTATGGAACCCTGTAGAACACTCAGACAACCACAAAAGATATATTCTCTATGCAATTCGTAGTTAGACCAGTGCCTAATGGAGTCAAGTGCACATATTTAATTATCAATGCAATCATGCAAATTGTATGATCTAGGAGTCACCAACCAAGACTATTCAATGAAAGAGTAGGGTCAAACCAAGATCACCATTTCATCATATGAAAAAGATATGTTAAGAAAAATGTAAAAATTCATCAACTTAGGTCACCCGGTGAAGTACAAAACCATATATCATGCACAGCATATAACTAGATTAACCAAGTGTAACCAGCTCTCAAGACAAGTGTATAAAATAAGTTCCATGCAATGTAGCTGAGCTGTCATACATTACCAAAATATTCTAGCTAATTAATAACCAATTACCAATTTTTATCATAAGAACTCTCATCTAGCATTCAATAGATAATGTTATTGTTAAATACACATTCAAATAGAGCCTAACGTAATCTCCAGATCTGTAGCAATAACATACTCATTTACCAATCACCTCTATTAGCTCAAATCAGTTTTAGCATTTAATATAGAACTATTAAGGAGTATTTAATAACCCTCATCAATAACCAGTATGTATCAATTGATCTATGTAACAAGATGTATCATATTCAGTAACTAGTTTCAAACAAGTTGAAATATTAAACAAGATCAAGTAAAAACTATGTATTATGTATCATCAATTATATGTAAGCAATTTCAATGGCACTCGACATCGTTCAATATTAACCAACAACTTGATTACCACTTAGATCATCAATGAAGTATGGAATTAAGATAAGAGCATCATACATATAGTGAACTGATGACAAGAGATCATAGCTATCAACAATATAAAGCTCATGCAAATATATGTTACGTTTATCATATGCGGATATTCAATTATCAACTTTAACAAAGTCTGAATATTAATAGCCAAGATCGAGCTGTGTCATTTGCTTCAGCACTCAATAGATAGCATTATCACAAAGTAAATTTTTAATAGAAAACATGTATTTTTCAGATCTGTAATGTTATAATTACACAGTGAAATTGCACAGAAAAAGACTTGAATTATGTGCAAAAATCAGATCTCTAAATGTTGATAGTAAAGTGTTTAAATTGCCAAACAATACCAACAAAGGAGACCAGATTTTACTTCAAGGAAAAACGAATTATAAATTTACTACCTTACTGATTTTCTGTTTACTGTGTATTAGGGCAGCAGAGAAGAGACACAGGGCCTGCAATTTATTGCAGGCCTGTGTTAGCTAAGAGTGAAGTCTCGGATAAGCAAGCAAAGGGGGAAGGTAAGGCAGCGAAAAAAAAGGTCAGAGAGAGGAGAGGAATAAGCGTAGGAGTGATGGAAAGAAAGAAGAATGGATAGGGGCTGCGGACTGTGCGAGGAGCAGCAGAACTGCAGGTCCGAATTGCAGAGAAGGGGGCAGCTAACAGGTGGAGCAGAGCAGCAATGAGGACTCAGAAGGGGAGGCCAAGGGTATGGTTGGGTGGATAAAGGGAGGCCGAACTAGATGGTGAGGAGGGCGAACATAGGAGATGGAGAGTGCGGGAATCGTGGGGATTTGAAGGTCTGCAGTTTCTGCAGTTTAGGGTTTTGAAAGGGAAAAACTCAGAATTTAGGTTTACTTTGGGTTTTTTTAATTAGTTTTGACACTAAAATTTAGGGTTTTTAACATGTAAAACAACAACTAACTCAGAAAATTAAGAAATTAATCTAATCTAACATAATATTTACAATGCAAAACTCAGAAAAATGGTTTAATGAAGTAGATGAACAACTAGGGCTTTCATTAATGACATTCACCTAATCCTAGGGCATCAAAGAGGATAGCCCTCCTCTTGAGATGGTGCTTGCCAAGTTTGGAAAGCTAGGGCTTCTTCAACAACTTCAAGAGTTGGTTGATGGTGCCCTAACTAAGACAAACTTTGGAGACCTAAAACTCAAGTTGTCAATGCTAGGGTGACTAAAGGCTAGAAATTAACTTATGCTAGGGCAAAATGCAACAACAATGGCTACCATTTAACCTTAGACAAAGCATATATCTAACATTTAACAAAAAGACATCAAGAGAGAGAGACTTAGATACCTTTTTGTGCATGTGTCAAGCAAACAAATCTTAGCAATAAGCTTAGTAAAGAAGCAAAGACTTCAAAGATTTGTCCCCAAAATAGCAAGCATGATCATCCTCAAGAGGTGCACATCACTCAAAGAGCCCTAGTTAGGGCAAAAATCAGAAATAGAAGTATGATCCCATCAAGTTGATGTCTAAAATGAAGTGAGGAGATCTAATTTATATGATCTAGTAAGGTTAAATTAACATTAAAAATGTCAACTTAAAATTAGAATTAAAATAATATAAAAAAATAATCAAAGTAGTGGGTAAATTGGGTGTTTACCCATATTTGACCCCTACTTGAGTAAAAATGGCTAAATAGGGCCAAATTCGACGAAACTGAAGGCTAAGACACGGAGGGGGAGTTGTCATACCCCAACTAACCCCAGAAAATAGTGAAAAGCCTTCAACGCCCCCCCTCAAAGCACGCATGTTGCAGCCAATGAAGGATGGCATCATCCTCTGTAGAGGCTAGGGAGAGCTAGCACTGGAGCTTTGGAGCATCAAGAGGGTGCAGGAGAAGACCTGCGGCCATGACATGGGCCCCAGTGCTGAAGAAAGGCATGCCACTAGTGTAAAAGTAATGGGAGAAGTCATGTGGTCCAAAGACACATCCATGGGTGCCCCGGACACCAACCTCAAGGTTTCAAACCCTTTTATGAGGCAGTCAGTAGTGCCATTAAGCCATAGTACCCCTAGGAGGGAGCCAAAGGATTTGGCCATGACCCCATCCATAAAAAGTGGCTATATCGCACCCTCCAAGACGAAAAAATGTTGCCCTCTCCCTGGGGTGTATCTGGAATATGTGTCGGTACTGGTACCATGTAACAGGGGGCTCCCTAATATAGGCTTGCTAGGCCATGGCAATAAAGGCACAAGGTGATTTGAAGAGTTAGCCTTAGCAAAACGTTAGGTCTTTTTGCAGTATATGATAAAGGGGTGATAGAAGGACCATGAAGACTACTGCCAAACCCCAAGGAAAATGGAGTCGAGGGAAACTAGTCCAACAAAGGAGTTAGCTCATGAAAGGTTAGGGAAATTAGGACTACATGCACATGCCACAAATAAACTCTAGCATGCTGAAAAATGAGAGTAGAAATCCGCTAGGATGTCCGAAGAGTGGTGCCACATCAAAACAATGTCAACTAGGGCGTGCCTCATACAATGAAGTATCACAAGTTCTTACTCTAGTAAGATGATCAAAACAATATAATATAATCATGCATAAGACATCAAAGGGAGATAGAGGAATACAATTCTCACATAAAACCATGCCAATGAGGCAATTTTGCCCTTCTAATTGTCCCTAGTTAACAAGTTCTAGGTTAATCTACAATCCATTCGCAAGATTAGAAAAAGGAACAAGGATGCCACACTATGAATGGAGAAGAAAACCTTCCAGTTCAAGCCGCGCCATGAAAAATATGTCTATTAGACTCCAAAAGAAAGAGAGCTCCCAAAATCCAACCGTGAATAATAATGAGATGATCAATGCTACATGTATAATGTCCCAGATACATAAGGCCCAAAAGAGAAGCTCAAATACATCAAAGTGATACATAATGGCTCCAAGAGAGGAAGCGCTCCACTAGATATGGTCCAGTATACAACAAACATCATGAATGCAATACAAAAACTAGAGCACTCCACCAAATATGCCACATGTGTGGTCCGAAAGCATTCTCCAAGTGTGAGGTCTAGCCCTAAAGTCAAAGCAATGGGTGAGAAGTGCCTCAAACAAAGTCGTGCTCCAAATCAAGTGCAAAGTGGAGAAAACAACCCAAAGTACGGTCAAACCCTAGAGCACTCCAACCAAGAACCAAGGAAAGTCATCCCAATAGCCACACATGTGGTATGGCCATCCAATAAAGCGATCCAACGTCCTCAATAAGTCTATAGAGCATGTGCCAATGGTCCAAGGTGATAGGAATGGTCCAAATGTGAGAGAGATCATTCCAAATGTGTGTAACTCCTCCCTAACGTGTGCCAATGGTGCAATAAGGTCAAACCAAGTGCTAGAAATTGTTGATGTTCTCCATGGTTCCAGCATTACACAAACATTTTGCAGATCATTCTCTTGGATGGGTTCGTGACCCAGAGAGAATGGCCCCGTCGTAGCCCTTGACTGCTTGTCTTATGGCTCGAATGCTTAGCCTCATTCAGTCATGTGTTGACTGTGTTGTCGTCGGATCGTGCACCTAACGCAGCAAAAATATATGCTACTGCTCGGTGCGTCCTTGGGGGCAAGTCTCGAGTCAAGGCTGTCACCTGATCTTGACTCCTCTATTTAGGCCAACTCCTAATTGAAGCCAAGGGGGGTAGCCCTACGGAATGTTTCTAAAGTTATTTAGAATATTTCGGTGAATTAGTTATGAATGTTGTTTTAAGGAGTTTTATTTGTATGATTTCAATAATCCAAGTTTGTTTGCAAAATAAAACCTTATGGATGTGCTTTCAACAACAAAAAATGAAATGAACACAAGAAGTTATGTTATTAAGCAAAAGTAAATAGATGGTTGTTGTGGACCAGTGCCAAATGGAGTCGATACACAAGATATAACAGTGTCGTTGAAAGTAAAAGTTTTACAATTGTCTCTTGGTTACTTTTAACTTATTAATGATTCGAAGTTATTTAGGGAAAAAGGGGGAACTCCCGAGATACCGTAAGGTACAGGGAGGAATGTCTGGAAATTAAAGGATGGTGGCTCCTCACAAAGACGTCTGGGTTGGAATAGAGTCTCTAGGGCAGTGTTCAACACTACACCAACAAGGGTGTAGCCTAAATGTGCCCTGAGGTCACCTCCCAGTTGTTCCCGCTTCTTCTGAGAAATTTGCCCACGCAAAACTCAATGAATTTTAGTGTCGGATTTTCGCTATGTGAAGGGTCGTAGATTTTGATGACTTGTTAGTTTTAAACGTGAAGATTTAAAGAATGGCTACAATTGTTTCTGATTTCCCACAAGGACAGGCAAATGCCTGCAAGGGGAAAGAGCATACTTTGATTAATAGAACAAATGTTTAATCCAGTTTATGCTTGAAAGTAAAATGCTTTAGATGAAAAACATTAAAAAAATGAAGCACTAAATCTATGTGTCACTTTTTTTATTGACCACCACTAATCGGCAAAGCCTTTGTGTGGTGGTGAGAGCATACTTCGTGGCACCGAGATTTGTGTTATTTCTAAGTTACTCTTGCGAAAAGAAAAAATAACGTAAAAGCAATAAAATAGTGTAAGTATACAACCCTGCAATTAAAAATTTTGTGTGTGATTGGTGTTTTGTTAGAAAAACTTATGCCACAAAAACTTGACACTACAAATTCCCCCAGGGGTGATGGGGTGTGGGCACTGGGTAGCCCACTTGCTCTCGTTTATCATTTTTACAAAGATGGTAATAAATAAGTGTCACTTAGTCCATTTACAATTGGATCTAAGGGCTTAAAATTTTATAGGATGATATATAGACAAGAGGGGGTCCACCAAGAGTCTTTTTTGTACTTTCCAACAAGAATTTATCAGAAAGTTGATCTCTTTTATTTCGGACCTGCTAAAAACCAGCAAGCTAAAAATATATAAATTAGTGGTTAGAACACAAAAATATATAAAAATACAAGCTCTATACTTGCAAAAATTATTGGAAAATATTAAGCACTTTCAAGTATAAAATACTAGATCTAGATCTATGGATTTAGCTTTGAAAAATAGTAATTTTCTAGATCTATTTGAGAAGCAAGAGTTAAAATAATTTAAATTTTCAGATCTATTCTACATGCTTCAAAACGAAAAAAAAGAAAGAGAAGTTTGCTTGTAGATTGGAAAGAAGATGATGGGAGAGAAACCAAAGCTTGTTAGCTTTTTCGAGATGGAGAAGGAGTTTGGTGCCTGCAAGAAATGAGATATCCACTTGGAAAGAGGTGACCCACCACCAAACTTGGGAGAAGAGTCAAAACAAGATCAAATCCCAAAGTCTAGCACCGAATCCTATAACACAACCAACAAACGCATACACACAAGAGATTAAATCCAGTAAATCAAATGGTAAGAGATTAGAAGGGCAAGAGTACAACCAAATACTATTTGTTGCTCCTAGATCTCTAAACATTCAATAAAAATAAGCAAATCAATAACCATGAATGCTTACGCTACTAGGATCCAAGATCCTTACCAAGCTAGATCAATCTACTATTGTATATGAAAGCAAAAAATTGGAAATCTACAATTTTACCTCAACCAAATGCATGCATGAAGAACAATAGCCACCACCACCACTTTGACCTCCAAAGTCTCCAAATATTATTTCTCAAAAGAATATTACAAATCACAAGAGCATAGGTTCAGTGTCATCCATCATATGCAAATGAGGAGACTTCACCTTGCTTTTCTTGAGTTTGAGAGAGGAGAGGCGAATTGATGAAGAGGGGGGGTGCATTCCTTGAGAAGGGGATCCAAATCCCTTGATTGATATATGTTGTTGGGAGCGGGGAGCGGGAGCGAAAAAGCGAAATTTTCAAAAGCTTCCGTTTTGGGAGCGTTTTTTATATAATACATATTTTAATATATGTTGATACATATATATAAAAAAACATGCAGGATGCCAAATCAGTTGTAGAAAACATGAAAACATACACCTAACTATTGGATTAAAGATGATTATTAACTCATCAACCATTCAGTACACATATACCATCAATAATCTAGCAGCTATAACTTATAACATTGTCATGATTTGCCATGAACAAACTATAACAAATAACATCAACCACAATGAAATAGAGCATTATATTCATTACCGGAGAATTGTAATATTTAATCAACAATTCAAACTTTAGGGGTAGGTTCAAACTTCAAATTGACCATCAAGAACAAACCTAACTTGTGCCCAAAACTAACCATCAAGAATAGTGTCCTCCACCTCTTGAAATTCATGTCCAACAAATGTCGATGCAACGTTATCTTTCAAACCCTGCCATGAATCACTTGAGACCATACTAGCCAATGACCCATTTACTTCAAAAGGTGCCTAAAGGTGAGGCAGTAGCTAGCGAATATGGTCTTTGCAATCTTAAGTAGCTTCAACCTAGAGTGATTGCAAAAAAAGTGGTGGGCCATGCTATGATTGTTAATAATTTTTGTCATTTTCTTCCCTCTTTTACAACGCACCATTCTATTTATAACTAGGGTCCTTCATCTTAATAATGTCATGCATCAAAAGGTTCAGTGTGTGAACTAAATACCCTGATGAAAATATGTTAGGGTACATATCCTCAATGATTGCTCTTGCTACCTTACAATTAGTAGTGTTATCGGTGATGACTTGAATGGCATTGTTCAACCCAATCTCTTGAATGGTTTTAATTAAAGGTTCTGCAATATTAATACTACCACTGTAACATAGTAGTCATGGGCTAAAACGAAGACCGCACCACTATAAAACACACCAAGAATAGTTATCAATGGCCTGCCACTACATTTGTCCAAGCACCAAATACAATCCATAGAACACCATATTTAGTCCAATCAATTGTAAAATGTCCTAGACCATTATGGATTTTTGGCTCTTTCCATGTTAATCCCATGGTTTAGCTTGGTCATACTCTAGGCTCTTGTATCCTGTAGGGGAACTATTGATGCCTTGTACCATTTCATGCCAATAGGGTGAATGAAGAGCATTGAATGGTACACCACATGCATAGAGAAACTTGAAAATTCTTGCATCCACTTCATCCTTGCAACTATCGTTAAGGGAATCTAATATTGTTTTAAGCATAGGTGAGAATCCACTACCATGGGGGGATGGGGATTGACCACCATACATTCTATGTGAGCTTGAAGTCTTAGATTCAACCCTTGATTTTTTGGATTTGTTTTGCACAACCTCCTCTGCTTGTATTTGTTTCTTCTTTCACTGGCACAGGGTCACATGTTTTGAATCCTATAGTCTTAGCTTCATCCCATGGTGTAATGCCATATAGATGCTTTCTCACATGGGTATATGAACCTGTGTAAGTTTCATTACAAATGGGGACATATAAACTTTGTTTGTGCTTCCACCCTATTTCCCTCACCCAAGCCTTGTCACATACTTCCACAAGGGTGTTAAAATCTCTTTGTGTTTTTGCCCATCATCATTGTTAGCCTCATTATCAACATCCCTTTCCATTTCTTCCTTCTCTCAATGATATGTGCCACCGCTTACTTCTTCCTCCTCAACACTGGTATTTCAACTTCCAAACACCACAATCATAATAAAAATGTTGGACACACCGAGCACACTAAGAGGGAGGGTGAACAGTGTGTATAGCTTTTATTACTTTTTCAACTTTAACAATCATCAATAGCTTATTCAATATTATGCAGAGTACGTTATTATCATTATATCAACAATTATAGCTCATCATCACATATCATCTTATCATCATCACAAAGGAAGCATAGAAAAACACAGTACACAAGATTTTTACGTGGAAACCCAAGTCCTGGGGGAAAAACCACGGAAGCCTTTATAATAATAATTTTCCAGCTACAACTAGAAGGAGGCTACAACCCCCTGGTTTACAGGCTACAACCTGAAGGAAGCCCTAGCTCCCTAGATTTCCTTGCCCCGTCCTACCACCCTGATATGAATAAGGAAGTACACAACCGCACTGATCTTGCGGACCTGCTGACCAACACCTGTACCACACTACACAACAACTGTCACTGCTGACCACTGCCCATCAACTGTCACTCTGACTACTGCTCATCAACTGCCACTGCTAATCACTGACTACTGCTTGTCAACATATACAATCAACCTGTCCAATCTGGCTATATCAATTAAGTTGCACCACTCATCCGACTCAGTCAATCTGAGTTTAACCAACTGTACACGAGACTCAGTCCTCCTGAATCAAACCAACTACTCATACAACTCAACCAATCTGAGTTGAGGAATCTGCTCATGTACCCTACTCGATTGAATCAGTGTACTCGCTGCTCATCATCATTGTTTCTGCTGCATACATCACTAAGCATATATAATCATGTGTACATCTCTGAGCATATAACATTGTTTATCGTCATCATACATTACTGAACATCATTACATTACTAACACATCATATCACTATCTAGTCTTCTCTGAGCATCATCACATTTCACTGTGTAGATAGTGTTGAGCATATCACATGTAAACTGAGCATACATGTCATAACATCATCACTGTATACTTATCACAAATATCATCATCACTGTATAAATATCATCAAGTAATGTATCATCACTATATAAACATTAATCACTGTATATTCTCATCACTGTATATCATCATATATCATCAATGGTATGTATGCATCATTGTGTACGGTACATTTCATCATAGGCATATATATCATGACCGTCTTCACTGTGCATATCATCACTGAATATATAGGCATGTAAGGATCATTGTACATATTACTATGTATGTAGGCATACAAAATATCACTGTCTATGTATATCATCATTGGGCATACATATCATCACTGACTTTACTGAGTATATGGTCATGTGTATGTATCATCATGAACTTGTCATACTGTGTATGTAGATATCATAAATATGAATCATAACATGTGCACTATATCACTCTTAATCATATGACAAGCATATCACTGTGTATGTAAGAGTCTAAACATCACTGTCTTCACATTGTCATGAGACTGTCCACCAAGATATATTGCTGCCTGCCTTCAGATTCCTCTAGAGAGGTCTGTCCAAATTTGTGGAAAAAAAAAACATACTAGAAAATGTATATATCAGGAATCCACCACCGGAAATGTTTAAGAACCAGTCATTACTGAAATTCTGAGCTCAATCAACACCACGAATTTCAGAGCTGCCACCGAAAATGCCTCAGTCCTTTACTAATCCGAAAATCAGAGCACATTAGATCATAGTTTTAAAACTTTTATCTTTTTGAGGGTCGACTAGGGTATTTATAATTTTATACATATTTTCCACCCAAAAAAAACTTTACTGGGCCGACCTAGTTGAAGCATTGAAGGTTAATTTTAAATTTTAAATTAAGTGTTGGCCGACCTGCTAGGATATATATATATATATATATTGTTTTATTTAATTAATACACATTCTTTAGAACTGGGCTGACTTTAGCATCATGTAAGTGCCATGCACTCCATCAAGACATGCTTCAAGGACGTCTTAATGGTCTTTTTCATCATCAAGCATGTAGAACTTCTTCAAGCAAGGTGAACTATGATCAAGATCATGATCATTGGCTTCATGTCATCAAGGTTCATGAGTGGGTTGCGAGTTTTCTTATGCAAGGGAACCATGCACATATTATCCAAAGGGCTTCTACACCATCCACATGAGCATGGGCTAAACACCAAGCTATCATTTGTGAGTGGGTAATATGTCCATATCATGACCAACTCATGTCTTCTTCAATTTATAAGTGTGCAAACCAAACTTCATCATGTGCAAGAGTGTGAGAGCATCAAGAGCTATCATACAACCATATATGTGGGTTCCAAGACCCAACCTCCACATGCAATCCTCCAGGAACTTTTCCACATCATCAACATGAGCCAAGGACAATTCCATCATCAATCTTGTGGGCTTGAGACCATCAAGCAAGAAACCTTCCCATGGCTTCAAGGATGGACTTCAAGGGCTCCATATCAATATCAAATCCGAGTGCTTAAACTTCTTCAACACAGATATGAACATTATCAAATATATCGTTTTCAACAAATGACCATAGAATGGGTCATTTGCACCTGTCAAGAACATGGATTTCAACATCAAGCTATGACATCAAAAATCATCAAGTGTGGGTTCAAGGACCAAGCTTCCAGGTGTAAGGGCACAAGTCAATTGATGGGTTGCAAGGATTATGCATCATCCAACAAACAAGAAGACCACTACAAGTACAAGCAACACAAAGACCTTCAATCAAAAGACAACCAGGAGCAAGGATACAACAATGGACTCAATGGGACCAAGATACAACTTAAAGGTACTCAACCAAGTTAATGGGTAGCCAGGGCTTTTGGCATTGTCCCAAGGCCTCCAAGGGCTTCAAGCTTGGGCTTGGACAAAGTCAAAAGGTCTCCTCTGACACAGACAACCACAAACCAAATACTAACCCTCAGGGGCTCCACAAGGGGCACCAAGACTCAACTGTTGGCATCAATGACTAGGCACTGTTCACATCAATGACAACTTAATCAACATAAAAAGTGGAACCAAAAGAAAAAACCACATAGCCATCATGCTTCTTGACCCAAGATGAGAATAACTTGCTACCTCCAATAGAATAATGGAGACGGAGAAATGGGAAAGAGTAGAAGAGAAAACTCAAAATTCAACATACTGGAATTTAAAACAAACAAACAAACAAAGAGTGGGTTTTAGAGCCTACCTTTTTAGCTCTCCAACAGTGATTGAATGTAACTATGGAATCCTTCAATGCACCATACCTCCATATTTGAAAAGAGAAAACAAAATTTGTGGTATACCTAAGTTTCATAGCACAGAGAGGAAAAAACACCATACCCAAACATAAATCGGAATGTGTGAACAAGAGACAAACAAACATCATTTAAATCCTTGAATAAGAGGATTTATAAATGTGTATCTAGAGAAAACACAGACATCTAGGGGCCTTGACACTAAGCCAATGTGCATAACTAGAGTTGAAATAGAGGGCATAGAAGTCAAGTGTTATTCCTCCATCACTAATCCATCTAGACGCAACAAAAACAACAAACACATCATAGATACATGGACATACCTGTGCATAGATGGCAAACATAAGAAAATTCCAGAGCCTAAGCAAATTGAATAATAGCCACAACATGAATATGGATTTCTGTTATTATTGGTTTTTGGGGGCTTTGGACAAATAAGTCCTCTGAAACTCTTTATAAGAAAGGTGAGCTCATTGTAATAGACACACCAATTAATCATAAGATCAATGTGTGTTATTGTGTAATCTCTTCTATGTTCCTTGTGATGTAAGATTTCTAGGGTTTCTAGTTCTTGTTACATGATATCAGGACAGACGATAAGCCGGCCCTAAGCTATCATTTCACGTAGTGGGAGATCAATCGTGGGACTCATCTCCATACAGCCATCATGTTGGATTTGTCTTCCCCATGGCGATTCTAGACATTAATTGAATCCTATTGTCGATTGGGCAAGGAATTAGACGCCAATAAGGAGCAGCCATCACAATAGAAGCCAGATGCCAAGGAGCAACTACCACAATAAAAGCCAGACGCAACATACAATGGATTACTCATGGACCATCTAATGGAAGAAAGAAAACAAACAAAGGAGTTGTGCTCTGTCCATTATTTACAGAGATATATCGTCAAGACTGAGTCGTCAATCTCAACCAGTACAAGTCGTCGAGAGTACATGATCGTCGCCAAAGAAAAATCATGCAATTGTACAAACATTTATGCCATGCCAATGTTTTAAAACTCAGATTCGAAATCGATCAAGGGTCAACTCAAACTCGGACTCAAACTTAGAATCGGTAATGAATCAACCAATTTGAATTTAATGACTCAGTTTACTAAAAAACACAATATTTAAATTTAAAAAAAAATAATGTTCTATTTTTATTTCATTTAATGATTTGAATTTAATGACTCGATTGAATTTAATGATTTTGTTGTTGGATTTCAATTTATTGTTCTATTTTTACTTCTTCGTAAACCTTGACGAACGACTTTTTCCTCACAGAGCAGAAAAGGCTCTGATACATGTTAATTTTACTAAAACCAAATATGATCTTTGTTCTGATAATTAACTAATTAATTATGAACAAAAAAATACATTGATTTCTTAACAAATTACGTTGTGGAAAATAAATAGAAATCATCACATTTCACCCACGTTTATCGTGGAAAACCCCAACTGAAGAAAAACCAGCAACAAATGATTTTATTAAAGATAAAATCATGGGCTCCCATCCCAGGAAGATGGCCCACTGAGGAATTAAAAAATAGTAAATACCCTAGCCTACCAATCCTCAAGATCAGTCCTTCGATCTTGCTAGCTCGATGCTCTCTCTCTTACTTCCCCTTTGGTCCTTTTCCTCTAACCATGCCCCTACAACTGCACACTTGGCTAAAAGTCCTCCAACCACTCAATGAGATCTCACTCATTATGTATGATTGTTGTGTGTCTCCTCCTCTCCTTTGGCTTCCTTTTATAGCATCTCAATGACCAAAACCCTAACCCTAGATCCCCAAAGTGATCAATGGTTGAAATTAGATCTCAAGCCTCACTTAAGATCAACAATTGTGAATTAATCTTAAGTTCACTTTTTAGTCATTAGCTAATATTAAGTTAATTAATGTGTTTTTCCTAAGTTAGTGTTCTGAAAGAGATACAAAAGTCACTTGCTCAACAAAGCAAGTACCCAGAGAGGTGTTCTGGATGACTCATGCATGTCTAACACCTGGCCTATGCAAAAGTACATGTCCGAGCTGCAATCATCAATAGCATGCAGATTTGCAAGAAGAGATTTTCATCAGACAACACCTGGCTCTATTCAAAATAAATCCAATCTTGTTTGATGCCTTAAGAAATCACTTTATGGCCCTGAGCAAGCTCCTCAAGCTTGGTATTCTAAAACGGATAGCTTTCTTCTTGACACAAGCTTCTCATAATACCAAGAAAGTGGGTAACCATCTCATAATACTTGTTCTCTATGTTGATGACCTTATACTCACTAGAAGTGATCCCAAACATATAACCAATGTGAAATCTAATCTTTAAAAGAAATTTGAAATGACAGACTTGGGAAATTTGCATTATTTTCTTGGCCTCCACGTCTTTCAAACCAAGGAATTTCCCTTTCCCAGTCTAAGTATGTAATGTCCTCTTCTACTCAAGCACAGAGGACCATCCCGCTAACCTATATAATTCCCATAGGTTCGAGCGGGTACTGACATTTAGGGAATTGACTAAGGATTATTCCATTTACACCATAAGAAGATCTTAATCATGGTTATTAGATCATCTGTAGGTAAATGAGGGCCACAGGAACTAGGGGCCACCTGCATACATGGCATGCAAGCCATATTTCATGTTGCATGCATTGAAACACCTTTATTGAGCTTTCATACACACAGAAAGCACTGCATGCAAGTCAACTGGAAATTGGAAGAGAAAAGCGACCTAGTCATGCAAAAGTTAGGTCAGGCCATGTGAAAGTTATAAAAGAAAGGGAAAGTGAGTGAGTAAGGCCTGCTTATTGATTATTGATTTGAGAAGTCGACTTAGAGAGCTCGGAGAGCCATTTTAGGGTTGAGGGCACAACACTCAACCATTAAGTGTATTTCGGAAGTGAAATCTATCTGCCCTAGTCACTATCATGATTGGATCATCCAGATTTAGCATTACTACTATCATCAGGCATCATTCTTCAGCATTCCGCAGGGATCAAGCTATTTACAGGATCAAGGTAACTTGCCATCCTTGCATGGACGAATTGCACAAGTGAGACATCTTCATATCTCATTCTACAGTGATCCTTTTGTTTGCATGTCAGCTTCATCCTTCTGAGAGCACCACTATTACCCTAATCCCTGACACGGGCTTTCTATTCGGATCCAGGAGCAAGTTATCATCACCATCACTATTCAAAGGGCACCTTCTCCTGCATGGGCAACTTTCCTTGAGACATTGATCAGAGGGGCAATATAACCTAGTACCAGCTTCCAGCAGTAATCCAGCATCTTTGGAGCAGTTATTATCCACATCTTATTCTGAGAAAGGTGCATTATTGGAGTGAGACCTTTCCATATCTCGTCCGACCCTTGGCATATTTCTTGCATGTTGATCTCATATTGAACTACATCCACTACTTCACCTGTTGGTACGTACATGCATCTTTTATATCCCTATTTATAGCATTTTTTATTATTTGGGTTATTTAGGGGTTGGCAAACCCATGCATGCGCATGCAAGCATAGTTTAGTACATGCATTCATGTTTACTTCAAGTATTGGGCAATAGAGATTACTAGCAAGCAACAAAACTCCATAAAACAAACAGAAATATCAGTTGGAACATTACAGTGGTATCAGAGCATGTTCCTCGCCAGCTCTGGGAGCATGCAGTTGTGAATAGTAACTGAATACAGAGGACCCACACAATATTACTTACAAGAGGCAGAGGTTTCGGAACAATGGAAGGAGATAAGAAGAGGAGTTAGAGGATATAGAACTGGGAGATACAGAAACTCAATTTGGAAAAGGTAAAGGTAAAGAAACAATGGCAGATGGTGATAAAATGGCTTTCACTAGCCTCCTTTCTGCTTTAAAGGAACTAACTTCAGGACATAAAGAAATGTTGACTGCCAACAACAAATTGGCAGATAAATCAGGGCCCACCACACATAGTCTTCTATTCCCCAACAGTGGTCGGGAATCCACAAGTAGCAGTGGGGAACAATTACATACTAATATGCAGAGTCACCCTCATCTCTACAATAGGTCCTCCAGACCTACCATGCCACAATTCTTGGACAGCCCGACAACAGTGCCAATAATACAGGTAGAGCGAGAAGAACCAATGGGGGCATATTTACGAGAGTACAGAGCACTCGGAGATGACTTCTAGTCAGCCATGACCTTTACAGATTTTTGTCATTTTAAGTGTAAGAACAGACCAAGAGCTTATAAAAGGGCTTTCAACCAGAACTATAAATTACATCGCACAGTAGGGAAACCAATTGTTCCTACCTTTGATGGGACCCGAAATGGCCCAGCGCGGAATTAGGTACAGAAGTTGGACACTAACTTCCAAATCAACCCCATGATGGATATAGATGCCATTAAGTTGGCTACCTTGCATTTGGATGGGGAAGACCATGAGTGGTGGTACAACGGGCTAGTGACATGTAGTCCAGAATCATTCATATCTAAGTTCCAAAGGGTAGCAGTCATGGTGACAAATATTTCAGAGAGCAGGTTAATTATGTTGTTCACAGAGGCTCTCATTGAACCCTTACGTGGATGGGTTAAGGCTTATAGACCCACCACCTTGTCTGATGCCATCAGTCGTACCAGAGATTTACAAGATTCAGTTCCCAAAAATATGTTTCCTCCCAGAACCAATTTTCTTATAAATGATAAGGCAATGAAACCCTTCCAAAACGAATGGCCTAAGAAAGAGTGGACGGACAATGATACCCGCCAAGACCTTAGAAGAAAGAAATTGTGTTTCAGTTGTTAGGAACCATGGATACCAGGTGTTTAGGGAACGGAAAGGCTCACCACACAAAGGTATTCTCCGAAAGTGGAGAGGACGAGGATGATCAGGACCGGGAACAAGGAGAGACACTTTATGCAGTAGAGGAGGAGCAATCTCCTGAGCGTACATAGAGAGGTGTCATTGCTACACTCTCTAGAGTTCCTAGATTCCACACTCTTCGGATAAGAGGTGTCATACAGGGTAACAGAGTTGGAGTGTTGATAGATGGTGGGGCATCCCACAACTTTATTGATGCTTCCTGGATAAAAAGGAAAGGTATTCTGACTGAGAGGTTTGATGGATTTACAGTATCCGCAGCAGGTAACCACCCCATGGAGCGTAATCAGAGAATTCCAAAATTGAACGTGACTCTAGAAAACTATACAGTGACAGACATTTTATGTGGTTGATGTGTTGGACACAATGGCACAATGAGAGAGGGGGGTGAATCAGTATGCTAGTACTTCTATTAATTTTCACTTCTCAAAACTTAAACAATAGTTCATCATTTGCATAACACTATCAAGTACATTATCATTTATCAACTCATCAACAAATGTCATAAATCTACATAAGCATGTCATCAACATATATCATAACAAGAGACACATCACAAGATAAGTATAATAAACTTTGTTCATGATTTTATATGAAGTACAATGGAAGACTTCAATCTTCGCGATTACATCAGCACCTACTAACTAAAGAGCACCAACTCTAACAACAGGGCCCAGCCTGGTTTTCTTAGCTCCAACTAAGAAGAGGTGTGTTATGATGGTACCAGCACCAGCGTACCTGCAAAGGTGCCCCAAGGAGAGGGTGCCTTTTTTTTACCAAGAGGGGCATTTAGCCAGCTTATTCTGAGGTAGGGGTATGGCCAGACCCTCTGGTTTCTCCTTTGAAAGAACTATGGCTTAGTGGCATCGCTGACTGCCTCATGAAAGGGTTTGAAACCCTAAGGCTGGTGTTCGGGGCTTCCAGGGATTGATCACTGGGTCACATGACCCCGACCTTGTTTTATCACTCTAACGACAGTTTCTTCAGCACTGACACGCATGCTTATCCTTCAGAGCATCTCCAGCATCCTCCTGGCCCTCCAGCTCACTAGCACCCTCTCTTTGGGCCCCTCTGTAGAGGATGGCGTCATCCTTCTTGGCAGACTATATGCTTGCTAAAGGTGGGGCGCGTTAAGGGTTTTCATCTTTGTTGGGGTTAGTTGGGGTTGACGACCCCCCCCCCCCCCAATGCAGTCTAGCCTTCAATTCAGTCTGATATGGCCTTGTTCAACCATTTTGCTCATGTTTGGGTCAAATCTAGGGAAAACACCCCAATTTACCCACTCTTATCATTATTTTATATTATTTTGTTTTAATTTTAAGTTGACATTTCTAATTTCAAATTGATATTTTAAAAAGGCATGCCGGCCTGGATTTTAATTATTTTTGTAAAAGTGAGTATGAAAAATATAAATAACTTTTCCTCACTTCATTTTAAAACATCAACTTTTGGGGATAAAATCATTATGTCTACTATTTTCCCTAACTAGGGCTCTTTGAAGGGATGTGCAATCCTTGAGGAGGGTTATTTTGCAAGTTTGAAGCATTTCTTGGAATTTTTTCTATTGTTCATGTTAAATGCTAAGGTGAGGCTAGAGTTGTTTGCTAAACACATGCACATAGAGGTATCCTTACTTTTTGTTTGATGTCTCTCTATCAAATTGTATGAAAGTGATGCTTGTTAGAGTTGAATGGAAGCCATTGTTGCTTCATTTTGTCTTGATTAGCATTTCATTTTTGTCTTTGGTCACCATTGCATCCAAGCTTGAGCTTTAAGTCTTCAAGTGTTGCTAAAGCTAGGTTTCATCTGTTGATTTTTTACTGCAGCTGCGAGACCCATTCTCAGAGAGAATGGTAGCCTAGTGAGTTGACTAGGGTTCCTGGTCAAGTTAACCAGGCAGAGAATGAGTAAGACGCAAGAAGGTACCCTAGGGCCCCCAGCTGTCTCCTGGGGTTCTTGGTCGAGGACCAAGCAATTTGATGCCATGGCAGAGTCCCTAGCATGTGGCTAGGGCCCTTATTTGTCTCTAGGGTATTCTGGTCTAGACCTAGATAGTTTCTTGGTCACGAGGACTAAGCAGATCCTGCAGGTTGAGATAGAGACATCCTAGGTCCTGCAGATGGTTGATCAACATTCATCCTAGGACTGAATGCTCAGCTTGAGGCTGAGGAACATTCTCTAGGGGAATGGAGAACCTGGTCATGGACCAGATGATTGATCAACATGTCCCAGTCTAGGACTGAGGCTCAGCCTTGGGCGGAGAAGCCATTCCTTGAGAATGGAGGCACTTGGTCAGTTACCAAGATTATGATGTGTGATGTCCTCTTCTCCTAGGTCTTCAAGATGGATGAGTTAGTTGGTCTTCTCAAGGGACTGGCCACCCCTTGTGGAAGCTAATAGCATTTGACCTAAGGAGCAGTTGAGAGGACCACATGATCACATCATCTGTGTGAACCCTTCCTTATATAGTGATGATGAACTTTCAGGTTATATGGAACATTTGTACATTTGAGAGAGAGATGATTGGTTGTACCTTCTCCACCTTGGTTGATTTACTTTTGATTCTTACACCTTGTTTTTATTGGTCTTGGAGTACCTTGTCTTTGACTTGTGATTATTGAGATCATTTACCCACCTTGAGTTATTTTTTTATTTATACCACCTTGTTAATGTTTTGGTCTTATGAGGTATTATGGGTGATTGTCCACTTTTGGAACATACCCTTGGTTATTAGTCTTGTACCCACTTATTTGGTACATGACCATAGTTTATAGTTATTCTTTTTATTTTTACATTTTTTTTTGTTATCTTTTATTTTATTTTATTTTATTTTTTATTTTTTATTTTTTATATTTTATATTTTTATATTTTATTTTTTATTTTTTATATTTTATATTTTTATATTTTATTTTTTATTTTTTATTATTTTTATGTTTTATTCCTTTTTTATTTTTATCTTTTTATCTTTTGATTCTTCCCTAATTTAAAGGATTAAATTATTAACCCTTCTAGAAGATCTATGCTCCTATTTATTGAGTCTTTTTGTTCATCATTTAGTAAGATGATACACAACATTTATCTCAGCTCTCTGCTGCTTGACGTCAAGTGTCTTGTGGAGTTTATTGCTGCTGTTTTTCTTAACTGTTGATGTCACCCTATTGCTGAAGATTGTCACTCATCCCATATCTGTTTTTTAGGGCTGACGTCAAGATTATTTTTCTTTCTGAGGTTGATATATTGCAGAGAGGACCGATTTTCTGTTGGGTGCCCATTTTGCCTGAGAAGAAATCCAATCTGCTCTTTCTTGTGATTTTACTGAGGCCCGATCTACTGCTTGTGGTCTGATCTGTTTTTTAAAGGACCCAATCTGCTTTGTTGAGTTGGTTGTGACCCTATGTCACCTCTGAACCTCAGCTGTGACCTTCATCTTCCTGCTGGTTACTGATTTGTGAAGGTCGTGAGGTCTGGGGTTCAGATCTGCCTGTTGTGGTGGTAGATTTATTTGCTGAGGGCTGTACTGAATTAGTGTGGCCCATATATATCAAATCACATGTGTCATTTCAGATCTATACTATTGTCATGCTATTGCTGAAGACAAATTTAGGGTCTGATTTTTTTTGTGCTGATTGATTGAGGTCATATCTTTGTCTTCACCCAGGGTTTAGACCTCTTCTGCTTACATCTATTGGACATCAATTTTACTGGATCTATATTGTAACTTTCACTGTGTTTTCTCACTGTTATTGACCTTCTTTATTTGTATGTACTACAGTCCTCTCGTCTCTCTCTCTCTCTCTGGTTTGTACTACCCTCTTAGGGTCTGCTAGTTCCCAGATTTGACTGGCCTCTTTGAGACTCAGTCTTTTACTGAAAGTAACTCTTCTGAGTATTCTTATAGGAAGGGTTTCACACCCAGGTAAGTATCTTCAGCTATATCTCTTTAATTATTATGTGATCAATTTATATATTTACATTACATGTTACTGAAGTTTAATTCAACACAGTGATCTAACTGATAGTGTTAAAATTACCCTAACACGGTAACCGACCTGATAGTGCTAAAGTGTGAAGTTGAAAGAGATGAAATTTATATTATGTTAGATTTTTACTACTGCATTCAATGTTTGTAAATGTTTATTAAATGTATTTCTGCATTAAAGTATATTGATTTATTATTCTTTTGCATATAACCCTAACTTGATGAAAATTTAACATGGTATCAGAGCGTAGGTCTTGTAGCTAACTCTGTTTTGCAGGCTAACAGACTCTACATAGATCATAAGGTAAGGGTTTGTGCCCTATTCAACTTGACTACAAGTTTACAAATGTACTTGGCAAGTTGACTGTAAGGATTTGAGATGGCTTCTAACTCAGTAAAGGTAGAAGATAGGCTTGAAGGAGCCTCAAACTTTAATGCATGGAAGGCTAGGGTCTTAAATATTTTGGAAGAAAGTGACTTGGATGAATTAGTCACTAATGTTGTGGAAGAACCCACAACAGCTCAAGGAAGAGCAGCATTTAAGAAGAAGCAAGCTAAAGCAAAGACGGTGATCTTTGACTCGATCAAAGATAATTTGATGCCTATAATAGCTCTTCTAAGGACAGCTAAGGAATGCTTTGATGCCCTAGCTAATCTCTATGAGAAGAAGGCACCTACTCAGAAGAGGGTCTTGAAGAAGCAACTTCGTTCATTAAAGATGGAGGATAAAGAATCGGTTGCTTCCTTCTTCTCTAAGATTGCTCAGTTAAAGGATCAACTCATGGCAATCGGAGTTGAAGTAGATGATGATGATCTTGTACAAACAGCAGTAGATGGTCTCCCTACATCTTGGGAGACAATCCTTTCAGCAGTAAATGGAAGAGAATCACAACCAAACTTTGATAGGTTGTGGCATGATTGCCTAGAAGAAAAAGGCAGAATCCAGAGTAGATCTGGACCCCCAACTGAAAAGAACCTTGCTCTCACTGCCAAGACAAAGAAAGAAAGAAATCTCCCTCAACACCAGAACAAAGGTAGGAGACCTTAAGGTAAGCACTCTTTCAAGTCAAAAGTAAGATGTTTTAAATGTAACAAGATTGGTCATTATGCAAATGTTTGTAGAAATCCTCCTAACAAGAATTGGCATAAAGGGAAGCATCATGCTTCAACTGCTGCAGAAGAAGAAGAGCCTCAACAAAAGAAATTTAAAGAGACCAAAGAAAAAGATCAAAGAGAGTACTACTTGATTTCAGCACTCTCAAGCTCCATCTCCCACTCATCAAACTCATGGTGGATTGACAATGGGGCCACCAAGCATATGACTAGATACAAACAGGCACCTGTAGGTTACAAGGCCAAGAAGTTTAATGCAAAAGTGGAGATGGGCAATAGAAGTACCTTTGAAATAAAAGGAGTTGGTTCAACGACCTTAACGCTTGATTCAGGTACATTACTTCATGTTGAGGAAATTTTATTTGTTCCTGGTTTAAAGAGGAACGTTCTTTCAGTGGCAATGTTAGAAGACAAGGGGTTCTCGGTAGCCTTCTCTGAAGGGAATGTATTAGTATGGGCTAAAGGTGAAAATTTAAGCTCGGCTTTTGAGATTGGTATCCGTGAGGGGGACCTTTATAGAGTCCCAGGATATGTTGTTAAATCTCTATTTAATCACCCTTGTCAAGTTTCAGAGATCAAGAGGGAGTCCTTCAATGGCTCAAATTTAGAAGCTCATAAGACTCGTTGTTCAGAGAAGCAGAGGGAGAAGGCCAAGATGCCTTCATTTGATCTCACGAAGGAACCTATTGAGAGGTTCCAAGATTGCCCCAGTAGGAGCCATGTCACTGATTCAAGTTCATCCACTAATGTGGAGTTAGCCAAACCTCAGGTTTGGAAAGATGCTATTCAATTGAAAATGGATAATGATATATGGAAAGTAATTCTCAGACAACAAGGGAAGTCAGGTATAACTTCAAATTGGATCTATAAGATCAAAGTATTTGCTGACATTCAAAGCTCCTTGAAGCTTTCAGAAAATCATGTACTCTATGACAGGTTGTTTAACCATGACAAGGACATGGTGCAATTGTCAGCTGTGTTGACTAAGCCTTTGTCTTTGACAAGCTTAGTGTTGCTGAGAGGGAGTGTTGATTTTTTACTGCAGCTGAGAGACCCATTCTCAGAGAGAATGGTACCCTAGTGAGTTTACTAGGGTTCCTGGTCAAGTTAACCAGGCAGAGTATGAGTAAGACCCAAGAAGGTACCCTAGGGCCCCCAGCTGTCTCCTGGGGTTCTTGGTCGAGGACCAAGCAGTTTGATGCCATGGCAGAGTCCCTAGCATGTGGCTAGGGCCCCTATTTGTCTCTAGGGTATTCTGGTCTAGACCTAGATAGTTTCTTGGTCACGAGGACCAAGCAGATCCTGCAGGTTGAGACAGAGACATCCTAGGTCCTGCAGATGGTTGATCAACATTCATCCTAGGACTGAATGCTCAGCTTGGGGCTGAGGAACATTCTCTAGGAGAATGGAGAACCTGGTCATGGACCAGATGATTGATCAACATGTCCCAGTCTAGGACTGAGGCTCAGCCTTGGGTGGAGAAGCCATTCCTTGAGAATGGAGGCACTTGGTCAGTTACCAAGATTATGATGTGTGATGTCCTCTTCTCCTAGGTCTTCGAGATGGATGAGTTAGTTGGTCTTCTCAAGGGACTGGCCACCCCTTGTGGAAGCTACTAACATTTGACCTAAGGAGCAGTTGAGAGGACCACATGATCACATCATCTATGTGAACCCTTCCTTATACAGTGATGATGAACTTTCAGGTTATATGGAACATTTGTACATTTGAGAGAGAGATGATTGGTTGTACCTTCTCCACCTTGGTTGATTTACTTTTGATTCTTACACCTTGATTTTAATTCAACACAGTGATCTAACTGATAGTGTTAAAATTACCCTAACACAGTGACCGACCTGATAGTGCTAAAGTGTGAAGTTGAAAGAGATGAAATTTATGTTATGTTAGATTTTTACTACTGCATTCAATGTTTGTAAATGTTTATTAAATGTATTTCTGCATTAAAGTATATTGATTTATTATTCTTCTGCATATAACCCTAACTTGATGAAAATTTAACATCATCAACAAATCCTAGAGATTTTTGAGGTTAGCCCTAGTTGCCAAGCTTGCCAAGTACCATCGCAAAGAGGGTAGCTCCTCTCATTGATGCCCTAGGGTTGGCTAGATAGTTTTCTCTTGAAACCCTAAGTTGTTCATCTACATTCTAACCTACTTTTCTGAGTTTTACCTTGTAAATATTATCCTAGATTAGGCTTGATTATTTGATTTTCCGAGTTAATGGTTAAATTTAAGTATTAAAACCTAATTTCTGAGTTATTTGTATTTTAGAAATTATTATAAAAACTTATTTTTAACCCTAAATTTATGTTGAAAACCTAGCTGCAGACCTACAGACCCCTACAACTTTCTCCTTAGCCTGTGCTTGCCTTCGTCCTCCCTTCCACCACACTCGGCCTCCCTTCCTTGTGTCCTTCAGACCTTCGGCCTCCCCTTAAGTCTCCTCCTTGCCCTAGATCGCAGCTCCCTTTCACAGCTCAGCCTTGTTGTAACTCTCCTCTTCCCACAGTCCGACCCCTTCTCCGAATTCTGTTGCAGCCCTACCACAGTCCTTTTCCTTCCATCTCTCCAACCCGCCTTCCTTTCCTCCCTCCTTCCTTTCACAGCTCCATCTTTCCTTATCCTTCTCTCCACCCCATCCTTCTATCTCTCTTCCCACCATTCCTCCTTCCCCTATCCCCCCATCCATCTCCTTCGCTGCCCTATCCATATCCTTTCTCCATCCTTTTGGCTACCCCTTTCTCCCATCCTTCACCAACCCTTTTTCTATCTATACACAGGTCTGCAAATTAAAAATTGCAGACCCTGTGTGCCCTGATTGTCATCTTTATACACACACATATAACACAAAACAAAGCTAGGTTTCAGTGCTTTTAATTCATAGTTATTTAGCTAGCAACTTTCTTCATTTTTATGCATTGTTAATGATGATTGATTGTGTATAGCTCTCTCAGAAATTCCACATATGGATCTGCATTTTATTTCTAATTCAGATTATATTTGGCTTCAAATGGTTAAAACTAGTTACTAAGTGAAGTAAATCAATGCTAAGTTGTTGAATGGTGAATGATGCATATGCCTTTCACTCAATGCTTTGATCTAATCCAATGAACGACTTTGAAAACTACATTTTGGGTACATTTTTGGTTGGTGGTTGTTCACAATACAGTCTTTTGATCCTGCATTGGCTGTTATATTACAGGGGTACACTTTGTCTATAAATACCCTCCAGCTATGATAAATGATACCTATTGGACGATATTTAAGCATTACATTACATTGCTAATGGTTATATAGTTCTTATGTTGACTATTGATATGAATAATTAGTCTTTCATACATGTCAATCTTGGATCGGTCTCATTGAATATCTATATTGGTGAACTATTCTTGATAATCTAAGCTCAATTGATAATTACATTATTCTTGGACTAATTTGCACTTTAGATTCTGGCATTGATTGAGTAACTTGCTTGCGTATTGACTCCATTTAGGCACTGGTCTAACTAATAAGTTGCATATAGAACATAGTCTTGTGGTTGTACTAGTTTCCTGCAGAATTCCATAAGGATACTTCTCCTTGGAGGTTTCGACTTCCGAAGAAGTTAGAACAGTGACCGAGGTCACATTGGGTCACTGATCTTATTTTTGTTTACTGGGAATTAGCCCTGCTAATTTGCCCGGTAACAAGGTGCAAGACCCAGCTTGCCTTCCAATCTTCTGCTACTCAATCAAATGCTACTTATTCAACTGCTGTCATCAACTTGTCACTGACATCAACCTGTCACTTCTATCACAATCAAGTCTTCAAGTCTGCCCAACTACTAATGCTGCTCATGTCATCTCATCCCAAGTATTCAAAGATTCTACACATGCACGGAAAATGTCTTCAAATGCACTTCTACCCACTGATCATGCCAAGTCACCCGTCACTTACATAGTAGAATTGATTAGCTTGCCTTTCAAACTGATTCCAAGGTGTCGGCAGCTTTTTATGTCTCCAAATATGGTTGAGATACACAACACATGCTGCTCATGCCAGATCTTCAAATAAATGCTGATCTAGTATTCTGTCAACCCAAATTTCAGACCTTAAAATAATACAATTCAGAACTCTTTGCTGCGGCTGCCTCAGTCTCTTGTATATCCGAAAATCAGAGCTAAAAGCTTTCTTCTTCAACTTTTTACTACTGCTGCTCCTCAGTCCCAAATTTCAGAGGTATATCACATGCAAACCTGACTGCTGCTACTTCTTGGCTATTCCACAACCGAAATTCAGAACTCAGAGATCACCTGCTATTTGTATCATTCCACTGTGATAGAGATCAGAATTGGAGGCTGTGATAGACTTCGGAAGCTTGACAGGTTTTATGTGACATGTAACTTCATTAAAATTGCCTCAGACTTTGTGTGAGTATACTATTGCCTTCAAACCCTTCCTCAAGCTGTGGCTGCCTCGGTCTCTTGTATATCCGAAAATCAGAGCTAAAACTTTCTTCTTCAAATTTTTACTACTGCTGCTCCTCAGTCCCAAATTTCAGAGGTATATCACATACAAACCTGACTGCTGCTACTTCTTGGCTATTCCACCACCGAAATTCAGAACTCAGAGATCACCTGCTATTTGTATCATTCCACTGTGATAGAGATCAGAATTGGAGACTGTGATAGACTTTGGATGCTTGACAGGTTTTATGTGACATGTAACTTCATTAAAATTGCCTCAGAATTTGTGTGAGTATACTGTTGCCTTCAAAAGTTCAAACCCTTAATTCCTCAAGCTGTGGCTGCCTCAGACATCATCCAAAATAGAATTACAGTCTTAAATAGAAGTCACATGATTTTGTAGTGGAGCCACCGAAAATTTGATTGATTGTACCTCAGAGATAATCAAAAATTTCAGAGGAGATAATCAATACATTGAACTGCGGCAGCCTCAGTAGCCTATGTACCCAAAATTCAGAGCTCATGTTGTATCTCAGCTCACCCGAAAATCAGAGAAGGATTCTTAAAAATGTGTGTAAAATGAATGGAATAATAGTGTATAAATATAGGTTCAAATTTTGACTTCAAACTGAGTCGACCTGCAAAAGTTGTTTTAAATTAATATCATTTTGAAACTAATTTTGACTAGGCCGACTTGTTAATTCTTCATGGTTTTGCAATGGGCTTTGTCATCATCAAGCATGTAGAATTTCTTCAAGCAAGGTGAACTATGATCAAGATTATGCTTCATCTAATCTCCATGGGGTTCATACAACAAGTACTATCATTCCACATCAAAGTCCAATTCCAAGGTCCTCATACAAGCCACCAATGGTCTTCCTCACATACTCATGGGCTTCAAAGCAAAGATCCATCAAAATTCAAGGACTACATGCCATGTTAAGGGCTCCAAAGGCATGTGCATTTCTTATCTCCATGGTTTTCTTACCAAGTACAAGTACAAGTGGACTCCATCAACAAGTGTGTGGTCTCCATGACTCAAACCATGTCCAAAAGTTCCATGACCCCAATCAAGCCGCAAATGACCACAGAATGGGTCATTTGGACCACCTAGTGCTCCAAAGCACACACCAACTGTGAATGGGCTCCAATACCCAAACTACCATGTCCTGCTTGCCATGTCATCAACCTTTGTCACTCCTTTGTCATTAATGACAACCATGCTCAACATGATGTACCGGACATGAATGTGGTATTGGGAGTTCAGTGGCTTATTCCATTGGAAAGTATTCTACAAACTACCAGACCATGGAGATGGAGTTTCAGGGAACAGAAGGACAGAGAGTGGTTTTGAGAGGTATGAATACCTAACCTCCTAGAGCAGTTTCATCGCACAGGATGGAGGCCGTGCTCCAACAGGGAGACATAGTGTTGGCGGCAGAGAGCTTGGTTACTTTCAGAAAGCCACACAACATCCAACATACATACAGGCACTATTGCAGGAGCATAAAAAAGTATTTGGAGATCTTCCATCAGGTAGGCCTCCAGATCTAGGATTTGAGCACATTATTGAGTTAGAGGAGGGGACTCAAGCAGTCATCACTACCCCTTACTAACACTCCAAAAGATATAAAGATGAAATTGAAAATACGATCAAGGAGTCGCTCAAATTGGGTTACATAAAACCTAGCTCCAGTCCATTTGCATCCTAAGTGGTGTTAGTAAAAAAGAAGGGTGGGACCTTACGCATGTGCATTGATTATAGGGCGCTTAACAAGAAAACAATCAAAACCAGGTATCCTATCCCAAGGATCGATGAATTGATGGATGAACTACAGGGGGCATGTAATGTCCTCTTTTGCTTACGCACAGAAGACCATCTCACTAACCTATCGGATTCCCATAGGTTCGAGCAAGCATTGACATTCAGAGAATTGACTAAGGATTGATGCCATTTACACCATAAGAAGACCTTAATCATGGTTATTAGATCATCAGTAGATAAATAAGGGCCACAGGAACTAATGGCCACCTGCATGCATGGTATGCAGGCCATATTTCATGTTGAATACACTGAAACACCTTTATTGAGCTTCCATGCACACAGGAAGCACTGCATGCAAGTTAACTAGAAATTAGAAGAGAAAGCGACCTAGTCATGCAAAAGTTAGGTCAGGCTGGGTGAAAGTTATAAAAGAAAGGTAAAGTGAGTGAGTAAGGACTGCATATAAGATTATTGATTTGAGAAGACGATTTGGAGAGCTCAATGAGCCATTTAGGGTTGAGGGCACACCACTCAACCATTCAATGTATTTCGGCAGCGAAATCTATCTGCCCTAGTCACTATCAGGGTTGAATCATCTAGATCAAAGCTACTGGGAATCACGTGGGCCCCCTCGCTTCACTCCCAATTCGCGATCCGGAAGGAATTGATGAGGAATCGATCCCAGAATCGTGATTCCTCATCGATTCCTCCCGAGAGCGATTTGGTAATTCGCGATTCCTTGGGCAAAAAAACGATCCCTAGTTTTCCAGGGATCGATGAGGAATCGATCCCTGAGCGATTCCGGATCGATTCCTCATCTATCCCTGAGTGATTCCGGGCATAAAAAATCGCTCTCGGACCGATTCTGCAGGATTGGCGGACTCCATCACGATATTTTTTATTTTTGCATTTTTTTTTTTTTTTTGGATGGGCTAGGGTTACTTTGGGCAAATAAAGGATGTTGGAGTCCATTTGGACTCATTCCATTACTCATTTCATTGATTGGGAAGAGCTTTGAGCTTTGAGTGGGTTTGCTAGTTGTTTGAGATCTTTGAGCTTTGAGTGGGAGATTGAAGGGGAGATTGAAGGCTTCTATTTGGGAGAGCTTGCAAGGGAGATTGAAGCTTCCATAAAGACATTCAACCACCATTGAAGAGCTAAAAGGTAGGCTCTAAAAACTCAATCTTTGTTTGTTTTTTAAATTTTTTTTCACTATGTTAAAAAATTTAAACCTTGCAATGTTCTCTTCTCCTACTCTTTTCAATATCTTCTTCTCCATCATTCTATTGCAGGAAACAAGTGACTCTCGTCTTGAATCAAGAAACATGATGGGTATGTGGTTTTGGTTTTTCATTCCACTTCTTCTCATTATGATGGTGTTGGGAAGTAGATATGGTGGTGGTAGTGATGAGGGGGAAGAGGTAGAGAGTGACACACACCATGGAGAAGAGGAGGAAGGGGAAGAGGGTGATGATGATGAGAATGAGAGTGATGTGGGACAAAAACAAAAAGACACAACACCTTTGTGGAAGTACGTGACAAGGCTAGGGGGAGGGAGAGGGGGTGGAACCACAAAGTTTATATGCCCCCATTGTAATAAGACTTACACAGATTCATATACCCGGGTGAGAAAGCATTTGTGTGGGATTATGCCATGCGATCAAGGTAAGTATACTGGAGTCAAAACTTGTGACAAAGTGGCAGCTAAAGAGAGAAGCAAATACAAGATGGAAGAAGAGGCCGCTCAAAACAACTCCAAGAGATCAAGGGTTGAATCTGAATCCCCACAGAGAATGTTTGGTAGTGGAGCTGGATCATCATCGGCTCGATTGGGACACTCATCTCCCCATGGAATCTCGCCTATGTGAAGAACATTATCAGATTTCCTTGACCAAGGTTGTAGAGATGATGTGGATTCAAAAGTTTATAGGTTTCTCTATCAATGTGGTGTGCCATTCAATGTTCTTCGCTCACCCTATTGGCATGAAATGGTACAAGCCATCAATGGTGCCCCTCAAGGATACAGAAGCCCTAGGTATGACAAAGCTAGAACTGTGGGAATTGACAGGGAAAGAGCAAAAATCAACGGTGCTCTTGGAAAGTTTACAAATGATTGGTCCAACTATGGGGTATCCATTGTATCTGATGGGTGGACAAATGTTAAATGCAAGCCATTGATAAATATTCTTGGCGTTTCTGCTAGCGATGCGATCTTCCTTTCAGCCCATGACTACTCAGATCGCTATAAGACCAGTATTAATATTGCACAACCTTTACTTAAAACCATTCAGGAGATTGGGCCATACAATGTCATTCAAGTCATCATTGATAATGCAGCTAATTGTAAGGCAGCAGGAGCAATCATTGAGGATAAGTATCCCAACATATTTTGGTCAGGGTGTTTGGTTCACACATTGAACCTTTTAATGCATGATATTGTTAAGATGAAGGACCCTAATTACCGATGGATTGGTGCCTTGTACAAGAGAGGAAAGAAAATGATCAAATTTACTACCAATCATAGCATGGCCCACCACATTTTTCGCAATCACTCTAGGTTGGAGCTATTGAAGATTGCAAAGACTAGATTTGCTAGCTACTACCTCACCTTCAGGAGGATTTTGAAGGTAAGAGAGCCATTGGTTGGTATGGTCTCAAGTGATCCATGGCAAGAATTAAAAAACAAATGTGCAAGCGCAGCTGAAAGACATGACTTTCAGGAGGTGGAGGACACCGTTCTTGAAGGTCATTTTTGGTCACGGGTTATGTATGTTCTGCAATTCACCAAGCCAGTTTATAACATGATTCGTTTTGCAGATACAGATCAACCGGTGATTGGGGAGGTATATGAGCAGATGGATAGCATGCTTGGTCAAATCAAAGACATTGTTGAGCAAAGAGATGCAATCTTGTATGACCATATTCATAAGCATGTGGTCAAAAGGTGGGATAATCTGAATGTTCCACTCCATGCCCTTGCATATGTCTTTACCCCGAAATACTATTCTCCAATTTGGCTGGCCCAACCTGCACCTGGGGGTGGAGTTAGGAAAAAACCCCACACAGATCCATAGGTGCAAAATGGGTATATGCTTGCATTAGACAAGTTGGTCCCTGATGAGGACCAAATTGAGCAAATACATTAGTGAGCATGGAGCCTTTGTTACCCTGCATGCAACCAAAGATCGAGACCGATTGGATCCTATCCGTTGGTGGAACATGTATGGCTTTGGAGCCACATATTTGCATAAATTGGCGGTGAGGGTGCTATCATAGGTTGTTAATAACTCTTCTGCAGAGAGGTGTTGGAACACCTACAACTTCATCCACAATGTAAAGAGAAACAGTCTGAATGTAGAACACGCAGGAAGCTTGGTTTATGTGCACTACAACTTGAGGTTGTTGTCCCATTATTGTGAGGCGGCCAAGAATGATAGAACATTTTTTACTTGGGACAACAATCCAGAGGAGGCTAATGTGGAGAATGGAGCCATAGCATTAGAGTGCTTGGAGGCTGAACTATTGGGTGATCATGATGATCCAATTCATACTATAGGTACCCATACAGAGATGCCACCCCCAAGCAGAAGCAGCTTTCCAGAAGCAGGAGTTTTGCCTTTAGCTTCACAATGTCCAAGTTCAGCCCGTGGGGGGCATTCATCTTCTTCTCATGTTCCACGATCACTTCCAGCAGCTCCTATTCCAGTTGTTCATCATTACCCCACAGTTTTATAATTAGTGATGGAAAGAAGACTACGGAAGAATTTTAAAACTCGACAGTTTCGAACCTTTCAAGCAGGTTCATCATTAGGAGAAGCAAATCTCACTCTCTTTTTTAGCACGGGAGAGGAAGTATAAATAATGTTTGTCTTGTTTATTAATTGGAACATGTCGGTTTTTAGTTTTTTAGGGTTTTGAGCAATCTGTTGTTTAAAATATTATTAAAAATGTTTAATACTTTAATTCTATATATAAATTTTGAGTAAATTAATGTTTAACCAATTTAATTTAATTTGTAGTTTTTTATTAATGTTTCAATGAATTCAAATTTATATAGTTTTTAGCTTTTTAATAAAATTATGAAAATTTCAATTTTATAATGTTTTATAATGTTTCAAAATGATTTTTATATTGAGTTCTAATGAGTTTTCTAATGTTTAATACTCCAAAGATAAGTTTGCTGCGAAATATTGGAGATGACAGGGACAGAGTAATACATGACATTATATACTATAAGAACATAATCTACTTAGTCATCGAATCTGCACTTAAGAAAAAGATCCTACAAGCTTCGCATAACTCACCTTTAGCAGGACACCAGGGGTTTCTTAAGACTTACAGGCAGATTAGAGAGAGGTTCTCATGGAAGGGCCTCAAGAATGATGTGATGCAGCATGTGAGGGAATGCAGTTTGTGCCAACATAATAAGATAGAGCATACTCAACCAGCAGGTCTACTACAAGCATTACCCATTCCCAAGTGTTACGTGGTACCAGTATCAGCGCACCTGTAGATATGCCCCAAGGAGATGGGGTCATTTTTCTGACCAGTAGGAGTGTTAGCCATCCTTTTTTTGAGCAAGGGTTATGGCAAGACCCTTTGGTTTCTCCCTTGGAAGTACTATGGCTTTGTAATGTTCCATTTTGATAAACTGGAACATATGACATGCAGAGCATGCGAGCCATAGCTCAAGAGTGTGCAAGCATGCATGCATGCAAAAGTAAGATGCATGCAACCATGCATGCATGCAAAAGTAAGATGCATGCAACTCAACTGGAAAATAGAAGAGAAAAGTAACTTAGGTATACAAAAGTTAGGGCATGCAAGGTCAAAGCTATAAAAGAAGGATAAAGTGAGTTACTAGGTATCTATTATTATGATTGATGATTGAGAATTGGTTTAGAGAGCTCTGAGCACTGATTTAGGGTTGAGGGCGGATTGCCCTAGCCAACATTGGTTTCGACAGTGAAATCTATCCGTCCTAATCAATCTCTTGGATGGATCATTCAGATCTATCATTCGTACTTCATCCGGAGAACATTAATTCGTATTTGAGCAGAGATTACTTATTTACAGTGTTGCTACAGTGACGTGAATAGTGCCTCTACAGTGCCATGCTACAGTGTCTCGCTACAGTACCGTGCTACAGTGCCGTGCTACATTATTTTTATGTTCTAATCTATATTTATTGTGTTCTGGGCCATACTTGCAAGTGTGAGGACCGTACTAATGATTATATGCATCATACTCTAGATCTGGGCAACTAGATTCAGTGTTGGGTTGATTATTTGCATCTTTACAAAAATATATCACTGCTGGGCAGCGCATTTACCTTCAGAACAGCCATTAATGTGTGGAGGACCCCTGGTTATGCATCGAGCTTATATATATTTTCTGTAGCAGCAAATACCCTTGTTAGTCAACACCTACAGCAAGAAGAATCACATCCTTGGTGTTTGGGGAATAGCTATACAAAACAGATCTGTATTTGGCTATTATAGAGTGGAATTGCTGCTATCTCTTGCTGCAAGAACGTTGGGTTGCTGCTGGTTATTTACCTAGGGTTTCATGCAATACTGTGGACACTTTCCAGCAGAAGCTTGGCACAAGAAGGTCTGCCCATTACTGACGAAATCTGCATGCATCAATTGCCTTTCCAGATCTGGGCGCATCTCATATTACAGTGAGAATATTAAGGCTGCTACCTATTGTCCCAAGCAACACCATAATTACATCATTGCCGACCTTTAGAGTGCTGCTACAGCTCTATTAGATCTGAAGTTATTAATATTCAATTGCATACACACATGCAAGTTGGAATCAGCGGTCACGAGCATCAACAGTCCACTGTCGACATAATTCAAGGTCAAAATTGTTCTATTTCTGATATCTGAATATTACTTGTGATTGAGTAAAAATTTCATCTATGAATTGAATAAGTGGGTTTTAGCTTATCACCTTGGACTTCAAGGTTTGAATACATATGCATATCAGCTGTTAGGTTTGATGATATTGGGTTATGATGTTTATCAATGTGGCATGCAATTAAACTATAAGAAATTACCCCTCATGCAAAACAACCAATAAAGCTACAAAATCACCGGCTACTGAAATCAAGTGAAACAAACTCAGTCAAAGTCAAAATTCCTCTACTTGGAATCTTACAGGCTTAGTGGCATAGCTGACTGCCACATGAAAGGGCTTGACGCCCTGAGGTTGGTGTCCGGGGCTTCCAGGGGTGGGTCACTGGGTCACATGACCCCCACTTTGATTTATCATCCCGGTGGCACATTTTTCAGCATTGAGGCATGTCTCTTCTCCAGGTCACCTTCCACACCCTCCTGGTCCTCCAGCTCACCAGCACCCTCTTTCCTTGGGATCCTCTTGATGATGACGTCATCCTCCATGCTAGGCCACATTGCTTGATTGGGGGGGGGGGGGGTGTTGAGAGATTTACACTATTGTTGGGGTTAGATGGCATATGACGACCCCCTTCCCCTTCGCACTCCAACCTTCAAAACAAAGTGATATGCTTATTTTTAGTTTTTTATTCATGTATGGGTAAATTCTGGGGAAAATGTCCCAAATTACCCACACATTTGATTATTTTATATTATTTTGGTTTTAATTTTAAGTTGACATTTTATAATTTCAAATTGACATTTTAAAATGCATGTCGGCCTAGATATTTTTTATATTTTTATAAAGTGAGTGTGAGAAGGTATAAATAAACTTCTCCTCACTTCATTTTAACATAACAAATTATGGGATAAAACATTTTATGTTCATTTTTGCCCTCACTGGGGCTCTTTGATTGATGCACACCTCTTGAGGAAGGGTTCTACTTGTGGTTTGGAGCAATTTTCTTGGAGTATCTTTTGTTCATGCTTCTTGCTAGGGTGATGCTAAAGTTGTTGGATTAACACATGCACAAGGAGGTATCTATGTTCTATTTTGCTGTCTTTTTGTTAATTGTTAGAGAATGATGCTTGTTTAGGGTTGAATGGTAGCCATTAAAGCTGCATTTTGTCTCAACTAGGTCATTTTCTACCTTTAATGACCATAACATTGTTAAGACCTACTCCAAAGCAGCCATTCTTGGGCTTGAGCTTTAGGTCTTCAAGTTTTGCTACACCTAGGTCTCCTTTAACACTTTTCAGGTTGTTGAGGAAGGCCCTAGTTGCCAAACTTGCCAAGTACCGTTGCAAGAGGGGAAGCCTCTTTCCTTGATGCCCTAAGATTAGGTAGAATCCTTTAAAACCCTAAGTTGCCCTACTTTCTATCTTTTTTCTAAACCCTAGTTTGTTTATTTTGTAAATGTTAGATTATTTTTCATGTATATTTGTAAAAGTTAGTTTCATTTTTATGTTTTTATGAGCTTTTTTATCCAAAAAAAAAACCCTAAAAAGGTTGGCCTAATTCATTTTTTCTGTTTCTTTCTTAACCCTAACCGCGGAATTTTCTTTGCCCTAGCGGCCCTCCTTCTTTCCCTCTCCTACCTTCACTCTCCTCTCCTTCCAGCTCGCCTTCCTCCCTTCTTTTTTTCTCCACCTTCGCCCCCTTTCATTTCCAGCTTGGCCCTCCTCTTCCCTTTCTCCTCACACCCTCGCTTCTCCTTTCTTCTTCGCTCATCCCCTCTTCTCTTCCCTTTTTCTCTTCGCTGCCCTTTCCTTTCCGTCGCCTCTCCTTCATCCTCATCCCTTCACCATCATCCTTAACCACTCCTCTATCTTCTTTCCTATCCGCCTCCTCTATCTTCTTTCCTATCCGCCCCACCCCCTTTTTCTTTCTCCTTTCCATCCTACCTTTTCTTCCCTCCTTCCTTCTTACCACACTACCTGCGACCTAGCCCTAAGGGCTCCCCTTTGCTTTCAGCCTCCTCCCACCATGTCTTCCAAGGGAACGGCCCTGTTTAGTAACCCCCTTAAACTCGGTTGAGCAGTTTTCTCCCAAGGTCTGTTCCAAAAGGGCTGCCTTCTTTGACTGTCCCATAACCTTACCTTACAGCTATGCATGCAGTCGAAAACAGGATTAAGTGGATGTACATTTTACGTGTCAAATTGTGGGCTAATATTGTGTAATTAAAGGTCTGAAATCTGCCTTAAAGAAGCTCTGAAAGTTTCGTTACAGTCTGGTTCTTTTACAATTTCATAACTCAGATAATTGGACTTTACATTGCATACTTTTTTGGGAGATCTCAATTGCTACAAACCTGACTTTTAAGAGAGGAGACAATTCTGCCATCCTAAAGTTTTGAATTCAGTGTTACATACAGTATGCCATCTTTAAAATCAAATGCATGACCATTGAAGTATGAAGTGGTATAGGAAATAGGTGATAAAATTCATGCTTCTCTCCTTATCACTCTACATACAGCATGACCGTTGAAGGATGAAGTGGTATAGGAAATAGGTGATATTATTCATGCTTCTCTCCTTATCACTCTACATACGGTAACTACCTTACTGCTGATAATACATTTCTGATATGTGCCTGCGGGCAAGATAGCGGAGTAAAGGTGCAAGTGATTACTTTATCCTTTTGTGATTTCTATTATTGCTAATCATTATCCTACTGCTGTCTATGTTATTGTATTAGGTCTGTAAAGAGACTGTGATTGAGTACTAGTATAACTCTATAAAACTTCAAGTTCTTAAAGTCGTAGATAAGTGCAAATCTTGATCAGTTTACCATTGTTAACCCCTATCATACTGTACATATCAGTCCTTTAAAAATGCTATTGGTAATTACACCCCTGTGTCATTGAAGGTTCATGGTTTAAGCTAAATATTCATGAATGATATTGCTTATATGCTAAGATACTATTGAGTGTTCTACTACTGTATTTGCGCACATTTACTCGATATTGTTGCATGTTGGCACTTCCACTTGATTGGGTTGTCGAACATTGATGAATAATCTTTCTTACATGCTAATACATAATTAATTGTCTCCTTTACTAATCATTTACATCAGTGAGTTAAATGCTTGCATTTGATACACCTTATCTCTGCATCTACAAACACTAAACTTTAAGTAATATGTCTTCTTCATTCGCTTGAATTCATTGTCTAAGGCACTAGTCACTAATATCCTTGTCAAAAGAAGACATAGCTTTCCTTGAGCTAAGGCATTTTGCAGATCACATAACGGTTCTTCCCCTTGGAGATTCCGACTCTCCTAAGAAGTTAGGGAATTGGCTAAGGTGACAGTCGTCACTTCTCTCATACTTGTCATCGGACGCTAGCCCTGCTAGTTGAGCCAGTAACACCAAACAAAAATGGGAAAGCATTTCAATGGACTTTATTACAGGGTTTCCCAAGGTATAGGGCAGAGACTATTTGTAGGTAGTGGTGGACAAGTTGACTAAGTTCACTCACTTCTTTGCCATTCCTTCCGACTATTCAGCCTCACGGGTACGAAAGTTGTTTTTCAGGGAGGTATTCATGTCGCACGGGTTACTTAAGACCATTGTCAGTGATAGAGACAGCAAGTTCACTGGAGCATTTTGGCAGGATCTTTTCAAGTTGGTTGGCACAGAATTGGCAATGAGCACGAGTCATCATCCACAGAGCGACGGACAAACAAAGATAGTTAACTAGTGGATTGAGGGATACTTGAGGAACTATGTAGTAGGTCAGTAGAGGACATGGATTAAATGGCTACACCTAGGGGAACACTACACACCATATGACCATCGGTATGACTCCTTTTAAAGCATTGTACGGTTATGATGCCTTATCTTTTGCAGATTTGATATTTGGTGACAGCAGGGCTCCTAAAGCCAACAAGTGGATTCTGGAAAGTCAAGATATTCTCAAGATACGCAAAGACTGAGCGCATTCTTGAGGTAGGGGATTTGGTATATTTACATCTACATCCTTACAGACAATTGTTCCATTAAAAGAAGGGAGCAAAGAAACTTAAGCCTCGCTTTTATGGTCCTTACAAGATAATCTGGAAAGTGGGAGAGGTAACTTATGAGCTTGAATTACCACAAGAAAGCAAGATTCATAACGTGTTCCATGTGTCTAACCTCAACAGATTGTTACTTCTTTAGAACTACCCCCGCTTGATGATGAGGGGCAACTGATTTTGGTTCCAGAACGAATCCTGGAAGTTCGAGAAAGAAAACTAAGGAATAGGATCATTCGAGAGTACTTGGTTCAATGGAAAGAATTAAATATAGAAGAGGCCGCTTGCGAAGAAGAACAGGTATTACAACACCCAACATTACAGTTGCTTGAGGACAAGCAATTTCGAGCGGGAAGGAATGTAAAATCCTCTTCTACTTAAGCACAAAGGACCATCCCACTAACCTATATAATTCCCATAGGTTCAAGCGCACTGACATTCGGGGAATTGACTAAGGATTGATGCCATTTACACCATAAGAAGATCTTAATCATGTTATTAGATCATCAGTAGGTAAATGAGGGCCACAGGAACTAGGGGCTGTTGAATTTTAGCATTAGCATGAATTCTTCTAAAATTTTGCAGACTGTAAAATAACAATAGACAAGTGCAATAGATACATCAAAACATCACACACGCTGAACACAAGAATTTTTCACGGGGAAACCTTTAAAGGACAAAAACCACAAAGCATTAGTAATTCATCCCTTGAATGAGATGACTGAGATTTCAATCTCAGAATTCTGAGATGAACTATGAATTTTTCATAAGAAGCTAAACCAGACTGCCCAGAATTCTTTCTCTGCTGCCAAGAATTCTTTCTGCCCGAAATTCTGTACTTGCTATCCATGCTTAGCTGCCCGAATTTCTGCCCGAAATTCTGCCTGAAATTCTGTGCCTGCTACCCAGGCTTAGCTGCCTGAATTTCTGCCTGAAATTCTGTGCCTGATGCCCAGGCTTAGCTACCCGAAATTCTGCCCTAGGCCTGCTTTCTTTCCACTCTTGCTGGCTGTGAAGAATATGGGTATGCCCTAGCTGCTTAGGGTTACTGTTGTTGGTTGTAGAAGAAAGATGAAGATGCCCTAGCTAGAAAGCCTCCATGCTAGGGCACAAACACAACAGAAATCTTCTCTCCTAAAACCAGCAATCTTCCTTGGAGCAGTTGGTGGATGATGAGCAAGTGTGTGTAAAATGAAGTGATAATGAACTTATTTTATATACCCTTTTTGAATCCCTTGAAATGATGATCAAAGAATAAAATAATATTTTATTATTTTATCTTTTATCTTTTACCCTCTTTGACTTTTTATCTTTTGTGGTACAAGGGGTTTTGGCTTTTTATGCTTGATTTTGTAAAGCCATCTGGATGTTACCACTGATTTTCCTGTCGGTCTGGGGACAACTTCCCACACATCATTCTTCATGATTGAACTGTACTCTTCAATCATGGCATCAATCCATACTTGTTGACTTGCTGCTTCTTTGTATGTGGAAGGTTCAGCACTAATGAGCTGGCTCATAAGACCTGAGTACTTTTGTGGCCTTATGCTTTCTCTGAAAGTCCCAGGAGGAGCTTTAAGCTTCTCAGCTTCTTGTGCCGTTTCTCGGTACCAAGCAGATCTCCTTTTGGAAGGAGGAACTTCAAGCAGTTCTTCTGCTGGGCTATCTGGAATTTGATTCTCAAATTCCTCTTCCTCGCTCTGAACTTCAGAATCTGGGATCTCAGAAGGAGGTCCTTTATCTTCCTTGGAACGTTCTTGTGTTTGACGAAACACAGCTTCCTCATGGAAAATCACATCTCTGCTGACTTCAATATACCTCTGTCCAGGAACATAGATGTGGTAAGCCTTCGAGCTGTCACTATAACCAACAAATATACCTTTCTTTCCTAAAGGCTCTAGCTTAGCCCTCTTTTCTTTTGGCACATGAATGTAAACAGGAGTGCCAAAAATCCTCATGTGGTCAACTGCAGGTTTCTTGCTGGTGAAGACTTCCTCTGGAGTCTTTTCCCCCAAAATAGCATGAGGGCTTTTGTTTTGGATGTACACAGCAGTACATGCAGCTTCAGCCCACAAAGATCAAGATCAGTGATCATGGCTTTCGCAGCTTCACAGATTGTTCTGTTCTTCCTTTCTGCAACCCCATTTTGTTGAGGGTTGTAAGGTACTGTCAACTCCTTCTTGATTCCTGCTTCTCGGCAAAAATCATCAAAATCACTAGACTCATACTCACCTCTGTTATCTGACCTTAGGATACGGATGTGTCTGCCTGTCTGATTTTCAATCAAAGCTTTGAACTCTTTGAACTTGTCAAAAGTTTCACTTTTGGCTTTGAGGGAGTAAATCCAGGATTTTCGAGAATGATCATCTAAGAACAAAACATAATACAAGCACCCACTCAAAGAGGGTGAGGACATGGGCCCACAAATATAATAGTGAATCAAATCCAAAATTCCTTTAGATCTACTCTTGCTTCTGGAGAAGGATTTCTTAGTGTTCTTACCTAGAGCACAACCTTTACAAATACCATTATGTTTGGGCGAAATTTCTAGCATACCTGTAACCATCTTTTGTAGGCCTGGAAGAGCTACATAGTGAAGGTGTCCAAACCTTCGATGCCACAGCTCACACGGGTCAACTGTGTGGTGAGCCAAAGCATCAGTGGAATTTCCGGAACTCTTATAAAGACCTCCCTCTCGAACCCCAATTTGTATAGCTGAGCTTAGCTTCTCATTCTTTGCCCATAGTAGGACCTTCTTGTCCATGAAGAGGTCTCTGTAGCCCTTGTCCTCAAAACCAGCAACAGAGAGAAGGTTTTTCTTCAGTCCAGGAACATATAAAACATCATCAATATGCAAGACCATACCTGAATCAAGTTGAAGTGAAGTTGACCCAACTCCTTCAATCTTGTAAGTGGGGTGATCTCCAAGTTCCACTTGAGTAGTGAACTTCTTCTTTCTAAAGCTGGTGAGTGCTCCACGATTACCTGTCATATGTCCGGAGGCACCACTATCTACTAACCAAAAGTTAGCACTTCCAGTGGTGGAACCAGAAAGAGCAGCTATCAAGTAGTATTCTCTTCTCGGTTCCTCTTCTTTGGTAGTCTTGGTATTCTTCTTCTTCCTGGGTTCTTCTTCTTCTTCTGCAGCAGAGGCTTGAAATCTTCTTTTGAACTTCCTCTTGGGTTGTTTGCAATCTTTAGCAATGTGCCCAAACTTGTGACAATTAAAGCATTCCACTTTTGAAAGATCAAATTGCTTACCTTGTGGTTTCTTTCCCTTCTTTTGCTGAGGGGAGGGCTTCTTGAACTTCTTTGTCTTAGTTGTAAGGGCAAGGTTTCCTTCCTTAGTTCCAGATGCCCCGCTTTGAACTCTTCCTTCTTCTTCCAAACAATCATGCCAAAGCCTATCAAAATTTGGCTGATTTTCACGTCCACTTACTGATGCCAGAAAGATTTCCCAAGAGTTTGGGAGACCATCGAATACAGTTTGTACAAGGTCATCATCATCCACAGCAATACCAATAGTAGTGAATTGGTCTCTTACCTGTGCAATCTTTGTGAAGAAGGGTTCAACTCCTTCATCCCTGTTCATCTTCAGCGTTCGAAGCCTTTTCTTCAAGACTCTCTTCTGACTGGGAGCCTTCTTCTCATACAGATTTGTCAAGGTGTCAAAGCATTCTTTGGCTGTCTTCAAAGGTGTGATAGTGGGCATCAAGGCTTCCTTGACAGAATCATAAATGATCCTTCTAGCTTTAGCCTACTTCTTCTTGAAAGCAATTCTACCAGCATTAGATGTTGGTTCTTCTATGGCGTTGAACACTATGTCATCAAGGTCATTTTCTTCCAGGATGGTTGTAAGCCTAGCTTTCCAAGAATTGTAATTTGCTAAACCTTCAAGCTTTTCTTCTGGTCTGAAAGTGTTGGTAGCCATCTCTGCTACAAGTCAGTTATCTAAATCTGCAAAATGTCCCAAGGTCTAGGAAGACAACAGTAATTTGCTCTCTTACTGGGGTCTTCACAAGCTAAGCTCTGATACCATGTTGAATTTTAGCATTAGCATGAATTCTTCTAAAATTTTACAGACTGTAAAATAACAATAGACAAGTGCAGTAGATACATAAAAACATCACACACGCTGAACACAAGAATTTTTCACGGGGTAACCTTTAAAGGACAAAAACCCCAAAGCATTAGTAATTCATCCCTTGAATGAGATGACTGAGTTTTCAATCTCAGAATTCTGAGATGAACAACATTCAATTTTTCATAAGAAGCTAAATATCACAGAAATTTCAGATTAGGGCAACTGCCCAAATTTGACTTTTTCTGTTACTCAGACTCAGCTGCCCAAATTTATTTTCTTTGCTGCCCAACTGCCCAAAATCCTTTCTCTGGTGCCCAGACTGCCCATAATTCTTTAAGCTAAATATCACAGAAATTTCAGATTAGGGCAACTGCCCAGATTTGACTTTTCCTGTTGCTCAAACTCAATTGCCCAAATTAATTTTCTCTGCTGCCCAGAATTCTTTCTCTACTGCCCATATTTCTTTCTGCCCAAAATTTTGTGCCTGCTGCCCTAATTTCTGCCCAAAATTCTATGCCTGTTGCCCAGGCTTAGCTGCCCGAAATTCTGCCCTTGGCCTGCTTTCTTTCCACTCTTGTTGGTTGTGAATAATATGGGTATGCCCTAGCTACTTAGGGTTACTGTTGTTGGTTGTAGAAGAAAGATGAAGATGCCCTAGCTAGAAAGCCTCCATGCTAGGGCACAAACACAACAGAAATCTTCTCTCCTAAAACCAGCGATCTTCCTTGGAGCAGTTGGTGGATGATGAGCAAGTGTGTGTAAAATGAAGTGATAATGAATTTCTTTTATACCCTTTTTGAATCCCTTGAAATGATGATCAAAGAATAAAATAATATTTTATTCTTTTATCTTTTATCTTTTACCCTCTTTGACTTTTTATCTTTTGTGGTACAAGGGGTTTTGGCTTTTTATCTTTTGTGGTAAAAAAGGGTCTTTTAACTTTTTATCTTTTATCTTCTTCAAGTGCTTTGTGGTCAAAGACACATGGTCAATGGGGTCCTTCACCCTCACTCAAAGTACATCATCATAAAAGGGAGAAAAACTAATGCTTTTATCTCACACTCCATGTGCCACCAAGATTGGGTGCTAGGTGTCTTGACCAGGGGTAGCTAATCCATGGCGAAAGTCACAAAGCCCACAAATCAAGGTTAGGAGTACCTCACATGCCCAGACCCGGTTTAGGGCTTATAGTGATGTCCTGGTAACTGACTAGGTGCCTCAACCCTAGGCTACATCATTTGACTCAAGGTCAAATACTTGGTAACTGACCAAGTGCCTCCATTCTCCTGAAGAATGGCTCTCAGCCCTAGGCTGAGTCCCCCAGTACTAGACTGGTTCATCTTCCTGGTAACTGACCAGGTGCCTCCATTCAAAGAATGGTCACTCAACGCTAGGCTGAGTTCCCCCAGTGCTGGACTAGTTCCACATCTTGGTCCTTGACCAGATGTCCCCACTCAATAAAATGGCTACTCAACTCAAGGTTGAGTCCCCCCAGTGCTGGACTAGATCCACATCTTGGTCCTTGACCAGATGTCCCCATTCTCCTAAGAGAATGGCTCTCAATGCTACTTAGGAAAAAATCAACAGGGGCCACTTGCATGCATGGCATGCGAGCCATATTTCATGTTGCATGCACTGAAACACCTTTATTGAGATTTCATACACACAGAAAGCACTGCCTGCAAGTCAACTGGAAATTAGAAGAGAAAAGCGACCTAGTCATGCAAAAGTTAGGTCAAGCCATGTGAAAGTTATAAAAGAAAGGTAAAGTGAGTGAGTAAGGCCTACTTATTGATTATTGATTTGAGAAATCGACTTGGAGAGTTCAGAGAGCCAGTTTAGGGTTGAAGGCACACCACTCAACCATTAAGTGTATTTCAACAGCGAAATCTATCTGCCCTAGTCATTATCAAGGTTGGATCATCCAGATTAAGCATTACTACTATCGCAAGGTATCATTCCTCAGCATTCTCCAGAGTTCAAGCTATTTACATGATCAAGGGAACTCGCCATCCTTGCATGGGCGAATTGCACAAGTGAGACATCTTCGTATCTCATTCTACAGTGATCCTTTTGTTTGCATGTCGGCTTCATCCTTCTGAGAGCACCACTATTACCCTAATCCCTGAAGACGGGCTTCCTATTCGGATCCAGGAGAAAGTTATCATCACCATCACTATTCAGAGGGCGCCTTCTCATGCATGGGCAACTTTCCTTGAGGAGGGTCATGCTTTGGGCTTGGGAGCTAGTGCATGGTCTGCATGAACCTTCCACATTGATCAAAGTGGCAATATAACCCTAATACCAGCTTCCGGCAGCAATCCAACTTCATTGGAGCAGTTATTATCCACATCTTATTCTGCGAAAGGCGCGTTAACTACAAGGGCGCATTATTGGAGTGAGACCTTTCCATATCTCCCCCGACCCTTGGCATATTTCTTGCATGTTGATCTCATATTGACCTACATCCACTACTTCACTTGTTGGTACATACATGCATCTTTTCTATCCCTATTCTATAGCATTTCTAATTATTTGGGTTATTTAGGGTTCGCAAACCCATGCATGCACATGCAAGCATAGTTCAATACATGCATTCATGTTTACTTCAAGTATTGGGCCATAAAGATTACGAGCAAGCAACAAAACTCCATAAAACATACAGAAATATCAGTTGCAATATTACATGCATGACACTTGGATGCTTCCTGTATGCCTGACACCTGGCCTATGCATAAGTACCTGTTTGAGCTACAATCATCAATAACATGCATATTTGCAAGAATAAATTTTCATCGGACAACATCCTAGCTCTATTCAAAATGAATCCAATCTTGTTTGATGCCTTAAGAAATCACTTTATGGCCTTAAGCAAGCTCCTCAAGTTTGGTATGCTAAAATGGATAGCTTTCTTCTTGACACAAGCTTCTCATAATACCAAGAAAGTGGGTAACCATCTCAATATACTTGTTCTCTATGTTGATGACCTTATACTCACTAGAAGTGATCCCAAACATATAACCAATGTGAAATCTAATCTTAAAAAGAAATTTGAAATGACAGACTTGGGAAATTTGCATTATTTTCTTGGCCTCCACGTCTTGCAAACCAAGGAATTTCCGTTTCCCAGTCTAAGTATGTAATTGACCTCCTTGATCGATTTCACATGAAATATTGTAAACCAATCCCATCTCCCTTCTGGTCTGAAGCCAAATTTGTTGCCACTTGTGCCACACTCGAAGTAGATGCCACTTTGTACTGTCAATTAGTTGGTCGCATTTTCTATTTTACTCATACCCATCCATACATCTCCTTAATTCTTGGTATTATTGCTCAGTATATGCATACTCCCCATGAGAACAATTAGAAAGCCACGAGGAGGATACTACATTATATCTAAGCCACAGCTCGGTTTACGATATAGTCGAGTTCGGTCCAGACTCCTTGGTTGGTTGGTTTCACTGGTTCTGATTGATGAGCATAGTTGTCATTGATGACAACACATTGATGACAAAGGACAAAGACATGATGATGTCAAGCATGGCAAAAGACAAATGACATGGAAGACAAAGACATGATGATGTTGTAAGACGTGGCTAAGGACAAGTAAGCTTGACAAGGTTGATGACATGGCAAACATGACAATGTTGATGACATGGCAAAGGTTGATGACAAGCATGACAAAGATTGAGGACATGGCAAGCAAGTATGACAAAGGATGATGACATAGCAAGCAAGCATGACAAAGAGTAATGACATGGCAAGCAAGCAAGCATTACATGGCAAAGGACAAGGCAATGACATGGAGGACAAAGTTTGTTGCCTTGGCGGGCATTTGAAGGACACTGGCGGGCATTTGCAAGCAAGCATTTATGACATGGCATTTTGTATGGAGTGTTGCGGACATTTTAAGGATACCTTGCAGGCATCCAAAAGGCACAAGTAGAGAGCCTTGAGAGCATCTCCAAAAGGCATGTGCGGGCATTTCTATTTAGCCCTTGCGGGCATACTTGAAGACCCTTGCGGGCATCACAGTCTGCTATACTTAAAGGCCCCTTCCGGGCATTTCATAGAAGCTATGCGAGCATATGAAGGAGCCATTGCGGGCATCCCTTAGTGCAAATGCGGGCATCCTATAATAGCCCTTGCGGGCATCATTCCAAGGAGCAGATGCAGGCATATAAAGGCATATGCTGGAGCCCCTTGCGGGCATGTCAGAGAAGCCCTTGCGGGCATACTTAAGGGCTCCTGCGGGCATTTATAAAACACTGTGCGGGCATTTCTGTAGGTCACTGCAGGCATATGAGAAGGAGCCTACGGGCATGTGAGAAGGAGCCTGCGGGCATATAAAGGAGCAGCTTGTGGACATATAATGAACAGCTTGCGGGCATATGCAAATGCGGGCATCCTATAATAGCCCTTGCGGGCATCATTCCAAGGAGCAGATGCAGGCATATAAAGGCATATGCTAGAGCCCCTTGCGGGCGTGTCAAAGAAGCCCTTGCGGGCATACTTAAGGGCCCTTGCGGGCATTTCTGTAGGTCCCTGCGGGCATATGAGAAGGAGTCTACGAGCATGTGAGAAGGAGCCTGCGGGCATATAAAGGAGCAGCCTGTGGACATATAATGAACAGCTTGCGGGCATATAATGTAGAGCGTGCGGGCATATGGAAGGATTTTCAATGACATGACATGGCATGAATATGGTAGCCGAGAAGGTTAAAAAATAAATATATATATTTGAAGAGGATAATATGGAAATAATACTATGAAGTCAGCCACCTAAATTAAATCTTAATTTATTTAATGATAAAAAATTTAAAAAAAATTTGACAAGTCGGCCTCCAGAATTCATGGAGAAGAATGTATAAATAAGAGCCAAAACTCTAATTCGGAAGGGGATTGTGGAGTTGAGGAATTCGGTGGTGTGAAGAGGAGCTCTGATTTTCAGTGAGGAGATGCCTGAGGAAAATTTTGGGGGTTAGCAGCAGATCAGCAAGAGCAGCAGTGAAGAAATCTTTTATCTTTGTAATTTCTAGGCATCATTGAGGCAGCAGTTTGGTGATCTTGTTGAAGACATGGACAGATTAAGAACATGACTGTGGACAGGTTTATATGATGAGAGTTTGATGATACTTTAGAGCAGCAGTAATGATTGATGATAGTTTTGCTTGAGGACAGATTGGTGACATGACTGTGGAAGACATGTTTGATGACAGATTGGTGACATGACTGTGTTAAGAAGGGCAGATTGATGAAATATGATGTGACAAGTGTTTGTATGTAATACAAGCTGGGTCTTGTACTATTTTTCTTAGTTGGATCTAAGAAAATACCAAGCTGAGTCTTGGAATAGAAGTCATTGCTTCTCAATCAGTTGTAACTGATAAAACCCAACGGTTCTAGCCGATTGAAGAAATATAAAAAGTTTACAAAGCTTATATCTTGATGTGTCTCTAATGATGGTGTGAATTGATGATATGAATGAAATGTTTAATATTGATGATTATTGATGTATAGCTTAATGTGAATATTGAAAGTATTGAAGTGAAATTGTAAAATGATATATGTGTGAATTTAGAAGAAGTTGAAATTGGTCTTAAGGGTTGGCCGACTGATTCACCCCCCCCCCTCTCAGTGTGTCATTGTGTCTAACACTGATTGGGTTGGTGACCCTGCTGATCGAAAGTCTATTATAAGTTCCATACTTGTCAATTGGGCTTGTAAGAAACAACATGCCCTTGCTCTTTCTTCAGTAGAAGCATAGTATCGAGCAGCAGTTAATGCAATTCAAGAAATCTTATGGCTTCAATATATCCTTTCAAAGTCTAGATTCCAGCAACAGCATCTGACCACAGTCTAGTACGACAAATAGAATGTCAAAGATTGAGTTCAACATTATCACATCAAAAAACATTGAGCTACACATGCATTATATCAAAAAGCTTCTTCATAAGCACTTTCTCAAAGTGCTCTACTATCGTATAGATGATCAAGTTGTAGACATTTTCACAAAGATTCTAACAGAAGCAAAGTTTTCCAAGCTTTAATCTATGTTAGGAGTTCAAGAAGATGACATTAAGGGGAGATAAGCTCTAATCCTTCCTTCCTTAGCCAATTGTATCACCTTTGTAAATCCTTCAATCCTATCCCAAGTAAATTAGGCACAAGCAAGGACATCGTTACATAAATCTCAGTGAACATCGTAACAAAAATCTCAATCTATTTACATCTAAGTTGCCAGGAAACGTAGGTGCAGGGACGGGTGTGGGTACGGGTGCAGGGGCGGGGACTTTTTGAAATAGGGTACTTGGGTTCGTCGGGGTAATATATATATATATATAAGTAGTTGTAACAAAACAATAAAATTAAAAGTTAAAAACATGTCACATGCATATTTCTTCATAATTCAATGATTCACCATTCATTCAACATTCACATTGGAACATAAAATTTGATATCAAGTGGAAGTTATATTATGATTCCATTGTCATACTACATTCAAAATTTGCCTAATGGGCCAATGGCATTTCCAGACATGAAATAGAAAATATAAAATTCAAAAAACACTAGAGTGATTTCATTCAATGATTCTCCTTCCTGTAACAGTGTAAACTTGTGGATGTATTCAATGTGGAAAGCCCTTCATGGTTTCACCAAACACTGTCGCCATGGAAAGCCCTTCACCAAACACTGCCGCCGCTGAATGAAATGATTATGAGATGTTTGAATGGTAAATTATGATGTTTGAAGATTTTAGGGGTTGTGATTTTAGTTTTGGGAGGGGGGCACCTTTCCCCCCTTCCTTTTATTTATTTAACTGCTTAAAAAATCTGGGTACGTCGCCAAACGAACCCATTTTTTCAAGCCGGCATCTTAGGTTCTTCAGTTAAGAACCCGGTTCGTATGGGTTCGCCAACCAAGAACCCGCACCCCAATCAGAGACGTGAGTTCATGAACCCAGTGCAGGGATGCAAACCCTACCCCCGGGTACGCGAACCCATGCAACTAAGATTTACATTATTTGCATGTTGACTTGTAGCTGTACAAAATGCATAATAAGGGCATCCCTCAAAAGAGGCATGATAGTTCATTGGGTTGTGGTTCAGTGCAGTTCAATGGTTCAGCTGGGGCACTGCCATGCTTAAGATACAGGTTCAAGCCCCAACAGGCATTGAGCAATCAAAATTAAGTTACCAGCTGAGTTTGAAAGTGTTTCATATGCAGCATTCGTTAAACATAAAAAAACAGGCATGATATGATAACAATGAAAGAAGCTAAGCTTTACCTTTGATGCTTTTGCAAGTATTTTTTTATCCCTTTCTGATTCAAACCAGGTTCTCTTAGGGCGTGAATAAATTTCATCCTTATGTTCAACCATATTTTGTGCCTGCAGGATTCTCCACAAAGTTAACAAACAGTTGTCAGTCAATGGAAATGCCAACTCTAGGATGATCACTGACAAAGAGCTCAACAATGTCGAAATAGCAAGATTGCATGCGGATTTATATTGACATAAAACCATTTATTACCTTATTGGCTTCCATCTCTGCTTTCCTAAGAGCCCTCTCTTCCCTGCAACCATAAAACACTTTGAGATATTAATTATTTTCAAATTCCACAAAAAAAATTATTTATTTCGCAAGCATGTATCAAGGTCATATTATCCAACCTCTCTTCTTGAATAATTGAGGTGACGTCATCTTCCATTTGTTCAATATTCTGACACCACTTAGCAATCGACTGTTCTGCAACTACCCTGCTCAGGAGCTTAGAACCAGCCCTTTTTGCCTGTAACAAACCAATAACAAATGTCAAATAGTGATCATAGTGACAGAATATAGTAACATTCCTATTCATGTATAAAACATCAAGGTCAAAGACACTAGTTACGCTATCCCATGCAACCAAGACTCCACCTGAAACTGAGAACATGGCAGATGATTCTCATTCCAGCACATCTTATGGTAAGTTGGGGAATAAAAGTGAATTATTCACTTCATTCAAGACTTAAAGACTCCTATAAACCTAAACCTACTTTACCAAACAAAGATGTGGAAATCCCAGAAATGTACTAGAATATGGAAATTCCAAAAAATTCAAGAAATTCCTGAAATATACTCGTAAAAATAATAGAATCCGAAAGAGATCACAGAAAATTAAAATTTGCCCAGGAATGATTTGTACACCCCAAAATGGTAAAAAAAGCACAAACTTACAGGAAAATATCAACGGGAGATTCAAACTTTTCAACTGCCCTTTTTTATTTCAGAGAAAACTAACTTTAGTTCCAAATTAATATAACCATCAGGATAAGCAACATGAGGTTTAATATTCAAAACAGCAACCCAGTCAAGATATTTTTCCTTGATAAAATTGATCATGAAGAATGGTGAATTAATAACCTGTACAATAATTGCAAGGCTATGCCTTTCAACATATTAAAAAAGTAACTTTAGCAATGCATCCGTATCAAGGTCAATGGTCGATTTAGTAACAAGAAGGTTAAAATGCATTGTAGATCCCTAAGTAGCATGTTAGGATATTCCTATATTCCATCCTAGTCCCACCAGTGTTTTGATCATTTACATTTTCAGTCATGCATGCACTTTTAGGGTTTGCATGCATTCTAGGGTTTGCATGCATCTCAGTCATCAGTCCAGCACCTAGCCCTCAGCGAGCCAGCCCCCAGGAGCTTCTCACTATTCAATTTTAGCCCTCCAGTTGCTTAATGCGCCCTTCTTCCTTGATTTTAGGAAGCAACTCGCCCTTCTTCACCTACCAGTCCAATTGTCACTCAGTTACACTCAGTTACACTTAGTTACACTCAGTTACACTCAGTTACACCTACGAGACTCAGTTTGACTGATGGTTGACAGTTACTTGAGCATTGATGACTCCACTGATGATGATGAAGACTTCCAGTTGTGCTCCGATGATCATGAGGACACCTATTTGTGCTCCGATGACACTCTATTGATCTTATGATCACTCTAAGAGGCTAATTCGAATTGCCACCTTGGGCATTCGAATCCTCTCTACCATTGTACTATTTATTTGTCCATATTGTGAGTAATTAACTAGTGTGTGTGAAGTATTATTGCTTCTATCCTAGTTTTACTATACCATATTATTCTGTTGCTCATTATACTGTATTGTTCACTCTTCTTCTATTTTCCTGCTTAATCATAATTACTCTTGTGAGGTGTACATCATCTCTTAGATCTGCTGTGAGGATTTTCACATAGCATGGGTACCCGTACCTGGGGGTAGGGTATGTGTATCCATATCGGATACCTGTACCCATGTACCAGATAACCCGTACCCATGTACCCTGCCGTACCCTTCCATATACGAAACTTGGCCGAAGTACCCGAGACGTTTGTCACATATCAGGTGACGTTGATTGCAGAGCGGATGAGGTACCCCTATTCTGGGGACGCCTGAGGACACCCAGGGACCAGTTTTTTATGGGGTACCCCTGTTTTAGGGATGCCTAGGGACCAGTTTTGTACAATCCCAGCCAGTTTTGTACGAGTGACATTAAAGTCAGTAATATTAAACGGTATAATGCGGAGACCAAATAATCTATGGTAGTTACAAGAAAGAGAAAGCCAAGGAAAAAACTCTGTTATAGCTATAATATATGCTAAGAAATACTAATATCAGAAATATCTTTTATTTTCCATATATATTTAGATGCTTATAGGTTAGTTCCAAAGGTCTGGACAAGCATATTCAAACAACATTCAAATATTCAAGTAACAGTGTCTGGATAAGCATTCCAAGGAGAATAACCCTAAATGCCTCACAAATTGGTATCCTAAGCTCCAGAAAAAGCAAATTGATCAAATTAAGAGTAATAAAAAGAATTGAATAGGAAGAAATAAAACCAACCATTGCTTTCAAAAGACGGCGATCCCGTTCCGTAACAAATGTGATGCCACAGCCTTCCTTACCAGCTCTTGCCGTTCTACCAACTCTATGAACATAGCTGTAATAAGGAAAGAAAGAATAAATTATGCCAAATTTATGGTGAGGAAATAGTGGCCAGCAGGACTGATAATTTACAAGATTTCTTATATAGTTAAGAGAGTGCATTATAAATGTTCATCCATAAAAAAAGGAAAAAATATGAGGGCGCAAGTACCATGACCTATAAGCACAAAAGACACCCTGATTAATAATAAGGTATAAACCAAACAAGAAAAAAGGCAGAAAATAAATGGCTGACATCCAAGCAATGACCAAAACTTAAATCATGGAAACAATCAACTCAATTCAATCATGGAATAATTTTGCCATACTAACAAGAAATAATAATTAAGTATAAGACGTGCAACAGAAATATTAGTTAGTTTCGGTGCAGCAATGCAAGATGACGTCCTAGAACAAGGGACTTATATGCCCCAGTTATTTAACGATCATTAATCTTCTAAAGTGTTAACCATGTTTAACTCACAACAAGTTGTTTACATTGACTCCTCATTGTTGAATTGACCAAAAGTTGAGAAGACATTTCTTAGCAAATTTGTGGGAAATGGAAGCTGTGGATTTCAAGAAAATCTCTAATTCAGTACACTGATTTTGACCCTTGAAATCAAGCTCATAAGAAACAAAAACAAAAAGAACTTACACCCTCCAAAGTGCTCATTATTTAAATGCAAAAGGTGAGATTTGAACATTTCAGGAAGAGAGCACTTGTGTCTCGGAAGGTTTCAGACTGTACCTTGTGTTGGAGGATTTGAGGATGCATTAGTGTACTCGAAGAACATTCTTGTTGCTGAGTGCTTACTCAATTCCCATATTGGAAAGTGCACCAAACACCTAATGATGGTTCTTCAAATTTGGGGTTTGGATTTTGAGGTATTCTTCGAAAAGCCATCCATAAGCTTAACACTAGTAAATCTGCTAGCCTTGACAACCTACAGTTGAATTCCTTAAATCTGTGATGGGACCCTACAATCACCTGCAACCAATGATAAAAATTGAACCCTTCCCAACCCTAGGAGTTCAAACCCATTTTAGAAGGGTAAGTCAAAAAACACCCTTCAAAAAACTTGTAATTGTTTGAAGTCACTTGTCATTTATGAAGGACGACAAATATTATAAAATGTAAAACAAAAGGGTCACATTTTCAACAATCCATCAATGCCCCGACTCTCAGCTCTTGGTTACTCAATGAACATTGTACCTTCATAAAATTATTTTATCTCATCTTATCTTCCATATTATATGAGAATGAATGTGAATCATGAGCAAGATTCAAGATTCATCACCCATTACTTGCCTTTGTCCTCTAAAATAGTAAAATCATCTCTATTCTCTATGGCTTTCATATATTCTTTGATAGCATGTACCCTTTAACAACATTAATAGACACATAGCTCACACCTAGATAATTCTACCATTTTAAGAGTCACATGAATGAAATCTTCCTGGAGCAGCATGAACAGTGTCTTTTTGAATCTCCACTTGAATTCAATGATTCATGTATTATGAGCATTGTTAATCCTTGTCGATATCAAAATTGACATCACATTTAGTGTCCATAGTTAATGTGTTTGGATTTCACACTCACCATAAGGCTCTTGACTCTAAAAAACATGAGAACAATTAGTCATGCGTTATGGATCTAAATTGTAATCAAATTAGAAATGTATAACAAAAATTAACTGCAAATTTATGGCTCAATGACAACCTTGAATAGTTAACAATAGACATCAAATGAAACCAAGGAAATAAGGTCATATCTCTTTCTTCATGTTCACATATTCCATCTGTCAAAGACAAAAGTGAACACTTTGTCTTTTTGAATCTCCACTTGAATTCAAGTATTATGAGCATTGTTAATCCTTGTCAATATCAGAATTGGCACCACATTTAGTGTCCATGTTTAATGTGTTTCGATTCCACACTCGCCATAAGGATCTTGACTCTAAATAACACCAGCATAGATCCATCTTAAACCTGTATCTATCAAGCACCGAGAGGGATCCAATTTCTTGAGGTGTATTTCTTTTTTTAAATTTAAACTCAAGAAATTTGAACTCTCTTGATTGATAGATCCGGGTTTAAGTTTTAAGTTTTTATTTTATAAACGAACATCTATTTTTTAATTACTTTTCATAATATTTTATTTTATGAACTAACATGGATTTTTTTTTAAAAACTTTCCATATTTTAATTTTTTATTTTATGAGCCGACATCACAATGTAACGCTACACATACACCTTACAACATCTCCCCCATACTGGGCTGTAGAGCGCCTCGTTTCACTCGGTGCAATGAAAACAATTAGTCATGGATTATGGATCTAAATTGTAATCGCATTAGAAATGTATAACAAAAATTAACTGCAAATTTATGGCTCAATGACAATCTTGATAAGTTAACAATATATATCAAGCGAAACCAAGGAAATGAGGCCATCTCTCTTTCTTCATGTTCACATATTCCATCTCTTTAGAGGTATCTAACTTGTTGATTCATAGTTATTTTGTCGCAATGTTAATGCACGGTTTTTTCTTTGTTCAAAGAAAACTATGTTAGTGAACTTGTTTGGAATTAAAAAAATCTATTAATTTCAATGAAATTTTGTAACTTGTATGTTAATTATTAAGTTTAAAAATGAACCTACACAAAATGGACCTTGTCGGCATTAGAAACCTGAAATTGGGATTACACTAGTGACAATTGTGATTTTGTTCATCCATTTTTTTGCACCATCAAATCATCTTTACTATTTTCTCTATAATGATCATTCTCCTTGTTACCATTCAAACTAGCAGGCTAGGCTTGCAAGTGAAAGGAAATCACATAAGAAACTTGGACTGCTGTCACCTTTGTCCAATCTCCTAACTTCTTCGGGATCCAATGTTGTCCCAAGGGGAGAGCCCTTTAATGTACCTGCCAAGTAGATGCCAAATTCCTTCCAATCACTTTAAAGCATAGATCAGTGCCTCTAATGGAGTCAAACACAGAGTAATAGAGAGAGTTAGGTTGGTGCTTGTATAGCAGTTTTGGCAATTTTGCAGGTCTGTTAAGGGTTACAAAAGATAGGCCGAGGTTTTCATGCCCGAAATTTTAGGGCCACGAGAAATTAGGGCCAACATTTTGGGATCGCAAGAATTTAGGGCTGCGAGAATTTAGGGCCAAGATTTTAGGGTTGCGCGAATTTAGGACCGCAATAAGTTTAGAGCCAAGATTTTCGGGCCGCGAGAATTTAGGGCCAAGATTTTAGAGTCGAGATTTTGGGGCTGCGAGAATTTAAGGCCGAAATTTTGGGGTCGCGGGAATTTCGGGCCGCAATAATTTAGGGCCGAAATTTTAGGGATGCCAAAAAATGAAGAAATTTAATTTTTTTTTATTTTTAGCGTTTTTGTTATAAAATTGCAGACCTAATTCTACCATGAAAATGCAAGTTCAACCTAGCAATAATATTTACAGAAATTCAAACTAGGGTTTGATGTAGAGAAAATGGACAAACTTAGGGTTTTAATGGATGTTACCCCAAAGCCTAGCCTTAGAGAGAGGTGGCAAGCCTTCCTCTTGGAGGTAATTCTCCTTGCTACTAGGTTAGGGATTCTTGAAACCAACCAAACTTAGAGGTTGGTTTCAAGAGTCTAAACTAAGGCAAAGTTGGAGCTCCAAGGCCAAACTTTATAAAAACCTCCTCTTGTGAGCGTTTTTAGTATGCAATGAGGATAGAATAGCAAGCAAAATCCTTATTCAAAGAGAATGTAGCCCTAGGGCTACCATTCAATCATTCAAGATGCAAAATTGACCTACCATTCATCAAGCAAATCTTTAAAATGTAAAAAACTTACTTGAGCATGAGTTATTCCAGCCATTCTAGCATCCACAAAGCATTAGCAAGACAAAGAAAGCATCCAACTTCATCCAGTAGCAAGAAGAATCATCCCTCCAAGAGATGCACATCACTTCATAAGGCCCTTCTAGGGTAAAAGAGTAGCATAATGAATTTTATCCCATAATTCGTTATGTTCAAATAAAGTGAGGAGATGTTTATTTATAGCTTCTCACACTCACTTTATAAAAATATCCAGGCCGACATGCCTTTTAAAATGTCAATTTGAAATTATAAAATGCCAACCTAAAATTATAACAAAAATATTATAAAATAATCAGATATGTGGGTAACTTGGGGCGTTTTCTCCAAAGTTTACCCAAAAATAACTAAAATAGCTAAAAATAAGCAAAACACTCCGAACAAAAGGCTGGAGTGGCGAGGGGAGGGATGTCATGCCCCATATAACTCCAACAGTAGTGAAAATTTCTCAACGCCCTCCCCTAATCAAGCAATGCGGCCTGGGATGGAGGATGGCGTCATCATCGAGAACAGCCCAAGGAGAGAGGGCATTGTTGAGCTGCAGGACCAAGGGGTGTGGATGGTGGCCTTGAAAAGAGGCATGAGCCTTAGTGTTGAAAGAAGTGCCACCGGTAGGATAAAACGAAGTGGGGTTCATGTAACCCAGTGACCCACCCCTGAGAGCCACGGACACCAACCTCAAGGCTTCAAGCCCTTCCATGAGGCAATCAGGAATGCCACTAAGCCATAGTACTCCCAGGATAGGAACCAAAGGGTCTGGCCATAACCTCAACTCAGAAAATTCTAGAACACACCCCTTCTGGTCAGAATAAAAAAAAAAAAAAAAAATCACCCTCTCTCCCTAAGGCACAGCTGAAGGTACGCTAGTACTGGCACCACGTAACACCCCTTTTCTTAAATCTATGCATCTTTATCCATCACTGTCTTTCACTTTATTCTTTTTTGTTTCTAGCAAATTGACATGAGTGTGATAATGTTTTGTGTGTCAAATATTTGGAGAGTTCCACATAGTTATGTTTCCCGCTGTCTCATCCCAAGCCCAAGAACAATGAGACATATCCTTTGTAGCATTAATGCCTGGACCAACATTATTGTTTCCTAGGTGGGATTATTAAGAAATCTATGGACAAAGAATCATAATTCTTGTTATCATCAAAGCTATGCACAAGAGATTATGCCTTAACATCCACTCCACAAATTTTTGCATGATTTGAGAGATAAAAGTAGCAATCAATATCCTCAATAAGAATAACACACTTAGCGGGCTTGATGAGTAATTTTCTTTATCTTTATGTTTGTATGGATCTTAGCAAGCTACAAATCATAGACATCTTAGCCTAAATAATAAACAATGGATGCAATCATGCTAGATTTGCATGTTCCTAGAGGCCTATAAAGAAAGTAGGCTCTCTTCATGGCTCTTATAGTGTTTTGATGGAATTATCACTCTTCAACAAATGCCTCAAGGTCTACTACAATTTCTATTCTCTAATGAAATTATACCGAACGTGATTCCCATGGTTAAACATGATCGGAATTTGGTATATGCTAAAGATATGAATACAAGAAGCAGTCCTCATGCTCAAAGAACAAATTTCTCTCTTGGATGAGTGTTGACAAAAGTGTCTGATTTTGGCATGTGTCTATGAAGCTCTATATTCTCATTTATAACACTTTCAAATCAATGTTATAAAAACCGGCCCGAAACCGGCAAAACCGGCCAGTCCAACCATTTCCAAGGGTTTTCTAGTCAGACCGTTTGATTCAACCTGTTTTTGACCGGTTATGTACGGAACTGCCCGGTTTCCACCAAGAACCGCCCGGTTCCGTATGGAACCAACCAGTTTTCTCAAACCGGTCGGGTTCCATATGGAACCAGCTGGTTCGGGTCTTTCTAGGGCAAAAAACCTACGTTTTGAAATTTTTTTTAATTAAAAAACCAAAAAATTTGGGCACAACGACCACATCCGCTAACCTACTTACCGTACAATCACTATATATTGACATAGGGAAACTCAATTGCAATCACGATTCACAATCATCTTTCGATTTTTCTAGGTTGAGCATACGAATTAAAGAATTAGGGCAGCAGGGCGTTCTGGAGTCTGGAATCAAATCTCAATTGTGGGCCATGGCACAACCAAATTTTGGTTTTATGCACTCTTACTTGCTATATACATGAGAAACTATGCAGATTTGTGTATAATGGTTTGAATTCACATGAATATATTTTTTTTTTTGAAAATATGAATATTTTATGTATTTTTGCTCAACCAGTTTTTTGATCCAGTTTTTTCCCGGTTTTTGTCCGATTCCGGTCCGGGTCCGAATCCTGGGGCTGACCGGTTTGACCACCGGTCCGGTTCTGATAACATTGCTTCAAATTGCTTTGAAGAAGACAAGTGTTGCTAAGTGTGTATGAGTTTTTTATTTTTATTTTTAATGCACATACTACATATAGCTAATCAATAAGTTATATTTGAAATTACAAAGTATGCTTATTATTACTTTCTATTCAAATCACTAGGTCTATATCTAGTTCTTTGTTCACTTTTTACATTGTAAAATAATGGAAGGGCAACAGTTTATACATAATACTTTTGTTTATGAAGTGTGTACCTTGTTTACTCTTTTCAAATGAAGTGCAATTACTTTTGTATAATTTGTAAATTTTTCTGTGTTTTGCAGCTTGCTGGTTTATGTCAACATATCAGTGTGTTTCATTTCCAGTCGGTTTTGCATTGGCTAGAAATTACTTATGAAAAATCTCAGACAATTAAACACGATGTAAATTCACTTTAACAGGCAGAAATTTAATTTTAACATGCACACCATTAAAAAATCAGACTCAGAATTTTCGGCCAATAGCCCTGGAAAAACCCCCACGGGGAAAACCAGTCAGAGAGAGAGAGAGAGAGTATATTATTTCTTCATAAATATTTCAGTACATTAATTTTACAGTCAAAATGTACTTATCTCAACCAACCAAATCACCTAGCCAAATTCCTCGATTTCTGTGCAAGGTTGCCTTGATTTCTGTGCATAAAATTCTTCTCGAAAAATGTGCCAAACCCAGCCTCGATTTTTGTGCCAACCCAAAAAATTCTGTACGGTACAGCAACAATTAATGCTGCTATACGGACCTCAAAAATTGTGCCATTTCTTGGAAACCGTGCCCAACAATAAATGCATCAGGAACTGTGATGTACGGTACAGCAATTAATGTGTTGTACGGTCCTCAAAACACATGCCTCTTTCTGCTGCAATGTGCATCGAAAATTGTGCCACTAAATGTTGTACAAATTTGGGAAAATGTGCCCACTGAAATATAACTCTGCCTCGAAAACTGTGCCACCTAGAAAATTGTGTTGCTGCTGTACTAGCTGCTAACTCCTCGATTTCTATGCCAAACTCTGAGTTCTCTCCTCTCTTTTCTCTTCAGCTCACTCTCTTCACAAGAATGAATCCTTTCTTGCCTCCCTTGCCTTTTTGTTCAAACCCTAGGGTTCTCTCAAATCAATGGATGAGATTACATTAGATCTACGGTTGAAATTAAATGCTCCTATTTATTTCTCATAAATATTAATTTCCCTCACCCACTTAAATTTATCAAAAAGTGACTTTATGTTCTAAAGTCGAATTAAATGCTTTTCTCAAGTCATTTAATGCAAGGGTCACTTTTCCCCCCTTTTAAGTGATTTAGGCAAAAAGTCACTAGGGGAACACTTCCCTAGGTACAAAAACTAACACTCCCTCTTACCGAGGAAGGTGTTCTACACCACTCCCAACTTGTCTCTGAAGAAGACAAACTTGCCCCTCCCCAAAGATTTCATCAGGATATCTACTACCTGCTCATCAGTGGATATGTATTGCAACTCAACTACTCCTCTCTAAATGTAGTCACGGATGAAATGGTACCTGATCTCAATATGCTTTGACCTGTCATGGAACACTGGATTCTCAGAGAGCTGAATGCAACTCTGATTGTCATAGTAGATCACCGTAGGCCTAAGCTCCTGATCAAATAAGTCTACCAATAGCTTGCAAAGCCACAGTGCTTCACAAGTAGCCTGACTAGCTACCATATACTCGGCCTCGGCGGAACTCAATGCAACGGACTTCTACTTTCGACTGAACCACGACACTATTGTCGAGCCCAAACTGAAACAACAACCGAAAGTGCTCTTCCGATCCCTCACACTGCCTGCCCAGTCTGAATCTGTGAAACCAACCAAACTGACTCCACCAGAACCCCTGTAATCCAAACCATAGTCCACTATACCTGCAAGATATCTCAACACATGTTTTGCGGCAGTCCAATGTACACTCCTAGGCTCCACCATGAACTGACTAAAAGTGTTCACAGCAAAACACAAGTCTGGCCTGGTGTTGACCAGATACATCAACGACCCAATGAGCTGACGGTAAAGTGTAGGATCCACCAACTTAACCTCAGAAGCATGAAGCTGCTTCCAAATGGTGATCATAGGTGTAGACATCGGCCTGCAATCCTCCATCCTAAATCTCTTTAGAATATCAACTGCATACTTCCCCTGTCCCAGAAAAATATGTCCAAGCTCCTGCCAAACCTCCATCCCCAGATAGTAATGCATCAACCCAATGTCAGTCATCTCATACTCAGTAGCAAGGTCTCTCTTGCAATGTGCAATGAGACACTCCTCTCCAGTGATAAACAAGTCATTAACATATAACAAAAGAATGAGGGGATCTCCACCAACCACAATGTAGTAAAGGTTGGATTAGACTCACTCTTCTGAAAACCCATCGAAGTCAAGTATGCATCGATCCTGGAGTACCAAGCTCTAGGAGCTTGCTTCAGCCCATACAAGGCTTTCTTCAGCCTGCACACATGAGAATCTCTCCCATGAATCTCGAATCCCTGTGGCTGCTCTAAGTACACCTCGTCCTGCAGAAGACCATTGAGAAATGCGGTCTTCACATCCATCTAGTTGATCTTCCAACCCATCTTTGCTGCTATAGAAATCACTGCTCTGATGGAAGAATACCGAGCAACTGGCGCAAAGGTCTCATCATAATCAACTCCCTCAGCCTGTGAAAACCCCCGAGCGACAAACCGAGCCTTGTACTTCTTCACATTGCCATCCGCAACATGCTTCACCTTGTAGATCCACTTGGAAGTCACAACAGACTTTCGCTTTGGTCTCGGCACTATCTCCCAAGCATCATTCTTCATGATGGAATGGTACTCTTCCATCATGGCATCTCTCCAAACCTGATGCTGAGAAGCCTCCTCAAATGTGGAAGGCTCTGAATCACGAAGACTCGCAACAAGAGCCATACCCAGTCTATCCGGCATCACTACTGTCTTGATCTCCTCCTGGGGTCTACCAAATGCCTATGCTTCCTTCAAGGTGTCTTGAAGACATTTAGGCTTCCTCTTCCTTGAAGGCTCCTCCCATACTGGTAAAGAAGCAGAAGGTCCAACACCCCGAGGACCAGTGACGGATGAACCAGTCCCTGAAGAACCTGTAACCTCAGAACCAGAACCTGAACCTGTCCCTAAAGTACCTGTCACCTAAACCACTGAACCTGTAGAAGCTATGCCTATACTCTATGATCCAGTCACTTCGGAAACTTGTGGACCTGAAATCTGTATCGAAGAAGCCTGAGTCACCTGAGGTGTGGAAGCCAGTGGCTCCCCCTGCTCTCTCTCTCTCTCTGGATTTCCTGAAGGCTCTCTCCTCATCAAACTTCACCTCCCACCTAACAACAACTCTCTTCTGGCCAGGAAGGTAAAGCCGATAGGCCTTCGAAGTCTCATCATATCCCACAAAGATGCCTCTCTCTGTAGTGGGATCAAACTTCGTCCTCTTCTCAGAAGGGACGTGAGAGTAAGTCAAAGAACCAAATATGCGAAAATGGCTCACCTCAGGCTACTTGCTTGTGTACATCTCCTCAGGAGTCTTCCTCCCCAAAGCACGGTGAGGACTCATGTTCTACAGATAAACTGCAGTGCTGCATGCCTCTACCCATAGAAAGAATAATAACTCTGATCATGGAGCATCGCTCTCACTGCTCTCACAATCGACCTGTTCTTCCTCTCTGCTACTCCATTCTGCTCAGGAGTGTAGGGAACTGTCAGCTATCTCTGTATACCCTCCTGTGTGCAAAACCCATCGAACTCCTTGGAGGTATACTCACCCCCATTGTCCAATCTCAACATCTGAATCTTCCTCCTTGTCTACTTCTCCACAAGGGCTTTGAACCTTGGGAAGACACTCAATACTAAAGGTGACTTCTTGCTCCTCAAGAAGTAGATCCAGGTCTTCCTGGAGTAGTCATCAATGAAGATGATATAGTACTCAAATCCAGTCAAAGAGACCGATGACATACGACCACAAATATCATAATGGATCAAGTCAAGTACTCCTGCTGTTCTGGTGTCACTGCTTGGAAAAGCAGTCTTGGTGTACTTTCCAAAGCACACCCCCTGCACACACATCACTCTGCTCAGTGTTGAACTTGGGTAAACCTGTAACCATGCTCCTCAACAATCTCAGAGCTGGGTGATGTAAGTGGGCCATCCTCCGATGCCATAGCTCACATAGCTCATTGTTGCTGATGTGTGCTAGAGAGTGCTACGGCTGAAACAAGAGCTTGTACAGCTTTCCACATCTAAACCCAATGACCATGGAGGTAGATACTCCTGTAGCCCTGGGGAATACCTGCACTCTCCCATCCGAGAAACATACCCCAAGACCCCTATCCTCAATGGTGGAAACTGATACATACCTCAATGTCCATGGAGGTAGATACTCATGTAGTCCTAGGGAATACCTGCACTCTCCCATCCAAGAAACATACTCCAAGACCCCTGTCCTCAATGGTGGAAACTGATACAAGGTTCTTCTTCAGCCCAGGGACATATAACACATCCCTCAGAGTCATGGGACTAATAGACTCCCTCTGAAATGTAATGGTCCCCCGACCAACTGCTCTAACAATGGTGTCGTCGCCAAGTACAACCTCCACATCTGTACCTATCTGTGATAGCTCGGAGAACATCTCTCGAGCTCCTGTCATGTGGCTCGAGGCTCCGCTGTCAATATACCAAGTGCAAGTGGTGGATGCATTCATCTAATGCCCTGTCAATAAGGAATACTCCATCTCCATATCCACATCAGTGATGGTAACTAAAGAGGCTCTCTCTCTCTCAATCTGTCTAGCACACAAAGAAAACTCTCTCTAAAATCTATCTCCAAAACATCAACCTCCGCTGAAGCTGCAGTCTGTTGTCCCTTCCTCTTCCTGTTTGGACACTGTGAAGCATAGCGCCCAAATGTCTGACAGCCATAGCACTTGATTTTACTCAGGTCCTTCTTCTGCCAGGCCTGCTGCTGCTGCTTGGCCCCACCCTTCTTGGGACCCTTCTTCTTCTTCTTCCCCCTTGCTGATGAACTGCCCTACCCTGTGATGAACTGCCCTGTACGAGACCTCTCCTGGTCTCCTCCTGCACAAAGTCATCCCACAGTCTCTCCCATGAAGGTAAGTTCTCTCTGCCCACTATAGCCTGCACAAATGCACCCCAGGGCTTGGAAGCCCCATTCACTGCTGTACGCACAAGCTCAGTAGCAGTGACCACCTCCCCAACTACTGCTAGCTCATCTCTAACTGCGGATATCCTGGTAACGTAAGCTGTCACTCCCTCTCCGCCATTCATCTTTATACTTTTCAGTTTCTCCTTAAGAACCATCTTTCGGTTCTCATTGGTACTTTCATACAAACTGGTCAAAGCACTCCACATTAAATGTGCCCTAGCTTTGCCAGAAATGTGAGGGATGATATGATCTTTAACTGCATCAAGGATTATTCTTCTAGCTTTACAGTCCTTCTTGTTGAAGGCTGATAATGCTGTTGCATCTGTAGCAGCAGGAATATGAATAGGGTTTAATGTAGTGTTTCTAACCACCTCCTCCCACATCTCATTTTCCTCTAAAACCGGCAAAATCCTAGCCTTCCATGGCACAAAGTTACCTGTCCCATCCAACCTATCCTCCAACCTAAGTCCTGTAACCATCTCTATTGTCAACCCAACAAGGTGTTGTTCACTAACAGAAGAAAATACCCAAATCTGGAAATTTCTATGTCTGCAAATTTTACTATTTTCTGCCCCCAAGCTCTGATACCATGTAAATTTTTCTGTGTTTTGCAGCTTGTTGGTTTATGTCAACATTTCAGTGTGTTTCATTTCCAGTCAGTTTTGCATTGGCTGGAAATTACTTATGAAAAATCTCAAACAATTAAACACGCTGTAAATTCAATTTAACAGGCAGAAATTTAATTTTAACATGCACAACATGAAAAAATCAAACTCAAAATTTTTGGCCAATAGCCCTGGAAAAACCCCCACGGGGAAAACCAGTCAGAGAGAGAGAGAGAGAGAGTTTATTATTTCTTTAGCAATATTTCAGTACATTAATTTTACAGTCAAAATGTACTTATCTCAACCAACCAAATCACCCAGCCAACTTCCTCGATTTCTGTGCAAGGCTGCCTCGATTTCTGTGCATAAAATTCTTCTCGAAAAATGTGCCGAACCCAGCCTCGATTTCTATGCCAACAACCCAAAAAATTCTGTACGGTGTTGCACCTCGAAAACTGTGTCATTTCTTGGAAATCGTGCCCAACAATAACTGCCTCGAGAATTGTGTTGTACGGTACAGCAATTAATGTGTTGTACGATCCTCAAAACCCGTGCCTCTTTCTGCTGCAATGTGCCTTGAAAACCGTGCCACTAAATGTTGTACGGATTTGGGAAAATGTGCCCACGAAAATATAACGCTGCCTCGAAAACCGTGCCACCTAGAAAATCATGTTGCTGCTGTACTAGCTGCTACCTCCTCGATTTCTGTGCTAAACTCTGAGTTCTCTCCTCTCTTTTCTCTTCAGCTCACTCTCTTCACAAGAATGAATCCTTTCTTGCCTCCCTTGCCTTTTTGTTCAAACCCTAGTGTTCTCTCAAATCAATGGATGAGATTAGATTAGATCTACGGTTGAAATTAAATGCTCTTATTTATTTCTCATAAATATTTTTTTTTTGTAAATAAAAGGACTTCATATTAACTGTAGATAGCAGAGATACATAGCCGCTTAAAGCAAAGACGAGTTTTAGATCTTAATCCCCAAAAACCCAAGTCTGTAACAGCATTACATTGCCGGTTGAAACAAAGACTAACCCCATAACCAATGTTTAGACATAAGAGATACATATTACAGCCCGTGCCCCAAGGCCGAACCATCCATCTAGCTTTCAAAATTACAGACACATGACAAAAAACTACACTGACTCCTTATCACTGATAAACCTATTGCTGACTAAAAGCTGGACTACCGAAAAAACAAGAAACGAGAACCTTTAAACAAGCTTCCCAGACCCAGGTCCATCAGAAGCCCTAGCCGAGGAGCCACTCGCATCTTTCTTCTGGGCTTGAGTGACCACCTCCGACAGCCGAGGAGAAGTAGTAGCAGTGAACGCACCAACCGTTGGCTGATGCTCATCCTTCCTAGGGGTCTTGCTGGGAGAAATCCAGTTTCCCTTGTCATCCAAGCCGGGATAGTGAAACGAAAGACCAAGCTTTTTTGCAATTGCATCAATCTTGCAATGCATAAGCCTGTTATCTGCATTGTGGGCCTTGCAAGCCTTGATCAACTCCTCATCCCCTTTCCTCTTCAGGTTCCCCTCCATGAGCACATTAGCCAAGATGTTCTTATTGACCCAGTATGTCATCACCATCCTGTCATATGCCGAAGAGCGGCCCATCGTAGAACCTGGATCAGTTACCCAATCTTCCACTGTGCTTCGGACTTCCGCTATAGGAATAGCCTTAACGTCTTTCCAGAGCCTTTCCTCCATAACCTCAATATCTTCCTTAACGGAATCAGGAATGCGCTCTCGAAAGAAAACAGCGTCAGTTTGTGCCCGCAATTGGGCTCTGGTGACCCTCCCCCCCCCCCCCCTCGAGTTCCTGAGACCTTCTCCTTTCCTTTCAGAGCCATACCAGTCGGAGCCGACTTAGAAGGAGCTCCAGACTCTCGTTTTAGGGCCATGACGAAGCTCAAGACTAGAAGCAGAAAACACTCTGGAGGCCTTAATTGGATGAAACCACACTGAAACAGGAAACGCAGAGCAGAATTCCCGAAAACACAGTAATTACCAACAACTGCCTTGGAGTGGAGATAAAGCCAACGCAGGAAGGAGCTCAAAAAGGGGCGTCTGTAAATGATGAGGCCCTTCATACCATAAATGGCCAAGCATTCCGAAGAACTGGCCCAGCGCAGATACATACCATCGCCATAAACCCAACTGATTTCCTCCATCGTGCGAGCATACGAAGATTGCATCAAATCTTTCGTCTTGATAACAAAAAACCTTAACACGTACCACCCACGCGGTCCCATAATGGTATTCCTGTGGGTTATGCCCTTCTACGAGGTTAACCTCCCCATCATCCAAGCGTCATGTATGAGACCTCCGAGTGACCTCTGTACTGTCCTCGGGGGGCGATCTGTCCTTCGTTCTCCATCTGTCCTCCTCTCATATCCTCCTCTACCAACTGTAGGCATCTTGGGGCCCAGGCTTCATTAAATGAACCATCCATGCATCTCACCACGTGGCCACATCTCCTATCCACCCCAAGGTTGGCCATGTAATCAGCAACTTTATTGGCTTCCCGTCTGACATGGAGAAAGGATAGTTGATTATGAGATTGAAGAAGGTGGCGCAGAATCTCCAGACGATGAGAGAGCCGCCAGCTGGACGTAACATGCTCCGTCGATTTGCCAAGCACAAGGCCTTTTGCCATTTGGATGATGATATGTGAATCTCCCTCGATAATGGCGGGAAAGAGCCTTCCTTGGATAATTATCTTCAAACCAGTAATAAGCCCATCCAACTCTGCCAAGTTGTTCGTATCATGGCCAAGGTGTCCAAAAAATGCCCACAGTACCTCACCCTTCTCATTTCTACAGACCCCTCCATAACCTGCAGGCCCCAAATTTCCACGCGAAGCCCCATCGAAATTTATTTTGAAGAAAGCAGGCGCAGGAGGGGACCAGGACTGGGGACTAGATGGTTTGCAAAGTTTTTCCTTTCTGCGAAGCCCAAGTAAATCCTCCTTACCAAGATCCCAGCCATTAGCAATGGGCATTTCTCCCTTCGTAAGATTATTGTCCTCATCAGTCCACTGGCGGCTCCTAACAGTTTATTGGATGTTGCGTACCAGCGTAGTCCAAACCACCTCCTTATTCCTACTTTTATCCCGGAAAATCCTTCCATTTCTTTCCTTCCATAAGTTCCAACAAAGCATGCCAGGGAACATTTGCCAGATGAAAGCAATAATGGGGTTATTAAATGCTTTAGCATCCCAGTTTCTTAGAGAAAGCCCTGATTGTCCCTGACACCGATCACTTCTTCGAAAAATCAAGGCACCTTTGTCCCATAGGAATGAGGAAAACTTACATTCATCCAGGAGGTGACCCAGAGTTTCTTCATTGTTTTTGCATAACAAGCAACGGGATGGTCCTTGAATTCCTCTTTTCTTAAGATTTTCCCCTGTGAGGACTCTTTGCCATATGACCAACCAGCAAAAGATTGTTGTCTTTGGCCAGGGGTTCATTTTCCAGATCTTAACCCAATAACTATCACCAACCTCAGCTCGATTCGTGTGGAGGTCGTAGGCTTCCTCGATGCTGAAAACACCTTTTTGCCTATAACCCCAGCGAAGTTTATCAGGGCCAGTCCTAATTCGGATATATCGTTCTTGAAGAATTTCTCCAAAGGCTTGTCCATCCCTGATGTTAGTAAGGTCATTCCACCATTCTTGGTCCCTCCAATTCCTACTAAAATGCCCAGGTATGTTAGACCAATAATGACAAACCTTCAATCTTCCTTCCATCAAGCCTCTATTTCTGAGATCCTGCCACTGTTGATCATTCCCCAATTTCGGGAATTGATTCCATGAATCATCCTAGAAGTTGGCAATCTCTCCCTCCCCAATTTCCCAGAAGTTGTGATCCTGCACCATTTTCCTTCCTGTCAGAGCTTTCCTCCAGATATGGGAGCCTCCAATATCAGTATTGAGACGAATTAATTCATTGAGGAGCTGGGTCCTAGCATACTTGATATGCCACAGATTTGCCCAAGGTTCGTTGTTATGATTGCACCAACGCCACCACAACTTTGCACCATGGATGTCACTGACAACTTCTGGATCGCGAAGTCCCAATCCTCCCTTGTCCTTTGGTTGGCAGAGGGTATCCCAACGAATCAGGGCAAACTTAGACTTGGACGCCCGGCCTCCCCATAAGAAATTGCGTTGGATGCCTCTGATTTCTCGTAGGATAGACTTAGCAGCTGATAGCAGACAGAAAAGATAGATAGGCATGGCCTAAAGAACCGATTTAACCAAAATGAGTCTGCTGGGAAGGTTAAGCGGTCTATTGATCCAATTCTGCAGTCTGTTCTTTATCCGATTTAGACGATCTTGCCAAGAAATCCCTCTAATGGAGCCATCAGAGAGAGGTGCACCCAAAAATTTGGTGGGGAATGTGCCTTTAGAAAAGTTGAGAATGCGGAGGATATTACATTGAGTAACACTGGGAGTGTTAAAAAAGAACACTTGAGACTTATCAGGATTGACTTCAAGCCTCGATGCTTTAGCAAAAAGATTAAGACTTTTTTAAAAAGCATGGGCTTCTTGGATTTAAGGGTGCCCCATTAGCATTGTGTCATCAACAAATTGTTGGTGAGTCTGTTTTGTCGGACCCTCATGGAGATCTAGACCCCGGAGTTCCCCCGACCCAGCTTTATCCTTAACTAGTCAACCCAATCCTTCCGCCATTAAGATGAAAAGGAAAGGGGAGAGGGGGTCGCCTTGCCTTATGCCACAGGAGGATTGGATAAGCCTGGTGGGGGAGCCATTGAGCAGAATGGAGAAGAAGGGGGTAGTGACAAGATTCAAAATCCAGTTCACCCAATTGGCATCAAAGCCATAAGCTTCCAATATTCCACGCATATACTACCAATTTAATTTATCATATGCTTTGGCAATGTCCAATTTGATTAACATTCTGGGTTTCTTGGTGGTTTTCAGAGAATGAATTGTCTCATGGGCCAAAATAATACCATCCAGAATCTGTCGGCCTTCCACAAAACCTGACTGTTCTGGGCTTATCAAGAGAGGGAGAAGGAGTTTTAGCCGATTAGCAATTACCTTAGTTATGATTTTATAGATAACGTTGCATAGGGCAATTGGCTGAAACTTGTTAGGCACCTTAGCCCCTTCCTCCTTGGGGATTAGGGCCAGAAAGGTGGCATTGAAAGCCTTCAAAACCCCCCCACATTGGCGAGATTCTTCCACAATGTCAGCAACTTCCTGTTTAATAAGATCCCAAAAGCAATGAAAAAAGTTGGTGATAAACCCATCAGGGCCAGGGGCTTTTCCAAGAGCCATTTGTTGCATAGCTTCCTCAACCTCCTGCAAGGAAACGAATTTGTTCGAGAGCTCGTTGTGCTCATCTGTGACCAATCTAGGTATGTTCCTATCTATTCTGGCAATAGCAGAGCTACGATCCACCCTATCCTCATTGAGAATATCCGAAAAATGGAGAACTAGTTCATCCTCAATCTCCTGTCTAGACTCTGCGTGGGTCCCATTAGCTTTTCTCAGCTTATGGATCTTTGATTTGTGGCGATTGTGAACTACAGAATTATGAAAGAATTTTGTGTTCCGTTCTCCTTCCTGAAGCCATTGGATTCTAGATTTCTGCTTCCAAAAAATATCTTCTTGCTTTTCTCGAGCTTCAAGTTGTGTCAACAGGTGGAACTCCTGTTCCTTTAGCTCCTCAGTCCATTATATCTCCATAACCTAACTTTGTATCCTCTCATATTCAGCCACCACCCTTGCCTTGTCCTGGAAGATATTCCAAAAGTATGACTTATTCCAATCTTTGATTTTGACTTTTAAGCTTTTAACTTTTGTTGAAACTGGAACATTCTTGTTCCTCTGCATGGGACAATCTCCTGCCACCACTATCCCACCAACTCCTTAAAGTCTTTATGCTCGAGCCAGAATTGTTCAAACCTGAAAGGTTTAAAACGGCCGAAATTGGACCAATCCCATTGGAGACAAATGGGCCAATGATCCGATCCAGCTGCCGGCAGGACATCTACATGGGCTTCCCCACTATTTATGATCAAATCTTCAGTGACTAGAAATCTGTCAATGCGTGAGGCCACTAGGAAGGGACCCCCACGCCTGTTGTTCCAAGTGTATAACCCATTGCCCGTCTCAATGTCTATGAAAGGTCCCTGGGTAATAAAATCCCCAAAAGCTTCCTAGTATTTATCCAAATTTCTCCTTCCTCCTTTCTTTTCCTCCAGAGACGAAATAAGGTTCAAGTCACCCCAATAATCCAGGAGCCACAGGAATCCTAGTCACACAGCCATGATAACTGCTGGATGAACATTCCTTTTTGAGGAAAAGCGCTAGGGCCATACACATTGACAAGTCTCCCAGAGGCACCGGTTTCACAATCTTTGAACATGGCACTTAGAGAAAAGCGAGTGGCCCACCATTCTGAGAGGCCAACAGCATCAGACTGCCAAAAAATTGCCATACCTCCTGCAAAGACATCAGAATCAGTGGCCATCACCTCGCTTTCTTTCCAAATCTTTTGTTTGATACGCTCCAAAACAAGAGAGCTGCATTTTGTTTCTTGGAGAAAGAGTATATCCGGTTTTTCCCGCTTAATCTTCCTAGCCACAGTTTTGACCTTCCTGGGGTGGTTGCACCCTTTTATATTCCATGATATCAGCTTCATTGAGTAACCTTATGGGCTTCTGAGAAGGCCTCCAGTATCGTGGGGTACTGGCCAGACTCAACTAACTTTACACCTATCTCAGCAATCCTCTGCTTGTTTGATTTCCTGCCCCTTTTTAAGTCAACCTCCGAGGGTTTCCTCTTGCTGCCCTTCTGAGGATCCGAAGCAATTCCTCACTGCCATGGGACTTTGGCATTAATGATGGCTTCCTTTAGAAGTTCTATCTGCTGTCTGGTAACATAACCTTTTCCTTTCTTTTCCCACTCCCTCTCAATTTCATCAAGATTTAGATCCTCGAGCTCCATATCCTCCTCTTCATCCTCCACCATTGGTTATATAGGGTCTATACCAGTTTGGGTCTGCTCTGTTTCCTCTATTACTCCTTCCATAGGATCAACCTTTTCTTTACCTTTGTTCTTGCCAGTCATCTCCTCTTCCCGGTGATCCTCCAGTATCTTGAAAGGATTTGATGTCTCGATCCCCCTTCCCCCGGGGTTCCTTACCTCCCTTAGTTTGTCCTCCCGTTCTTCTTCTTCTACTACGAACCTGGGAAAAACCTTCCTTGTCAATGCCACCTTCCAGGCCACTTTTTGAGGGGGGAGGGGGAAAAGGACTTACCTGAGGGCAATTTCTGCCCAAATGGCCATATGCATGGTATTGACGGCATCGAAAAGGAAGTTGTTCATAATCTAGAGGTTGAACCCACTCCTCATCCTCCTAGTTCAAACTGATTGCTTCAGGAAGCTCCTTAGACAGATCCATATAGACACATATCCTAGCATACGCAGTGTAACGTTGTTGTTTGGTTTGGTCTGAGATTTTAACAAATTCACCCAACGTGTTGCCAATATCTTGAAGAACCTCCAGATCCCAGTATTCGCAAGGTAGGGAAAACAGCCTGATCCATACCAGGGCCACTGTCACATCCTCAGTCTCTAGGTTAAATCTTTCCTTCCAAGGCCTAAGATATAACCCCGCTGAGAAGAAAAAATATGGGCCTCCTTCAAGAACCCGATCCCGATCCTCCACATTGAACAAGATAATGGTAAAAAAACCCTTGGCCCCAAGTTGAAGGTCATAATGACCCTTAGGTTTCCAAGTTGTCTTGATCCAATTCACCAGCTCTCGTTCTTTAGGGCCAATCCCCACGAATTTCCCAATTAGGGCTTTTTCACACCATTCTTCTATTCTCTCATAGAGCTTGTCAGATTTTATCTGCATGGCTGGGATCTTTAATGTCCTGGGTAAACATCCTCTTGGTCCCAATCTCTTCCTGCCTCCCATCCTGTCTGTCTCCTGAGATTCCCCAGATCCATCCGCCTGCAGAGCGGACGACAGCGGCTGCGGGGGGGAATGCGACCCCATCGAAAGGAATGGGGAAAGGGCACCAAGCCCACTACTTCTGGCCTGTCAGGGCTAGGCATGCAAACACACCCTGAATCTGCCGTCAAAAAGTGACTTTATGTTCTAAAGTCGAATTAAATGCTTTTCTCAAGTCATTTAATGCAAGGGTCACTTTTCCCCCCTTTTAAGTGACTTAAGCAAAAAGTCACTAGGGGAACACTTCCCTAGGTACAAAAACTAACATCATTTCATTGTGGAAGGGTTGAATGAATGCAATGTTGCACGACTCGGACTCGGTTGGCATGTGACTCGTCGACTCGGGAAAGACTCAAGGAGTCAGGATAGACTCAGCAAAAAGGAGAAAAACTTAAAATATGGTAAATTTTGGGCACAATAAAGAGAAGGAAAGTCAAACAATAAGCATATTCACACCACGACCAATTAATTTTTATAATAATAGTAGATACCACTTTATTTGTGGGAGCCTTGTTGACGTAAAGACTATGGTATATTGAAACTTATGTAATTTTTGGATCATATATCTCAATCAACATAAAATTAACTTTTATATAAAAAAAATACTTTATTATAAAAACATTTTCAAAACTCTGGTTTTTGAAAAAGATTTATCACTTCTTTGTTTCACCAACCACTACAAAAAGTTTGCCAATTCTTGAATGTGCATTTATCTCTAACAGGTAAAGTCTTCAACTTCCAACTTCATATGAAGAATCGTATTAAAAAGAAAAAGTCAGATGATAATTTAAAAATGTTGCTATCAGTGATAACGGAAATGAACAGAAAATTTCAACATATAAATTAGAAAATGGAAGAGGGAAATTAAAAATAATTTAATTGAGCCACTGGATTGCAACCTATGTTGCAGGAAACTTGGGCCCCAACCCTGTTTCCAACTTTTCGCCGTTTTGAAACCCCGAAACACGTACCGTACGGCCCGGAAACGTGTTTGCATACGGACAAACATGTTTTCGAGATGGAAACGTGTTTCCAGTACCGATTCAGTAAACGGGGTCGCATTTCCGAAAAAAAATATCACCATGGTGCAATAGTATTTGGTAATATTAATGGCAATAAAAGTGACATTCTCCTTATCTTTTATTTTATATCATTTTACTTAAATTTTTAACATTACCATTAATTGTTTCAGGATTTTTGAGAGTGGTTCCAACCTCATCGGACTTCATATGCAAAAAATAGAATTTTAGATCCCATTCAGAATTCAATAGACTTGATAGTTTTCAGGATTTCAAAGTTTCCACTAGATTCTATCATGTATATGCCACAGAATTGGGATTTAATCAAGCACATCAACCCCTATATGTCCCTTGATGTTGGTGGTGTTGATTGTTGAACTCCTCTGTCATGACCTTAATAAAAATGTACTCTTCACTCTAGCAAAATCACTTATTAAGCATGTGAAGCTTTTTCTACCTCAATTTAACGATTGGATTAGGAAGCTTCATCAAAATTGTAGGGTGTTGAGCCGTTAACTAATGTCCTTGGAGGATCAACTTTGAAATTCGAGTTAGAGGCAAGGGCTAGAGCCTAGAGGAGGGACTTGGGAGGCATAGGGTGTTATTGATGAATAGGATCCCAATATAGGCAATGATTCGCCGACATGTATGATTTGTGATTTATATTGCACATTCATTTTTTTAAATGTTCTTGCTCATATATATATATATATATATATATATATATATATATATATATCGCGTTTCCCTGTTTCCAAAATTTTGGGGGGTCACGTTTCCCCCGTTTTGACATTTCCTTGTTTCCCTATTTCGTGCAACTTAGATTGCAACCTACTTACCACCGAGTTGCAGATTCCCCATTGAGCCACTGGATTGCAACCTATTTACAAAAGGCAGAGTAGGAGAGAAAGGAGGGCATGATGGTACGTCAAAATGGCCATGATTTTCCTCACGATGCCGACCAGAATGCAATCAACACTTAACAGTAATTTGAAAAAGAAGAACAATATTCACGAATTTCACTTGATCTGTGTTCAAGAATTTCTCTTGCTCTGCATCTTTCTTTACTCACAAGACATCACATGGCTGACAAGCAAGCAGATTTCATCACTCCACTCCACGCCGAACATTTCTACGGGTCTCTTTTGTGCATTTTGGCGAGTTCAGCGAATCCAACTGAGAAAGTGTCAAGTATGTGCAAGTCTGGGTAAGTTTGAGGAGGGAAGCGAGTATGTGCCGATTTTGGCCAGTCTGTGCCAGGTTTGGACTGGTTACTCGACCTGGGATCTGACTTAGGCAAACTCGCGAGTATCTGTGAGTCTGCAATGAGTCGTGCTACACTGGATGAATGTATGCCCTCCAACTTGAAATTAAGAATATCCCTTCAAATTTGATCATTGCCCACAAATATACTTTTCAACTATGTTTCTTCTAGTTTTCCCCCTTCTTAGTTCCAACATATTGTTCACCCTAAACACAAATCTGGTGGATCTGAATAGTTACAAGACTATAGCTGCATTAAACTATATGCAAGAGTTATTGATCTCTATCTTTCCCACTAGTTTGAGAAGCATGACTGGAGAGCTAGAGGCCATAGCAATTTTCAGAGTGGTTACTAGAAAGCAAGACATATTTTTCTTTATGTGCTATCATTGAGAATGCCAAATAGAGGTCCACAAAATTCCATTATTGCTTCATTGGCTTTCAAAAGGCCATTGGCACTATACGAGGCATTTAGTCATTGAGAAACTTTGTACCTTTTGGGTACCCAATCTTCTTGTTTATGTTCTAGCGCAACTTTATGAGACAATTGTGGTCATGTTTCCCACATCTTGGAGGTTCTCTAAGAATATCAATAATAAAACTCATGTCAAACAAGGTGTCCTCTCTACCATACCTTCTTTGGAGTTTGTATCAATGAACAAAAACAATTCATCAAGACTTTTATTCAGCCAAAGCATGGTTGACAAATTCACTAGGTCTTTATCTCACTACTTTTATTCACAGATGATGTTGTATTTGGAGCCAACATGCCAAAAGGGTTAAAGCTCGACGCTCTAAATCAATTTTGTGATCTTCAGCAACTAACACTAATAACCAAGATTGTGATCTTCAACAAAAGAAGCCCTATCTAAGTATCATTTTTCCTTCCAGGAACAACCTCTGAAGATTACCACCTTGTATACTTAATTAGGGATTCAATTCTTAGATCCCACCTCTATTACGAAACTTGCCTCCTAGCCAAGGGCATGTAAACAATACACCACATTAGCCATCCATGAGAAAGAGTGCTTTGAGATTCACTTCCAACTTCCAAGACATACCATCTAAGATGAAGCTCTCTAACACCCTCATAAAGCTTAGTATTTTGTTTAGATGAGACATTGGGTTAGAGCCTCAACCATCCATAGTGATCTTGCATTAAGAAGAACAATATTCCACACTACCATGCTTCAATGTATAGTTCGTTACAAACAAACATATGCCCAGTATATTATACAAGCAATGTTTAGTGCATATCCCTTCCAACTTGAGAACAACCTTAGGACTTATCAATTATTTACACAAATTACAACAAATGGTAGACTCTTCTTTAGGATGTGAGAGATACCCCTTTTTGGCACTTTTCTCCTTTGGGAGACTAACATCCCTTGGTTAGTTAGGAAACACCCCTGTTGGTTCTATGTGGCACAATTATTTCTTGAGTCAAACGGTATTTCGATCTACCACCTCCCTCCCTACTCTATGTATATTGGCACCCCTCCTCACCACCTTGAGACAACCTTCAAACTTATCATATATCTTCACAATGTACAACAAATGGTAGAATCTTCTTTAGGGCACAAGAGATAACCCCATTTTGGCACTTTTCTCCAGAGACACGAAACCTTTGGTAAATCAGGTAAACGACCTTGTTGGTTGTATGTGGCACAATCATTTCTTGAGTTGGTGGCTAGTTGATCCATGGCCTCCCACTTTATTTTCATTCACCATCCCTTCACACCTCCTATCACTATGGGATTTAATCAAATTCTACAATCAAGGGGAGTATATGCAAGAGCTTAACCCCAAGTTTTTTGGATTAGAACCCACCAACCTTTCAATCCCAATGCCCTTTTAATTTAAGCACTTCCTCTAAGTTAATGTTACCAGAACCAGACCGGAACCGGTAAAATCAGTCGATCCGATCGGTTTTGACCCCTGACCGGTTAAAATCATGCTATCAACCCGAAAATGACCGGTTTCGTATGGAACCGGCCGGTTTTGACCAGTTCCGGTCTAGTTCCATACAACAACCTGAGTTTGGGCATGAGGATTCAGATGATTTTGTTATGTGATTAGATTGTGTAGTCTTTACTATTTACTATCTAGTCTAGAGTTATTTTTGGACTCTAAAGACCATTTAGAGGCTTTTTGATGATGTATTTTAGTTCATATATGGAATGCACTTAGTGCTATTTTTGGTTGTATACACTCACTCTTGTTATATATATGAGAAATTTTGCAAATTTGTGTATAATCGTTTGGATTTACATGGATGCACATGAATATATATATAATTTTCCAAAATTTGAATATTTTATGTAGTTTTGGTGGACCGCTTTTGTGATCTAGTTTTTTCCCCGGTTTCGGTCTGGTTCACATTTTCAGGGTCAGGCGGTTTGACCACCAGTTCGGTTCTTGTAACCTTGCTCCATGTCTCTAAAAGGCTAATTGTTCAACCACATTATCGTCAATTCCATCTGTTACATAGGCATTGCATTTCCCACAGGATAGCTTCAAGTGTGCACACATCAACTAAGGGTTGAGACAAATCACAATCTTCCCAGGGCCAATCAGATTTGCAGACTTTGCTCTCTGTTTGAGGTAGAGACTAGGGTACATTTTACATTAGATGCCCTGTCTATTATGAGATTAGAGGGACGTTTCATTACCTCTACAAGGATTCACAGTTCAAACAAACCATCATCAATCATCTTTAAATACTTGAACAAAATGTCCTTAGCTCTATCGCAAATATCAATGATATAATGTGGTACATTCAACATGCCAACACAAAACCACAAAAAATAGTGATTTTTGAGACCCTTCAAAATATCATGAGATATTAAACGTATGGTGAGGTTAAAAAATTATGATATTTTGTCAAAATATCATGAGTCTATGCAATTTATCGCCAGCACCGAACCCATATGTTGAGATGATAGCTAAGACAGATATGTTGACAATCCTTACCTATGTGGGAAAGATGTTCTATATAATTGCACTCTAGTTCATTAACGTATTCTACTGTTCTATTATGAAAGTGCAGAAATTTAATAGAAGAGAATTTTCTAAAAAGGAAAGTCACAAGTATACATGAATTTCAGCTTTTAGGTTGGTCTTTTAATTGATTTCTATTGCCGGTTTCTCTAATGAAAATAATTTATTCGTAGAACTTCAGAAAAGCTATGCCACAAGACACAAACCGTCTTTTCCATAGTTTTCTTTGTAAAAATGCAAACAGAGTACTCCTTGGGCAGTATTTTATTTGCATAGAATACATTACGATATCAGGTGATATGATATTTAGTGACTCGCTTTAAACAAATAAATATAAAAAATCCGTTACAGAAAAATTCAAATTTTGACTTAAGTATATAAGTTGAGAGTTACTCTCTTCAAAACAATATTCATGATTAACTTGTCTGGCATAGGCACGGGAGTAGACCATTATATTTTTTGGCTGAAACAATATTCACATTTAAATCGTCTAACATGGGCAATGGAGTACACCACCATATTATTTGGTTCATTTCAGACATTCATTAATAAAACATACATGTACTTCACCAGTATCAAAACAGACAAGGTAATGAAACATAAAATTATGGTTTGCAAGTCCAATTATCTGAAGTCAAATTTGAAGAAAAAATGTTAAATGAGTTCACAGCTTAAGCTTCAATGACAATTATCCCATGGTCAAAACAAGCCTGTATTTATTTGTTACCAACAAGTTTAGTCATGCATGCATAACAAAAACTACGTTCCAATCCCTATTCCTTCAAGATATCTACAAACCGCACTGAAAATTTTAACTTCTATAAAATCTTACGATGTGATATCGCGAGGACATGCAAAGTTTATAACTGTTTGAACACCAATGATGTCCAGACCCTGCATATCAAAATATTAAATGAATAGTCAGACGAAAACCAATAAGGATTTTCTGACACCAAAACAACGTAACCTGACCAGAAATTTCTCAAGTTTATTTAATGATACCAAGCAGAGGAGGAATGTGTCTAGTTTTCTAAAGTTTAAACTTACTCGAGCTGCTACGTCGGTTGCAATAAGAAAATCAACTTCTTGTTTTCTGAATTGTTCAAGGGCCTAAACAATGCACACATGATATAATTTCGTTAGCCAAAATACCAACAACAAAAAAATTAGTTTCAGAATTTAAGTAATAAAAATATAGCTCATAATTATCCAGCATGACCCATGGACAAACATACTGGCAGAAAGAACAATAATTCCCATTTTGCACCACAATTTCCATTAGAACAAGACAGTTGCATATAGCCCTTGTAATCCTATTACTTCAAAGTTCCAGCAAACAACACTAATAGTAATAATGGTTACCATAGTATCTTCTTATTCTATGGTCTTAAATTTCTAATTCATTCCTCATTGGATGCGTTAACTTGATCAAATGGACTTAACTGATGACAACCAGCTAGAATAACATATGTGACCACTTCATAGTCATTCCATTGCAATAGAAAATTTTGCACTGGTAAACTGAACCACTACTCTAAGCGAGGGCTAACATACACCACCTAATAGGCAGTAATGAGATTAATGGCATATGCATTAGATCTCAAGAACCCTAGTTGTAGTAGACATGGTAGTTTATAATGAAGCCCACACAAAACTACAAATGAAATAGAGACAACATGGAAAGGTAAATACATAACCAAGTCTATCAATCAATTGTAATGGAGATCATGACACGAGAATCAAGGCTTCAAGCTAAACAAAGGACAAGCAGAGAATATAGCCAAGACCTCAAGGAAAAGAAAGGACAACCTGAGAATAGAGCCAAGGCCTCAAGGAAAACAAAGGACGGCCTGAGAAAGTAGCCAAAAGGGCCCTCCTGTTTAAATGCACCAGAAAAGAACACTAGATAGGAACCCAACAGTCAACTACATCTGGCGTGATCGCATTTCTTTTATTTTTGTATTCCTAGACTCATTTGAGCACACTAACTAGTGATTTGATAAAAATTGAACAATATGGCAGTTTTAACAGTTTTAACTTTTGCTATAGATTTTTGAACATTTAAAGCCCTCCTAGCTTGTGCTCATAGTGTTTGCCCTTGCAACAAACATTAAAGCTAGTTACATATATTGTTTTATTAATAATAAAAGAATGTATTTTCAACTAGATTGCCAGGCTACACCATGACTGCAAGTGACCTCTTATACCACAACAATAAAGTGTACACAAAACTCCTTATTGGATGCATAAAAAAGTTAGATTTTTCACTAGGGGCATCATATATATCATTTAAAATAGAATTAAATGTGTAAAGTAGATTTAAATGGAAAAAAATCACAAGCATAATTGGCCACCAACTAGCTTATTATTATCATTTGAATGAGAGAGGATATGCTCCCATTCACCTATGTATCTAGATTCTATACAAGATAAAATTTTGTGCTTTTACATATCTCTTACCCGATGCTTATTTGACAAGAATGATAAAACGTTCCTAGTTTGTCCCAACAAACAAGTACACCAGCTTATGTGATTTTGGTATGTAACATAAATGAACATAACTAACGGAATTCTAATGGTTTGTCATGGAAGCCATGTACACCATGTTAGAACATAGAATAGCAATGATACCACATGTTATGAAATCAGCATCAACAGAGATTTATGTATGCAACAGAAATAACAATAAATATTTGAACAGAAATATTATCATTTAACTAAAGGCCAAAAGCATGCAGAACCACAAATACAAAGGAAGATCTCAACACAAATCCTGCTCCTAATTAACCTATATTAGGGCAAACTGGCCCAAAGAATAATACATAATAATATTCGACGTTAGTTACATCTAGACTTCAAGATATGAAGACAAACAATTCTACAAAATACATTATGCATGTTTATACATCAAGGTGATATAAAAACTTTATCATTCTTGATTTGGCTACAGTGGGCTTGCAACAATGCTGTTGGGAGTGGAAGAGAAGCAGGAGCGAGAAATGGGAAATGGAAGAGTGAAGCACCAATTTTCAAAACCTTCTGACAGCAAAGTATTCCACAAGCACAAAGCACCAATTTTCAAAAGCTTCTAGGAGAGGAGTGTTCCAAGAGCATGTTCATATAATATACATTTCAATATATTTCTATGCATATATATTTTAAAAAGCATGCAGAATGTTAAATTAGTTACAGGAAATATGAAAACAGAGATACCCACTGGATTAATGATAACAGATAACTTCAAACTGTAACATATAACACCGACCACGTAAGGAAATAGAGCATCATATTCATGATCAGAGAGTTGGAATATGTAGTCAATAGTTCAAAGGTAGGTTATGTTGTCCACTAAGTTAAACTTAGGTGGATTCCTTGTGAACCTCAAAAGACTTGAACAACTTACATTGTTCATTGCCAGAGTTCAGAAGTTCATCAGGCAAAATTTTTGGCCCTTCGTAAAATTTGCATGTCCATACCCCCATGGGGGAATTGCAATAAGTTGGACTAAGCATGGTCATTTTGTAGAAGGCTTGGCCCACCTTAGGTTTAGCTGTCAAGGGGATACTCTAGAGTGTTTTTTCCTTAGGAATTATGCATTGCGCTTCAATGGCGTATAATTCCTGAGTTTTCCACTCATAACTCCAAAGCTGGAGTATTTTCCATGGTGGTCGAACCTAGGGAGGTTATTAAAGCCTATGTGTCTATGTATTTCTCCGATGCTAGCCATCAATAATGAGTTATATGGACATGCACTAGGTCCCCTAGGATTTTTAAGTTATACGGAAAAAAATTATTTTTTCCTGCTTAACGGGATTTTTTAATAGTTTAATTAAAAAATCAAAAAGTGATAAAAGTGTGGTTAAGAGGTGAATTTTGCCATGGGGTGCTCGTTTTCCAACCCGGAGCACCCACAAAACCCTTAACCCACTTTTCCTAAGTTCTAACTTCTAAGTGAATATTTTTCAATTAAATAAATATTCTCTCAAAATTAATTTTGAGGAATTATTTAATTAAAAAAATTGAGATATGAGAGAAAATCAAATCCCTAAATCAATGGAATTTGTCTCTGTGAAGGCCCAGTTGAGTTGGCATTGGCATTTAGTGAATATCTCATGCAATATTTGATGGATCCAATCAATAATTTGGAGGAGGTGAGTTGTCTTCAAGAGGGAGATGCCCCCTCTCCTCTTGGGCGTCATCTCTCACGTGTGGCAGCATGCAATTTGTGGGAGGAGTTTCCAAGGGATGAGTGGGGGCGCCCTCCTTAGGTGGCAACCACCTCACTCCCAATCCCATCCATCAATCCTTCAATCAAGGCTTTGATCACTCCTCCTCTCTAGTGATGCACCCCTCTTCATGGATGAGCCCCCCCCCTCTCTCTCATTTCTTATAAAAGCAAGGTAAAGGCTCCTCATTTGCAGATGATGGAATGCACTGAACCTTTGCTCCTGTGATTTGTAATATTTCTTTGAGTAATAGTATTTGGAGACTTTGGAGGTCAAAGTGGTGGCTATTGTTCTTCATGCATGCATTTGGTTGAGGTAAAATTGTAGATTTCCAATTTTGCTTTCACATACAATAGTAGATCGATCTAGCTTGGTAAGGATCTTGAATCCTAGTAAGGTAAGCATTCAAAGTTATTGAGTTGCTTATTTTTATTGAATAGTTTAGAGCAGTGAAGCACCACTCGTGAGAGACTCGCGAGTCTTCACGAGTCGACTATCAAGCCGAGTAACCGCTATAGACTCGGCATTAAACTCGTGACTCGAACGAACTCGTGGACTCGATATGAAACTCGTTGACTCTGTCGAACTCGGCACAAACTCGACATGGACTCGCTCTGACTCAGTCGTGAAGGATCGTTGCACTGTCGCCACGAGTGCTTCTTCTGCGCCCTAAACCCTGTTGCCGTGAGTCCTCCTGCCGCACACCCAAGCCCTATCATTAAAATTCCTCCTCCTGCGCCCCAAGCCCTATCGCGGCGAGCCCTGGCACTGCAATTCCTCACGGTGCCATGACCCTTACCGTCAGGAGATTGGACCCTATCATCGGGAATCTTGCCGCCGCAAGTACTCGAGCTGCTATCTCCACGGTGCAAGAAGCGTTGCCCTCACGAGATTGGAAAATCAATATTTAAATTTAATTAATCGCTCAGCTGGTAAGTTGGGGCCTCAATATGTATTTTTAAATTTTATTAATGACAACAATCATTAGGTTAGTCACTTAGTAATTATTTAGGTTTAGCAAGCTAGTAATAGAATTTTATTATTGTGATTTATATATATATGTTTGTTTATTTTAATATTGTATATTATATTTTATTTTGAAGTTTATATACACACAAACGTTATGGTGAACTCATCCGAATTTCATTAGAATGTTCGAACCCAAACCTAACTTAATCGTTGTCAAACCAAACTCGAACCTGAACCATGCGACATAGATTTCATTTATTCTCATAGTACAAAATAATGGGGATGAACGCATCAACTATTTTGATTGGAATTGTTACATCATTCTACAATACATAGTTATCGAATGATGAATAATGTAGGGTTTGTCACTGCTTTCAATTGTCGTTACAGACCTGCCAATGTCTTGCGAGCATCCACGCCACCATTATAACACTCTGCGCATAAAATTTACCATATTTTAAGTTTTTCTCCTATTTGTCGAGTATGTCCCGAGTCGACGAGTCACATGTCAGTCGATTCTTTGCTTAGTCCGAGTCGTGCAACATTGGTTTAGAGATCTACAAGCAGCAAAAAATATTTGGTTGTACTCTTGCCCTTATGATTTCTTGCCATTTAATTTACTAGATTTAACCTCTTGTGTGTATGAGTGTTTGGATGTTTTACAGGATTCAGTGCTAAGCCTTGGGATTTGATCTTGTCTTGACTCTTCTCCCAAGTTTGGTGGTGGATCACCTCTTTTCCAAGTGAATATCTCATTTTTGCAGGCATCAAGCTCCTTCTCCTCTTCAAAAAAGCTAACAAGCTTTGGTTTCTCTTCCACCATCTTCTTTCAAATCTAAAAGCACTTCTTTCCCTTTATGTTTGAAGCAAGTAGTTTAGATCTAAAAGAATATTTAAAGCTTCTTGTTTCCTAAATAGATCTAGAAAAATATCAATCTCAAAGCTAAATTTGTAGATCTAGATCTAACATTTCTATGCTTGTAATTGCTCAAATGTTTCCATAAATTTTTGCAAGTATAGATCTTATAAATTTCATGTATTTTTGTATGTTTTAACCACTAATCTTGTAATTTTAGTTCGCTGTTTTTAACAGGTCCAAGATAAAAGAGAGCATATTTCTGCCGAATTCTTGTTCAAAAGTGTGAAAAACACTCTCCGTGGACCCCCATTTACTTGTACACCATTTCCATAAAATTGTAAGCCCTTAGATCCAATTGTTAATGGACTAATCGGCACTTCTTTAGAGCTATCTTGGTAATAATTTTAAACGAGAGCAAGTGGGCTACACAACGCCCACGCCCATCACCCCTGGGGGGATTCGTAGTGTCAAGTTTTGTGATATAATTTTTTCTAACGGAACACCAAACACACACAACACTTTTAACTGCAGGGTCGTATACTTATTTCTTTTATTTGCTTTCATTTCGCAAAGTAGATTTAGAAATAACATTGATCTCATTGCCACGAACTATGCTCTCACCACCACACAAAGGCATTGTCGATTAGTGGTGGTTGATCAAAAAAGTGACACATAGATCCGGTGCTTCATATCTTTTTTGTTTTCCTTTAGCACTTTATTTTCGAAAGCACAAACCGGAATAAACATTAGGCTTATAACTCAAAGTATGTTCTTTTCCCTTCCGGGCAATTTGCCTAGTCCTGTGGGAAATCAGAAAGAGTTGTAACCACTCTTTAAATTTTCACATTTAAATTAACAACTCACCATAATAAAAACTACAACCCCTCACATATTGAAAATCCGGCACTACGATTAATTGAGTTTTGCGTGGGCAAATTTCTCAAAAGAAGCAAGAACAAATGGGAGGCGACCTCTGGGCACAGTTAGGCTACACCCGTGTTGGTGTAGTATTGAACACCGCCCTAGAGACTCCATTCCATCCCACACGTCTTCGTGAGGAGCCATCATCCCTCAATTTCCGGACAGTGCTCCCTATACCTTACGATATCTCGGGAGTTTCCCATTTTTCCCTTAAACTTTAAATCATTAATAATTTAAAATCAAACAAGAGACATTTGCAAAACATTTCCCTTTCAGCAGTTTCTCTGATTTATTGACTCCATTTGGCACTGGTCCACAACAACACTATTCATTACTTTGCTTAATATCAATAAATTGTGTTGTTGTTGTATCTTTATATATTTGGTGGTCTTGTATTTTCTATTGTTGAAAGCATATCCATAAAACAACTATTTTGCAAACGAACTTGGACTTTGTAATCAAAACTCTCAAAAACATCCTTAATTAATTTTACAAGAAACATTCTAATAGCCTTAGAAACATTCCGTAGGGACTACCCCCCTTGGCTTCGGTTAGGAGTTGGCCTAAACGGAGGAGTCAAGATCAGGTGACAGCCTTGACTCGAGACTTTCCCCCAAGGGCGCACCGAGCAATGACATAGATTTCTGATGCATTAAGCTGGTGTGCAATCCGGCGGCAATAGGTTCAAAGTTCAAAGTTAATCTGTCATACAGTAGGTAGGTTCAAAATTCAAACTTAATCTGTCATATAGTTTTTACAAAATAGGCCATAATAAAGATAAATAATTTAACCTACGTTGTCGGGAGCGAGGAATGGGAGTGGAGCAAAAAAGCGAATTTTTCAAAAGCTCTCGTTTTAGGAGCATTTTGTATACAGTATGTATTTTAATATATTTGATGGATTTATATCTAAAAAAACATGTAGGATGTTGAATTAGCTATACAAAACATGGATTAAAACATATAACATCAATCATCTAGTAATTGTAACTTATAACATTGTCATCAAATGATCAACCTAGTATAGGAGCTTTTAGTATATGAGAGGTAGGGAGTGCCTCAGGAGCGCGCTCCCAAAGCTGGGAGCATTTTGGGAGCGATCTTCGGGAGCTAGAGCGAAAGGGGGGGGGGGAGGGGGGGGGGGGCTTTCCCCGCAGCAGAGAATTCAACTATCTACTAAGCTTTCCTCGATGGGGGTGACAATATTAAAACCATAGTGGAAAACATCGTCGAAAAATCGCCGATTTCACGAGAAATCGCGAGTTTTTCAGCCTGCCAATTTTTTCTACCGAAAAAATCGTGATTTTTTGCAAAAATCGGACCTCGCGATTTTTTCAAAAAATCAACGATTTTTCCTAAAAAATCGTGCGAAGACTCAAAAAATCGCCACGGAGTTTTAAAAATTTGACCAATACATCAGACATTGAAGCCAATAACAGTAAATGGTAATGTTAAATTCTTAAAGTACTTAAATTTTTAACATTACCATTAATTGTTTCAGGATGTTTGAGAGTGGTTCCAACCTCATCGGACTTCATATGCAAAAAGTAGACTTTTAGATCCCATTCAAGTTCAACAGACTTAATAGTTTTCAAGATTTCAGGATTGCAACGTTTCCACTAGATTCTATCATGTATGAGGGTAAGGGATTGGAATTTAATCAAGCACATCAAACTAGGTACATACCTTGATGTTGGTGGTGTTGATGCCTGATTGTTGAAGTTGATTGAACTCCTCTGTCATGACCTTAATAAAAATATACCCTTCAGTCAAGCAAAATCACTTATTAAGCATGTAGGAAGTTTCATTAAAATTGTAGGGTGTTGACTAATGTCCTTGAAGGATTAACTTCAAGATTCGAGGTAGAGGCAAGGGATAGAGCCTAGAGCCTAGAGGAGGGGGTAATGACCAATGTTCCAACCAGTGTTGAAACTTCCAAATTTCCAATCTTTGAAACTTTGATTTATCATTTTCTATTTGGCATCCACTACATCATGTATATCAGTGCTTTCTCCATATTTATGTGCCAATGTGTTTATCTAATGCTGTTATTGCTTGATGTGTTTAAAATTCCGAAAAAAAATGAATATATTTTGTATTTTTTAATGTTTTCCGTGGTTTGCCGATTTTTTCACCGATGTTGCCGAGAAGTTGTATTCGGGACCCTTGTCGATTTTTTGTCGATGCCGTTTTTTTCCACTATGATTAAAACCCTCTCTTTTCTGGCTTTTTCGGCTTGGTAAGATTCAAGATGACCAAGCATCTCAGCTCTCAGATCATCAGAGACTTTCAAGCATGGTCTTACATTACCCCTTGCACCCGCTAAATGTTGTTTCAGCCTATGTATACCTCCCCCACCAACCTCCTCCTAACAATAGTTGCACACCATTTTCCCCTCGACTAATTGACAATGTACCCATGCAGGATCCTTTCTATCTTTGGGAGCCATGGAAAGCAATATAAATCTGCAAATAAAAAGTAAAACCCTACTTTTTTAAATTCTATGAAAAAAAAAACGATTTCAAATTTTCAGAGACTAATCACTAGAAAATTAAAGGAAAACGTGGCTCATTTTGCATACCTTGAAGAGGCACCTCCAAATCTGCCCAAGAAATTCAGCCTTGAGTGGGCTCCAAATCTGCTGCAAATGTCTCCAAAACAAATCAGCCCATACACTCCACAAAATACTCTTTCAATCCTCTCTTCAAATCAGCCTAGCAACCAGCCCTAAGACCCTCAACAATAAACATTCAAAGAACCGAAGATTCAAGACCCCCAAGCACAAACTCGAAATTTGGAAAAACTCCAATGAATAGTGTGAGTGAAAGAGAGGGGGAGGGGGTCTTTTTATAGCTTCGTTAAGGTGTTTAGGGTTGTCCACATTCATCCCCCCAACACCAACTTCTCTTTAATTTAAAAATATATATTTTGGCCGTTCGTACGGCTGCTGTACGGACCGGCCAGTTTCATGATGAAAACCGGTTCTAATCGGAACCGACCGGTTCTGACCAGTGACCGAACCGGCTGGTTCCGAACGGAACCAGACCAAAGCAGTTCGAGAGGGTGGTTCAGACTGGAAAACCATCGGAACCAGGCTGACCGGTCGGTTTTCCCTAAATCGGTCTGGTTTTTGTAACCTTGGATGGCATCTCTATTGCATGATCACCATCATGAGTCCCATCAACAAAAGTTTAATGTCCAAGTGCTCAAGATTTATGTCTCCATCCTCTATATTGTTATCCCAAGTCATATATGTTCTATCATTTTTTACTACCTCACAATAATGGCACAACAACTTTGAGTTATAGTGCACATAAACCAAGCTTCTTTCTTGGTCTACATTCAGGTTGTTTCTCTTCATGTTGTGGACAACATTGTAGGTGTTGGTGCTCCCACACCTCTTTGCAGTATAAGTCTCCACAACATATGAAAGCACCCTCACAGCCAATTTATACAAATGTGTGGTAGAGGCGCCATACATGTTTCACCATTCAATAAGATTCAACCTATCTCAATATTATGTTGCATGCAAATTAGCAAAGACTCCATGTTCACTGATGCACTTGCTCAATTCGTTTTGTACTTGAACACACTTTTCATCATCAAGGACTAGCTTGTCTAATGCAAGCATATACATACTCTATATCTCTAGATTTTCTCCTAACCCCACCCCATGTGTTGGTTGGGCCAACCAAAATGGAGAAAAATATTTGGGTGCAATGGCATATGCAAAGGCATGAAGTGGAACATTCAGATTATCCCACCTTTTGACAACATGTTTATGGATATGATCCTACAAGATAGCATCTCTACTCAACAATGTCTTTGATTTGGCCTAGCATGTTGTCCATCTGCTGATATACCTCCCCAGTTACTAGCTGATCTATATCTAAAAACCAAATCATATCATAAATGGACATTATGAACTACAAATCATACCTCCACTTCCTAAAATTCATGTCATTAGATGTGGATGTAGCCCCTTCTTTCACACCCTTCCATGAATCACTTCAGACCATAAAGCCAATCCCTCTTTTACCTTCAAATGATGCCTGAGGTTGAGACAATATGTAGCAAATATAGTCTTCGCAATCTTAAGTAGCAAATATAGTCTTATCATGGTCTTCCCTTTCTTGTACAATGCACCAATCCATTTATAATCATGCACCTTCAACATAATAATATCATGCATGAAGAGGTTCGATGTGTGCACCAAACACTCAGACAAAATATGTTAAGATACATATCTTCAATGATTTCCAATGTTGCCTTACAATTAGCAGCATTATCAATGATGACTTGAATGACATTGTATGGCCCAATCTCTTGAATGGTGGCTTTTGCAATATTAAAATGGACTTGTAACAATCCAAGTAGTCTTGGGCTAAAAAAAAGACCACACCACTAGCAAACACACCAAGAACATGTATCAACGCTCTACCTTTAACATTTCTCTAGCCATTAACTACCTTTAACATTTGTCCAACAATTAGATACAATGGATACCCCATATTTGGTACAATCATATGTAAAATATCACCAAGCACTATGGATTTTGATTCCTTCCTTGTCAAGCCCCATGGTTCTCGCTTTGTTATAACTAGGCCTCTTGTACCCTTTAGGTGCATTGTTGATAATTTGTACAATTCCATGTCAATAGGGTGAGCAAAGAACATTGAATGGTATGTCACATGCATAGAGAACACTGAACACTTTTGCGTTCATCTCATCCCCCACAACCTTGGTAAAGGAAATATGGCATTGTTCTACACCTTGAATGCATTGACAAGGATCCACTAGCATGTGGGCTCCTCTTCCCTCATGCATTTATTTAAATCTTTTGTTGGCACCTTATCGCAAGTTTTCAGTCCTATCACCTTACTCTTATTTTCATCACCTTAACATAATCCCATAGAGATATTTCCTTACAAGGGGACATGAACCTATGTAAGTTGTGCTACAGTGGGGGCATGTAATTTAGTGGTTTTGTGCCCTTTCCTCCCTCATACCTTATCATATACTTCCACAAGGGCATTGAAATAATTTTAGGTTTATTCTACCATCACTGTCAATGTCATCATCCCCTTCATTCCCCTTTATTTATTGCTCCTCTCCATGGAATGGGCCACCACGACACTATTTTTTCAACCTCATCATTGGTATTTCAATTCCCCAACAACACCATCATAATCAAAAATAGAAGCATAATGATAAGCTACATACCGATCATGCTTCTTGAAAGTTGAGAATAACCTACTCCCTGCAGTAGAATGAGGGAGAAAAGGTAATGGGAAAGGGTATGGGAAGAGAACATTCAACATAGAAAATAGACAAGTTTATGACATATGGAAAAAACAAGCAAGAGTGGACTTATACCCAACCTCTTCAACTCTCCAATGGTAGTGGAATGTAGCTATGGCAACCTTCAATCTCCCTTCCAAGCACTAACAAATCTACTCCTCAACAACTAGCAAAAATCCCACTCAAAACCCTAGTAAAGATGAGTAAGAAGAGTGAAAAGAGTGATAGAATGATAGAAAATGAAGTGAAAGAGTATTTTAAGTCATCAATAAATCCTAGGCATGGGTTCTCTTTCCCCCATAAGCCAAATTCAAGCAAAAATAAAAATAAAAAAACACCAACCTTCTAAGAGCATTTCAATTTCAATCGGGAGTACTTGGGGAGCATTTTCTAAGGCCCAAAATCTCCCTAGGAGCACCCCATGAATGCCCTAGGAGTGCTTTGGAAGCGTCCATGGAGAGTTGCTCTCGGATCTCTTTCTATAAGCACAAGGAGCGTTCCAAAACCCAAAGAAGCGTGCTCCCTAAAAATCTCCCAACAGGAGCTTCGAGAGTTTTCCCACTTGGAGCATGATTCAAGCGTTAAGTGGTGTGGCGATGCTCCCATGCAACATCATCCATACCAACCATGACTCCATCACCCAATGTCAACTTTCGTAACCCTATACAAGTATCCATCAACTTGTCAAAGGATGACTTAAGTATGAGGATTCTTCCAAAGTACTCGCATTCAATTTTGAATCAACGATGTCTCAAACAAGACCAATGCGGTCCATCAACAGGACGAATTGTGAAGATAATATGATATTTACGAGTTTATTAATATGAACTAGACCAAATATTGGAATTTAGATTTATGGTCGGATGGTCATTAATAATATAATTTTATATTATTAATGACCATCCGACCATAAATCTAAATTCCAACATTTGGTCTCTGTTATAGCTTAATTTAGCACTTGAGTGGGAAAGTCAACCCACTAGTGCTATCAAGGAGCAACTTCAAAATAAAGCACCATTGTCACCTCGGTGCTAACTTCCCTCACTTTTGACCAGCTCTCAAGGTCACAAGGGGCTTCCCTAGGGTTGACTGAGTGATGTTCTATTGAAGAGAGCTAAGAAGGGATTGATTACAACTTGGTTAGATGTATGAGAGTAAACCAAAATTATTTTCCCCAACTAATGCATGAATATGTAAGATCATCAAAACAATAACAAAACAAACACTTGAATAGAAATACTTCAAGGGAAATTAATACATCAAAACAATAACAAAACAAACACTAGAATAGAAATACTTCAAGGGAAATTAATACTCAATGATACTCAACTTTGGAAATGTAAAGATATTGTAAAAAGAGGTAAACTCACACTGAATGCCAATTATGTGGTTAAAAAGTGGGTTTATTTACTGCAAAGTGGAAAGCATCCAAAACTGAAAATATATGAAGCAAGTTATCAAATGAAATATTTAAGACACAAGTTCTTAGCCCAAGGTGAGGCCTTGCTTGAGAGAATTTTGAAGTAATGTGTCACTCAAGGATTTAGACAAAGATTCCAGATTTGTAGCAAGTGTTTTAACTTTTAACAAGAATGTGGACAACTTAAACCTCATTAATCATTGATCCATTATTATCCAAGCATGTAAAGTAAAATCCCAAAATTTGTGCAAGAGAAGTGAAACATGTGAATACATTAAATTACACAAGTTATTCCAGAATTAATTTGGATTGAGTGAACCACCTGGTTAAAATGAGTACTTAGCTAAAACAATGAATTATAACTCAACCATTGAACAAAGTAAATTATTCATAAGATATCTTGCCCTAAAGAGGATTGTTGTTCAAACTTAAGAGTTATGTAAAAGAACAAGATACTCAAAAATATATGAGAATTCCATTATCAGAAAATGAGCAAAAAAAAATTACTATGAAATCTTAAATTTAAGATATGCTAGTTGGCCATAAGATTTTCCAGAATCAAATAAGATATACAGATGTAAATTTCCAGAATCATTTAGACCCAATATGAACACAATAACTACTAAAAATCAGTCCAAAGGTGTAATGTCCTCTTCTGCTTAAGCACTAAGGACCATCCTGCTAACCTGTCTGATTCCCATAGGTTCGAGCGGGCACTGACATTCAGGGGATTGACGAGGATTGATGCCATTTACACCATAAGAAGATCTTAAGCATGGTTATTAGATCATCAGTGGCTAAATAAGGGCCACAGGAACTAGGGGGGCCCCTGCATGCATAGCATGCCAGCCATATTTCATGTTGCATGCACTAAAACTCCTTTATTGAGCTTCCATGCACACTGGAAGCACTGCATGCAAGTCAACTGGAAATTAGAAGATAAAGCGACCTAGTCATGCAAAAGTTAGGTCAGGCCAGGTGAATGTTATAAAAGAAAGGTAAAGTGAGTGAGTAAGACCTGATTATATGATTATTGATTTGAGAAGTCAATTTGGAGAGCTCAGTGAGCTATTTTGGGTTGAGGGCACACCACTCAACCATTCAGTGTATTTCATCAGCGAAATCTATATGCCCTAGTCACTACCAGGTTGGATCATCCAGATTCAACATTGCTATTATCATCAAGTATCATTCTTCGGCAATCTGCAAGGTTTGAGCTACAGATTGGATTGAAGGAACTCGCCCTCCTTGCATGGGTGAATTGCACAAAGAGAGATATCTTTGTATCTCATTCTACAGAGGTCCTTTCTTCTACATGCAGGCTTCATTCTTTCGAGAGCAGTCCTATTACCCTAATCCCTGAAGAAGGGCTTCCCTTACAGTTCCAGGATCAAGATATCATCAGCTTCCTCTCTCAGAAGACGTCCTCTCTTGCATGGGCGACTTTCCGAGAGGTGGGCTCACGTTTCCTACCTCATAGCTGGTGCATGGTCTGCATACAGCATCTATAGTAATCAGAGGGGGATTCTAACCCCAGTGCACACCTCCCAGAGCTACTTCTCATCAGTATAGCACTTGTACCTCCATCTCAAGTCTGAAGAGGGCGCATTCTTGGAGGAGGAATATTCTATATCTCGCTCATCCTCCATCACAATTCTTGCATGCTGGTCTCATATTGACGTATATCCACTCCTTCATCTGATGGTACGTACATGCATATTTTCTATCCCTATTTTATAGGATTTCTAATTATTTGGGTTATTTAGGGGTTGGCAAACCCATGCATCTGCATGCAAGCATAGACAGTACATGCATTCATCTTTACTTCAAGTATTGAGCCCTAAAGACTACTAGCTAGCAACAGAAACGCCATAAACAGACAAAAATATCAGTTGGAATATTACAAAAGGCATGAGTAAATAAGCCAGATTGGTTATTCTAGCATATAACCCTAACTTAGAATGTGATTTTATGAGTTATACAGGGTTGATTTATTTTCTGTTTGCTTTCTGTTAGGAAATGAATGTAAAACAGAAATAAATCTAAAGAAATCATGCCTTAAAATGAAGATAAAAGTAAGAATAAACCTTGGCTTGATGAATTTAAAAATCTGGAAATTTATAGCAGCCTTGAGGAAACCTAGATTTCCACCTAAAGGTAAAAGAAAAACAATTTTTTGGCAGTTGATAAGATGGAAGAGTAGACAAGTGCCTTTGATCCTTGGACCATTGAGGTCTTACAGTTAATTATCCTTGGGCCTTTTTTGTAATTGCATAGAGCTGGAACACCTGCAAAACATGACAATTCCCCTTCAAGCCTTTGGGGTTTCATGCAAAATTCTTCCAAGGAAGGGTCACCCTAGAGGCATACACCTTCAATAACTAGATCCCAGCATACAGCCTAACATATGCTCACTAAGACTTGAAAGACTCTTAAAGATGACACTTACAAACAAGCTACAAGACTAAAACAGTCAAGAAGTAAAGAAAATTTCATTTACCTAGTTCCAGTGGAACAATTTTACTCTTCTATGAACTAGATCAAGAAATTTGACAATAGAAAATTTAAAATGTTACCTCAAGAATAGATTAACCAAGATCTCCAAAGAATACCAAGAGCTTTGAGACAAAAGATGCCTTATTCTCCAATCCAGAACAACAACTTACAAATAGGCTATAGGCTCAACAACCCTCCAAACGAAATACAATATATTGGGTTAAAACTCTATATCTATCCTAGGGAGGATCACAAATCCTCTAAACATGGTCAAAAAATCATAAACAATGAAGTAGTTAAGGTAACCACTCCAAATCCCTAACCAATAGCCCACGATGAACAAGGTGCTTCTCTTAGTCAAAGGTCAAATCCATGGAAATGATACAAAATAGCTCTGAGAAGGAGAGCGCTCTACTAAGTATGCTCCATAAGATAACCAATCACATGAATAAGCTCCAAAAACATAGAGCGCTCCTCATAATATGCCACGCGTGTGGTCCAAATGTAGCCTCCAATATAATGTCTAGGTCCAAAGGTCCAAAAAATGAGTACAAATCCCTCAAACAAGGTAGCACTCAACCAAAGTCAAGTGCCAAGCAAAAGAAACGGCCCAAAGTAGGGACAAACCCTAGAGCACTCCTCCCCAAACTCAAGAGAGGTCAATCCTCAAGCCACACATGTAGTACGTCCCTCCAATAATGTGCTCCAACATCCACAAGAAGCCTCTAGAACATGTGCCAACAGTCCAATGTTATGTAGAACAATCTAAATGTGTGTAACTCCTCCCACGTGACAAGTGAATGGGGGTCTCCATCATCTAAGAAGGGATCAACCCCATCCTAGAGACCCTAGGTGCCAAGATTGTTGATGTATTTGTAACTTCGGAAGATATTCACTTGTATATTGTATGTATTACATTTGTACCTTATTGTATCCCCAACGGAGATGTATTATTCCTCCGTTTGGAAGTGTCGTCGTTTGTACTTGCAAGTGTCGCAAGTTATATTGTAAGTGTCATAACTTATATTTGATGGGTTATTAGACCACCTTGGTGGGGTCGGCCCTGTATGAGTCATGTGGGTTAAAGGCTTATTAGACCACCCTAATGGGGTCGGCCCAGTGTCAAGTGGTAGTGGGTTATTAGACTCTCCTAAGGGAGATCGGCCCAGAGTCAGTTGTGATGGGGTGTTTAAGTCCCCTAGTGGGTCGGCCCAGTCAGCATTATGTTAAGTGGTTAAGTTGGGGCCAACCTAGTTAGAATTAAAAGTCAAGTGAAGTAAAGTATAAATAGAGAGTGTGACTCTCTCATTTGTTCATTCAAACACTCACTCACTTCGCATTAGTGAGAGAGAGGAGGAGTGTGCACAAGTAGAGGAGGAGCAGCTGCTAGGTGAATATCTCTTGTTGTGGGGTTTGATCTTTGTGATCTTTGTATTGATGCTCATTCTATCTCTAAGGAAGTTGCGGGGTTTTTCACCTTCTTGGTTTTCCCCGGTGAAATGCTTTGTGTCTCTTGTCTCTTGTTTTTGATATGTTGTACATGTTGTTCTCTCAGTTAAGATCCTATATCAAATTGAATTAAATGCTGAAAAACTAACAAAGATAAATCTCCAAATGAGCGTGCCAAAGGGGGCACTCCACATAATGCACCTAACCATCATTATAATATACCATGAGAAGCGACATATCATGGAAATGTACAACAATATAAAAATATTACATGAAATAAATCACAATTTCAACCTTCTAATAACTCAATGAGTTATTTAACTTTTACTCACAATGGTGTGACTTGTATTAGAACTTATTACATGCGAAAATTCCTAAGTCGGGGTGCATAGCCTAGATTCCTAAGACAAGTGAGGGTAATGAAGTGAATATGTACTTAGGGGAGGGCAGGGATCTTTGCAAGTTAACCATCACATGTAATGTCCTCTTATGCTTAAGCACTAAGGACCATCCAGCTAACCTATCTGATTCCCATAGGTTTGAGTGGGCACTGACATCCAGGGAATTGACTGAGGATTGATGCCATTTACACCATAAGATCTTAATCATGGTTATTAGATCATCAGTAGATAAATAAGGGCCACGGGAACTAGGGGCCACTTGCATTCATGGCATGCAGGCCATATTTCATGTTGCATGCACTGAAACACCTTTATTGAGCTTCCATGCACACAGGAAGCACTGCATGCAAGTCAACTGGAAATTAGAAGAGAAAGCAACCTAGTCACGCAAAAGTTAGGTCAGGCGGAGGCTAGGTGAAAGTTATAAAAGAAAGGTAAAGTGAGTGAGTAAGGCCTGCATATATGATTATTGATTTGAGAAGTCGATTTGGAGAGCTCAGTGAGCCATTTAGGGTTGAGGGCACACCACTCAACCATTCAATGTATTTCGGCAGCGAAATCTATCTGACCTAGTCACTATCAGGGTTGGATCATCCAGATTCAGCATTACTACTACCATCAGGTATCATTCTTTAGCATTCTGCAGGGTTCAAGCAATATACAAATCAAGGGAACTCGCTAGCTTTACATGGGCGAATTGCAAAAGTGAGATATCTTCATATCTCATCACACAAGGATCCTTTCGTCTGCATATTGGCTTCATTCTTCCGAGAGCACCACTATTACTCTAATCCCTGAAGAAGGGCTTCCCTTATAGATCCAACAACAAGTTATCACCCTTTCCACCTTTCAAAGGACATCCTCTACTGCATGGGCGACTTTCCTTCAGGAGGGTCACGCTTTAGGCTTGGGAGCTAGTGCATGGTCTGCATGCACCTTCCACATTGATCAGAGGGGGAGCATAACCTTAGTGCACCACATTCAGAGTCCTCTCACAGAAGTTCCACCCTTAGTCACTCATTCAGAGGATTGGAAGGACGCATTCTTGGAGGCAAAACACTCCATATCTTGCTCGATCACCGGCAAATATTCTGCATGTTGGCTTCATATTGTTCTACGTCCACTACTTCAGCTATTGGTATGTGCATGCATCTCTTCTATACCTACTTTATACCATTTCTGATTATTTGGGTTATTTAGGGGTTAGCAAACCCGTGCATCTGCATGCATGCTCATGCAAGTATAGTTCAGTACATGCATTCATATTTACTTCAAGTACTGAGCCATAAAGACTACTAGCAAGCAACAGAAACCCCATAAACAGACAGAAATATCAGTTGGAATACTACATTATAGCAACTGAGTGTCACAGGTCTACCCTTAACTTTCAAGAGTTAAAGGTTTAAGATTTTTCTTCTACATGTGTGCCTGAGAAGGAAGTGTTGTCATGGATCACCCATCCCTGCATATCTTTTCTAAGATCCCTTTTTAATTTTTTCTTAATATTTCATTTTAGCCCTTCCAATGGCTTTGTCCCTTTACTTTAGATTTGACTTTGATAACCTAGGACAAAGGGCACCTGGCTTTTTTGAAAGGGGGAATATCTCCCATATGTTTTCCAATTTAATTTAGTAGCATCGAAATTACAATCCTAGAGTCTTTTAGCTTTATTTACACATTCATACATGGGAATAGTTATGAGCTCTTAGATAATTACTAATGACAGATCACTTACAAGGGAGAAAATGAGGGAGGTGGATGAAGTAGCTTGTGAAATGAAAAATGGCAAGGTGGAATGTTATGAAATGGACAACGCACACACTTAGTTCACTAGGGTACAACTTAACCTTCAGAATAACACATTTCTTTAAGATGGACTTATGATTACACCAAAGTTAGGCTAGGTAATGAGTAATAGCTTTTAAGTGTTGAGCCATTATACAAGCATAAAGGTAACATCCCATTATCATATCAACATATAAGCAAGCATTCAAAGTGTCAATGAGGGTAAGAGATTTCATAGCACTAGCGCATCTGACAAAATCTCCGCTAGGCACATCCAAGGCACATGGACCATTTGAATATGCTGAAAGGATCTTCGACCAATGATCTATGGAGAAGCCACAGATCTCATCTCAGGAACAACTGATCAATATATCACCCCTATTGACCAAGGGTTAACAGTCTCTAATTCATATTAATAAATTCGTTAAGATCAAATAATCTTCACAATATCCTAATGATGGCCCACATTGGCCTGGTCTGAGACATCGATGATTCAAAAATGAATGTGAGTACTCTGAAAGAATACTCAACAACTATATTGATAACAAAAGTCTTAGACAAGAAATGACTTAAGTAACCATCACACCTTAACAAATGAACTTGTCATGTGGTTAGAAGAACTAAAATAAAAGGGATGCACCACCCATACCATGCCACCTAAACCTTGAACAAAGAATTCATCCAAATATTTTAATCAATATGCACACATTTTACTACTCTTGCTCGTTGAAGTTGTTTGATGTCATAGGCACAGCTGTAATCTATGTCACAGGGTTCTCCGGATTTTAACCATGAGGTTCGAAATCCGGCGAACCTTAAAAAAAAAATTGAGTTCGTTGGAATTCGTGGGCTAGTTCGCCTTCGAACTCGTCTGTTGCTCGTCGTGAGTCGTAAGTTATTAGAGAATCGACAGTGAACCTGGCCAACCTATAATTGCAATAAATCAGTAAGAATCCTCTCCCAGGGAGATCCGCTCCCGCACAGGTTATTGAGTTCAGTAGTGCCTATCGCCCAAGAATACACAATCCGGTGCAAAGGATGACTCGGCGGTCGAGCTCTCCTGGCATTAATATCATAGTGATTGTATTGCTTCGTTCTTCCCCTGCATATTCGAGTCTTATTCTTGGTGGTTTACTGAGTTAATTAGACCCTTTCAGCACCTTCAGTACAATCTGGTACCTTCGGATCTGTTTTCTCGGCACTTTGGCACTTTGGCTCAAGGTACCAATGCTTTCCTCAAGGAGGGCTACGCTTTCTTCTCTTGGGTGAACTGCATAATGAATGCCCTCCCGTTGCCCCTTTTAGTAATAAAATGATATTAGGATCCCTTAATTTAGATAGAAAGGGGTTCCGCAATTAATTAATAGTAGGGGGGATAAATTGAGTTCAGGAGGAAAGTAGCAAGAGGACCCATATTCCTTCTTCCCAGTAAGTGTGGGTAGGACAGTTGGTATTTGCACTCACTCCACTAGATTTGTTCAATCGAAACGCCTTACTACCCTACCTACTATTATTATTGAAGTCTTATTCACGCAATAACCAGCAAGGTACTGCATTATTATTAAAATAAAGGGCAATTATTATTCAAGGGATAGTTGGTCGAGAAAGCTTGGTTTCCCGAATTTTAGCAATCAATAATAGAAAAAGATACAGTTGAAGAACCTTTATAAAATGCATACTCTTTAGCAGCTGTAGGTAGTGTGAACCCTGTTGCTTCCCGTCGCCAACCTTACCGCTGCGAACCCTGCAATCAGTCTTGAACCCCGTGGCTGCCCGTCGCCAGCTTTACCGCTGCAAACCACGCCGCTACCCGTCGCCAGCCTTACCATCACAAAGTTCTAACCCTGCCGTCAGTGTACCCACCCTGTCGTCAATCTTACTCACCCATGACCAGCTGCTATCAACCTTCAAATAGCCACGGCCCATGAACTCTGCTACCGAGTCGCCATGAGTCTTAAATCGATGGTGCTCTCGATCTCCATGAACTAGGTATCGTTGGTTGATGAGAGGGTTTATTACTTGGAGATTTTTATCATGGTTATTTTAGATATAAGGCAAGTTAATTGGGGATTATTTTTTAATTTAATAATGCCATTGTTTATGTTTATTTATCATAAACCCTGCTATTAGTAATTAATATGATTATATATCATGGTTTTTATTCATATTTGGTTATTTATGTTGATTTTTATATATGATGTTATTATTCATTTTACAGTTTATATATATTTTTATATTTTGAAAAAATTATATAGACGAACCTGATGTCGAACCTCATCCCGAACCTCATAAAAAAATTCAAATTCGAACCGAATTTCAAGGTCGCCGAACTCGAATTCGATCCCGAACCATGTGACATAGGCTGTAATCGTCTAAATCTTCTTCAACAACCCGACCTAAAGTCATACACATAATAGATAATTAAAAAATAATTATATTGATGTCCACAAGTGACCAAAAAGATCAATGGGGCTATTTGTTGCATTGCATAGGCACAGCTGCAATTTTCAAAACAACCTGACCCATATTCATACACATGGAAAGATTAAAAAGAATATATTAATATCCACAAGTGACCAAAAAGATCAATGGGGTGGAAAGTACAAGATGTCATAATAGTGATGTCGGTGTGTCAAAAGCAACTCCTAGGCACAAAAAAAAAAAAATACAAGTACAAGGTATAAACACTAGAGGTAAACCCAAAAAATGGAATGAAAATAAGTACATCTCCATGTAAGAAGAGCACCACTACGTTGCATCAGACGTTGATGTACAAGTGGAACTATTGTCACCATCATCAATCAGCTTACCAATCAAGAGTCTGAGAATGTCCCCTCCGTAATGGCCTGAACTGAGTGGACCAGACTGGATAATCCTGGGGGAATCCAGGTGCTACATGCAAGACGTCTCCTAACATTCAAGGCCAAAGATAGAAACCTACTGGTGGGCATCTAACTGCTCAATCTGGAATGGAGGATGGCCCCACGCTGAGAACTAATATTCTTCTATAATATTATTTTATAATATTAATAAAGTGCACAGTATAATAAAATATAACTGCTATGAAATGTATTTGAACTTTGAAGTTATCAAACCTGACATATTACAAAAGTAATCTTAGAGAATGTGTCATTTTTAAGTAAGAAGACATACATCAAGCCGCTGTGCTTGAGTGAGATTTCCATGAAGCTCAGCAGCTTTCAAGTTTGAGAGTCCAAATAAAATCTTCAAGCGATGTGCTGCTTGCTTGGTGCCACTGTCCAAACAATACCATCATTAATACAAATGCTTTAAGTTTGTAAACATTTACATGAGAAGAATACTACATACAAGTTACAATCATCACATTTCAACAAGTGGAGTGGTTTCAACCAAGCTTGCTCTGTGCAAGCCTGATAAGATCTTCTCCAGACCAGATATCTAAATCATTTTGTACTTGAAAATAACAAAGCTAGGAAGAGAATCTGAAATTAACTACTGGAAAGAACTGATGAGCAGATAGTTATCCTTCAATAAGAAAGTATTTCAAGGGAAAAATTAAGTTCAAACATACATTATAATTAGAATTCAGAACTAACTTTTCTTATGTCCATTGACACTGATACTTGTCAGAAAATAAATACCTGAAGATAATCGCTTTGCTCGTAAAGGTTCGAGAACATAATGCAAGCAATATTGCTTCCTGTTTGGCTTCATGTGCAGGTCGAAGCTTTATTACCCTATGTCAAACAGAAATGCAGTCATGAAAGTCATAATGCGTGTCCTAATCAAATAAATGGTAATACACGAAATCCAAGTACCAATACAACCCAGCTAATCAGTTCCAGATAGGATGCTCAGACATATACATAAATTGAAACATGAATTTTTAAATCGTTCTGTGGCATGCTTAGCTATCAACATCTATATACTATCAATCTTCTAAAATTCAATGGATGAGAACATGTTTCTTACTTCAGACATCCTACAATATACAAAGATATTCTCATCCCACAAAGGTAGTAGGAAACTGAAAATCTATAATTCATTCACTACCTTCATAGCAAATACAGTACTCCCATATTGGCAGGTTTTCTAAAGCATTTCAAATAGGACAAATCATAAGCTGAAACTTTTAAGAGTAGAAAGCTGTTTTTATCATTCACTCGGGTAGTCCATCTTAGATGCATTGTCCATTAGCATGAAGAGATGGGCATTCAAAAGTTAGATATAAAGAAATGAGCTCAGTCACAGGAAATTCCTTCAAACATTAACTTCCATGTCATGACTCATAACCACCTCTTAACCTTGTTCTCTGTTAGACAATTCCAACAAATATAAGCCTTTAAATAGGCCTAAACATATCATCCTCCTCAATATTACACCTTCCTGGACATGGCCATTTGGTATTGAACCATGGACACATTTTTAACAGTTAAATTGTAGGGTTTGAACAAAGAAAACAAAATCATGGTAGTAATAGCTACATGGAAAATGCAATTCCTAAGCAGAGTTCCTAATAAACACCATAATTATATGACATGCAACTAAAAGAGAATTTCATCTTGTCCAGGCATTGGCGTCTGCCACCATGCCTTCACAATCTGCAAGACAATTTGATGATAAACAATGGATTGAAATATTAGTCTCCATTATTTGACACCAACTCCAAACCTGATTTCTTTCAACCAATCAACTGATCCTATTCAACGAAAATCATCCTCTTCATGACTACAACACCCTGAACAAGATTGTTTGATATTTAACCATAAAGGTCATGTGTACAAAGCAAAATATAGAGTCCCATAATGACAAGAATTTAATGCTAATTTAAAAATATGAAAATCAAAACTGTAAATTGAGTGCACCTACTCTTCAATCAGTGTTGATGGCCTCTTTGTCAATGGATCTGCTGAAAGACGCACAGGACTAGTAAGTGAAAGCTTGATAAGTTCATCCACTTCCTCTGTCATTGTAGCTGAGAACAGCATTGTTTGTCTTCGTTTTGGACAAAGTTTTACCTACAAAATCATGTGAACAGACTATTTGATTGAACTGAAACATTTAAGCATAACGACAAATCAAACAAACTGCAAGTATCTCTTTACATAACTACTGCAAAAACTTCTTTACATAATGTAACTGCAAGAAAACATCTCTACTATATCCTGCCACTAACTAGCAACATATGGCGTCCCAAAAAGAGATGATATAGTCTTTTATAGTCTCTTTGTATCAAACACGTAAACAAAGAATATGAAGGGAAAGTTTAGCACTGTACCACGTAGCACAAAGGCAAAAGGTTTCACAAACCCACCAAAAAATTGTTATGCTTGTTCTAGTTGCAATAAAAAGAATATACTAAATAAGCCTAAAAACTCTCCAACTAGCATCCATGTTTCAAGTTTTAGGAGAGGTTTGGGAATAACCACAAAATGCAAAACAGAAGACAGTCTGTTGTTTTAGATCACTCTTCTATAGGAATAATTATATATTGACAATCTAGATTCAGCAAACATTTTACAACTTACCAGCAGTTGCTAAGGAGACTAACCCAGGGGCCAAAACAGACCATGCTTCAAATTTAAGGCAAAATTTCATTTGAGGAACGCATCTTATACAGTCTCTTTGGGTGACTCTGAGAAGCATATCTATGCCATAGTTTTAAAAACCGTTCAACTCGGAGTCAGAACCACCTGAGTTCACCAGTTTAATCGTCATCGGCCTTGAAGCGAGACAAAACTCAGTCGGGAGGCTGGTTTGGTACCAAACTGGCCGAGTCCAATGTTTTAAAAATCGGTCAACTCGGACCCGGACTCTACTAAGTTGACTGAGTTGACCCTCCACCGAGCTGACTCAGCCTTTGAACTGGATCAGGCGACTGGTTTGGTACCGAACCAGCCAAGTTGGTGTCCAACTCATCCAGCTTGTTACCGAACCAGTCAACTCGGCCGAGTCCCGACCTGAACCCATCGAGTTGACTATAAAAAAAATCTTCTATGTTCAGTTACTCAGTAGTATTTGGTAATACTAAATGGTAATATTAACTTCTTAACGTAGAAGTGGCATTATCCTTATCTTCCATTTTCTATCCTTTTACTTTAATTTTTAACATTACCATTAATTGTTTCAGAATGTTTGAGAGTGGTTCCAACCTCATCGAACTTCACATGCAAAAAGTAGAATTTTAAATCCCATTCAGAAATCAACAGACTTAATAGCTTTCAGGGTTTCAGGATTGCAAAGTTTCCACCAAATTCTATCATGTATGAGGGCATGGGATTGGTGTTTAATCAAGCACATCAACCCCTCTATATACCTTGATGTTGGTGGTGTTGATTGTTGAACTCCTCTGTTATGACCTTAATAAAAATGTACTCTTCACTCGAGCAAAATCACTTATTAAGCATGGGAAGCTTTTTCTACTTTATTTTAACAAATGGATTAGGAAGCTTCATCAAAATTGTAGGGTGTTGAGTCGTTGACCATGACCTTGGAGGACCAACTTTGGATTCAGGGTAGAGGCAAGGGCTAGAGCCTAGAGGAGGAGGCATAGGGTGCTATTGATGAATAGGATTCCAATATAGGCAATGATTCGCCGACATGTATGATTTATGATTTATGTTTCACATTCATTTTTTTAAATATCTTTGCTCATCAAAAACTCGTCCATGTTTCCCTGTTTCATGCTACTTAGAATCTAACCCTAATCCTAAAGCTATAAGATGAACCATAACCTCGTGCTTCTAGCCGTTCAACTAGTACTACTGCTTCTACAACAATTGTAGATGACCTTTAGGAGTTTGAGATTGGGCCAGATGATGATGTCATTGTCTATGCCATTACTAGTCTTGATTCTAGTTCTAGCTGTGGTGATAAGTTTAATGATTGATCATGTTGATCAATGACATGTATGATGTAGTGGCATCATAGCATTTTTTTGGACTCTACGGGCCATTTAGGCCTCATTGATTATGTATTTTGTTCCAGACATGTATTGCAATGTTGCACAATACACTTCATGCCATTTTGATATATTCACCCTTATATGGTATCTACAAGAGCATACCTTGGATATTTTGTCTCTTATGCATTGGAATCATGGATTAGAATCTTTAAAATATTGTTTTTCTTTAAAATTAAATGTTTTATGTGTTTTGAGTAAACCAAGTCATTAAATTCAAATCGATCGAGTCATTACCGATTCCAAGTCTGAGTTGACCCTCGACTGATTCCGAGTCCGAGTCTAAGTGGTTTGACCTTGGGGTTAGCTGTACATTCTATCTATCGAGAGCATTTACCCCAAGTACCATTCATGGAATGTGAGGAAGTACCTATGAGCCTTCTCCATGGAAATGTTCCTTGGAGAGAAAAATAATTATACATACAGAGAGCATTTACCCCAAGAACCATTCATAGAATGTGAGGTAAGTACCTGTCGGGCTTCTCCATGTAAATGTTCCTTGGAGATATATATATATATATATATTGAGAAGCCCTCCAAGTACTTCCTCACATTCAAAATCCTCGATATAAATATATATATATATATATATATCACTAAATGTATAGCCTAGTTGGTTAGTTAAATTGGTACAAATAAATCATTTCAAGGCAAAGTTTGTCATCATATCTCCATTTTTTGTCGATTGATGTTTGAGTCAGGTTGAATCCCACTATGTTACCAACTGCTATTGTGACTAGTGGTTGTGCTACCCTCCATGGAGATACTCCAGGGAAGAGGGAGGTATCCAACCAATAACCAAACATGAGATCTCTCCCCCTAAGGTTGGGGAGGTCACAGGTTCGACTCTCTTGATCCCCTTGGGGTTAGGCTCCGTAATCAAGGCCGACTGTTTGCCTTGTTCACCATCCATGAATCATGAGGAAGTACTCGACAAGTTTTTCGTGAGGTCGTTCCTTGGAAAAAAAGGATAGCTCTGAGGGCAAGCTCGAGTGGTCATGAGCAAGATGTGGGATCTCTACCTCGATGTAAGGGAGGTCATGGGTTTGAATCTTTTTTATTCCCTCAGAACAAGGTGCATAGAAATAAGGCACCATTGACTTTACATTGGGTACAATCCTCAAAATGATGGGAAGTGCCTAGGAGTTTCCTCGGAAATTATTTTCCAAGGAAAAGAATGCATGTATACGTATATGTTTATAGAGAGAGAGAGACAGAGTCAACTGGGTCTAGCCCAAGTGGTTATAGAATGGAGTGTTATCCTCCCCAACCAGGTTCTATTCTTGTAAGTGACACATTGAGATTATAATGAGTATATTGTTGTAATGGCTTTAAGTCCTATTGTTGACTTGGTCTTGTGCCCTAAAGAATCTATGGTTTACCTTGGATACCATCCTCGAAATGAGGGAAAGTGCCCAGGGGTTTGGCCAAGGATAACTACCTAGTGTATATATATATATATATATATATATAATTGTTCTATTTCTAATAAAAAGCAATTAGAGATTTTCCTATGGACAAGGGGAAATATATGTATATGTGTGTGTGAGTGTGTGTGTGTGGGTGGAAGGGTGGGGGGGGTGTTAACTTTTCATACAATTATAGCATAATAATTCAATTGCATAAGATCAATAGGATCACTAGAAGAAACACAAAGCACAGAAACAAAGAACACAAGAGTTTATCCTAGGAAACCCAATCGAGGGAAAAACCCAGCAACCTTCGTATAGAGATGAATAAGTCTGAGAACAGAGTACAATGATGAGAGAGATAAAGAAGAAACTCTTTCTAAGTAAAACCCCAAAAACAGCTTCTCTTCTCTATAGATGTGAGCTCGTCTCCAAGTGATGCGAACTTGTGTCTGTCAAATGAGGAACATGACCACTTTATTTATACACTTGCCAAACTGGCCTTTTCCCTAACTGGGCCAACTTGTCTAACTTGACTAGCCCGACTTAACCTACGGACAAATAAATAATGTTTGTTTTAATCTTTTCTTTGGGTAAATTATCCCCAAGGTTTACATTGATTCTTTCAAGGGTTTACATGATTAATTACATCAAGATCAACTCCTGTAGGAGGTACAAATCAATACAATAAAATATAATAAGAATATCTTCTGAAGTTGCACAAAATCCAACACTCCCTCTCAACAAGGAAGGTATTCTTCAGTCATCATCAACATCACGATCATCTAGGTTTCATCTTTACATCTATACTGTCTCAATCATCTCTATACATATTGAAGGTTGTCAACACAATCTCAGTCCTTTGAGAAGTGTCATCATGCATCACTTTCACCAATCCTTCGGCGAGCTCAAGAGTAGCCTCTCCATCCTATCTGGATGTCTGAGAGATAAGCTTTACCATCTGCTACCTGTCAGTCTCATCTGCCGATGGGATCCTCCCATACCTGGCTGAGAACCTGGAAGAGCAGAGGTGCACGACCATCTACTACCTGTTCGTCTCATTTGTCGATAGTATACTCCCATACCTAGTTGAGAACTTGAACGAGTAGAGGTACCTGTGCAAGCATCACATGACCATCTCCTACTTGTCTGTCTCATATGCCAATGGGATTACTCCCACATACCTGGCTAAGATCCTAGACGAGCAGAGGTACCTGTGTGTAACCCGACCATCTACTACTGTCCGTCTCATCTGTCGATGGGATCCTCCCATACCTGGCTGAGAACCTGGACGAGTAGAGGCACCTAGGTGGAACCCAACCATCTACTACATGTCTGTCTCATTTGTCGATGGGATTACTCCCATACCTGGCTGAGAACCTGGACGAGTAGAGGTACCTGGGTGAAAGCAGGGTAAACATCTCTATGTCATCTTTCCCTCTCAAGGAGGGACACATTCTTCTACGAAAGTATTCAAAGTTTATCCTGGGAAGAGGCTTGGTGAGAACATCTGCAGTCTGGTCATCTGTCAGAACATATTGTAACTCGATCGCACCTTTCTGCACCATATCACGAATGTAGTGATACTGAATCTATATATGCTTCGACTTGTCATGGAATATGGGATTCACTGACATCTGCACACAGCTCTAGTTATCACAGTGAATCATAGTTGCCTCTTGAATCTGGCCAAAACAATCCTGCAAGGAGTTTCCGAAGCCACACTGCTTCTCGGGTTGTTGTACTAGCAGCCATATACTCGGCCACTGTAGTACTGAGTGCTACTGAGTTCTGCTTCCTACTGCACCATTCAGTACACATATACCATTCAATAATCTAGCAGCTATAACTTATAACATTGTCATGATTTGCCATCAACAAACTATAACAAATAACATCAACCACAATGAAATAGAGCATTATATTGATTACCAGAGAATTGTAATATTTAATCAACAATTCAAGCTTCAAAGGTAGGTTCAAACTTCAAACTGACCATCAAGAACAAACCTAACTTGTGCCCAAAACTAACCATCAAGAATAGTGTCCTCCACCTCTTGAAATTCATGTCCAGCAAATGTCGATGCAACGTTGTCTTTCAAACCTTGCCATGAACCACTTGAGACCATACTAGCCAATGATTCATTTACTTCAAAAGGCACCTGAAGGTGAGGTAGTAGCTAGCAAATATGGTCTTTGCAATCTTAAGTAGCTTCAACCTAGAGTGATTGCAAAAAAAGTGGCGGGCCATGCTATGATTGTTAAAAAAAATTATCATTTTCTTCCCTCTTTTACAATGTACCATTCTATTTATAACTAGGGCCCTTCATCTTAATAATATCACGCATCAAAATGTTCAGTGTGTGAACCGAATACCCTGATGAAAATATGTTAGGGTACATATCCTCAATGATTGCTCTTGCTACCTTACAATTAGTAGTGTTATCAGCGATGACTTGAATGGCATTGTTCAACCCAATCTATTGAATGATTTTAATTAAAGGTTCTGCAATATTAATACTAGTCCTGTAACATAGTAGTCATGGGCTAAAAGTAAGACCGCACCACTAGCAAACACACCAAGAATATTTATCAATGGCCTGCCATAACATTTGTCCAAGCACCAAATACAATGTGAATGGATACTAGTACACCATATTTAGTCCAATCAATTGTAAAATGTCCTAGACCATTATGGATTTTTGGCTCTTTCCATGTTAATCCCATGGTTTTAGCTTTGTCATACTCTAGACTCTTGTATTCTTTAGGGGAACTATTGATGGCTTGTACCATTTCATGCCAATAGGTTGAATGAAGAGCATTGAATGGTACACCACATGCATAGAGAACCCTAAAAAATTCTTGCATCCACTTCATCCTTGTAACTATCGTTAAGGGAATCTAATATTGTTTTAAGCATAGGTGAGAATCCACGACCATGGGGGGGATGGGGATTGACCACCATACATTCTATGTGAGCTTGAAGTCTTAGATTCAACCCTTGATTTTTTGGATTTGTTTTGCACAACCTCCTCTTCTTGTATTTGTTTCTTTTTTCACTGGCACGGGGTCACATTTTTTAATCCTATAGTCTTACATTCATCCCATGGCGTAATGCCATATAGATGCTTTCTCACATGGGTATATGGACCTATGTAAGTTTCATTACAATGGGGGCGTATAAACTCTGTTTGTGCTTCCACCCTATTTCCCTCACCCAAGCCTTGTAACATACTTCCACAAGGGTGTTAAAGTCTCTTTGTGTTTTTGCCCATCATCATTGTTAGCCTCGTTATCAACATCCCCTTCCATTTCTTCCTTCTCTCAATGTTATGTGCCACCACTTCTTCCTCCTCAACACTGATATTTCAGCTTCCCAACACCACAATCATAATAAAAAGTGGAACCGAAAGAAAAAACCACATAGCCATCATGCTTCTTGACCCAAGATGAGAATAACTTGCTACCTCCAATAGAATAATGGAGAAGGAGAAATGGGAAAGATTAGAAGAGAAAACTCAAGATTCAACATAGTGGAATTTAAAGCAAACAAACAAACAAAGAGTGGGTTTTAGAGCCTACCTCTTTAGCTCTCCAACAATGATTGAATGTAACTATGGAATCCTTCAATCTCCCTTCCAGGATCTCACAAACAACCACCTTCAATCTACCTTCCAAGCTCTCACAAATTTTCTCATTAACACTAGCTAACTTCCCACTCAAAACCCTAGAAAAGAGGAATAACATGAGTGCAATGATAAATAGCATGAGAGAAAATGAAGTGAGAGGGTGTTTTAATCAACTAAAGGAACCCTAGTCATGCATAGACCAATGATTGAATCCTTGTCTTGGTTCACACAAGCGAGAGAGAAAAAAGAAGTGCCTCTAACTGGCGGGAGCTAACTGGGAGCACTGAGGGAGCATTTTTTTGTCTCTTGGGAGCATTGAGGGAGCTGCAGAGGGAGCGACCTGGGAGCGTTGAGGGAGCGATCCGAGAGCGTTGAGAGAGCGATTCGAGAGCGTTGAGGGAGCGATTCGGGAGCAAAGCTCCCTGTTTTGGCAGGGAGCTTTTTTTTTTCCTAGGGAGCGCTCTCCCAAAGAACGCTCCTAGAAGGGAGCGATCAAGAAGTGCGCTTCCAAGGGTGCTTCCTTATCGCTCCCTTTGGGAGCAAGCTTCGGGAGCGAAGCGTCGAGGGGGAGGTGTTGCCCCGCAGCTTAGTTCTATATGCCTTTCAAGACTCACTGTATCCCACAAAGGTTTCCTTCTTGCCTAAAGGTTATCGTTTGTTTGCATGACTTCCATCTAACTGCATTTTGTCTAAGAGTCATCCTTCTAAGCTGAGAGTCATACTCCTAGAGGCTTCATGTTAAACATCAACGGGATTCATGTGTTCACTACTTGTTCATCGGAACAAGTCTCATCATCCTTCTCTTGTAGTCCATATCCTATGGTCTTTTCCCTACAAGTCAAATCCCATCTAATGATTAGTGACATTGTATGATCAAATTTAACTAATGTCTATTTCAATGCAATGACAATAGTTTACACAGGTATTTAGGCATCTTGGCTAATGCTTTAGCACAACAATCATAAACACATCTCTCAAACACATATGGTAACTATCTAGATGTCTGTTACTAGAACATGCCATCAAGAGTGTGCACTACTCTATGCATGCAGGAAGGAGATATCATCTAGACTAGTTCCACCACATGTTCATGGAATGTTGTGCAGCTCATATGCATAACAAATACAACAAGAGCCTACGGTACATCAAAAAGTAAACTATATCAATTGCTCAACACACTTCCTGATAGATCTGCATATAATTTGATATGTATAAGACAAAACAGATCTATGTCAGCAATAAAGCCAAATACTTATCTTTTATTGTTTTTGTGTGTGGGCTCCCACTGCCTTCTTGTGGGAACCATGAGAGACCTCTGTTCTGGCAGTCTGGATCTTCATATCACCTCAACATAGAGAGAACTAGAAGAAGAACTTCGAACGATCATCATTCCCTCACTTCTTGTGAGGAGTGTCTTCATCAACATCAGCAGTTGAGGCTTCATGCTTCCTTTTGATTGAACCTCGACAATTACTGGAGTAATGACCATATGCCTTGCACCTATAGCATTGTATATGAGATAAATCCTTCTTCTTCTGATCTGGAGGAGGACTTGATCTTGGCACTTGTGATTGTAAAATTGTCTTCCCCTTCCCTTGGCTTTCTTGGCATGGGATAAGAATGCTCAATTCTCCTCATGTTGAGTGCCATGGAGTCTCTGCCTTGCTGCTATCCTTGTCTCTTCTTGAGTGCAATCTGCCCATAACTTGTCAAATTTGGGTAGTTTGGTTCCACCACTTATACTTTGAATGAATGAATCCCAAGGTGGTGGGAGACCATTTAGAGTAGTAATGACAAGCTCCTTATCATCAATGGGATCCCCACTGGTACTAAGCTTGCCCCTTAGTTTTGTGATCCTCATGAAGTATGAGGCAATGGATTCTGACTTAGACATCTTCATGTTTGATAGTTGGTTCCTCAATGTGAGGGTCACATTGATACTATTGACGGTTAGAGTTTTGAACATCTTTCTAGCAGTCTTCATTCCTAAGATTTGAGGTACCAAATGATCTCTAACCGAGTCCACCAAGATCCTTCTTGCTCTGGCATCATTCTTCCTCTAACGATATTTGTCTTCTTCGGCTTCTAGTTCTCGGACCTTCTCATTGACAAACTGCAAGAGGTCATTTTCTTCTAGTAAGAGAAGAACCCCAGACTTCCAAGCGATAAAGTTGGAAGCCCCTTCAAGACGATCTTCAATCTTCATTCCAATCATCATGACTACAGATCTGAAGCAAAAACCCTAGCAGGAGCTAGGTCAAAAATGAAAGTTGGATTCATGGAAAACTAACTCCACAGGGAGATGCACCCTAGCAAGGCAAGTTGAGAAAAGGTAGGGTTGAGCCAAATCTGTGTAGGGAGTAGATCAAAACCTGAAACCCTAATTTTTGCAGTAACTACCGCTGCAAAATTAGGTCAAAAATGAAACTTCTTAGAATTTGATTCTGCCTTCACCAAAAGATGTGCCATTTTTAGAGCGAAATTCCCAAGGCACTTTTTCTACCAAAATGATGAGTGAAGGCCTTAAAAGATGAAACACTAGTTCCGGCAATGGCTTCTTCTAGTACTGCGCTAATACCATGTTAGTTTTTCATACAATTATAGCATAATAATTCAATTGCATAAGATCAATAGGATCACTAGAAGAAAGACAAAGCACAGAAACAAAGAACACAAGAGTTTATCCTGGGAAACCCAATCGGGAGAAAAACCCAGCAACCTTCGTACAGAGATGAATAATTCTGAGAACAGAGTACAATGATGATAGAGATAAAGAAGAAACTCTCTCCAAGTAAAACCCCAAAAACAGCGTGTCTTCTCTGCAAATGCGAGCTCGTCTCCAAGTGATGCGAACTTGTGAGTGTGAGTGAATGTGTCAAATGAGGAACGACCACTTTATTTATACACTTGCCAAACTGGCCTTTTCCCTAACTGAGTCAACTTGTCTAACTTGACTGGCCGACTTGACCTAGGGACAAATAAATAATGTTTGTTTTAATCTTTTCTTTGGGTAAATTATCCCCAAGGTTTACATTGATTCTTTCAAGGGTTTACATGATTAATTACATCAAGATCGACTCCCGTAGGAGGTACAAATCAATACAATAAAATATAATAAGAATATCTTCCGAAGTTGCACAGAATCCAACAAGGGCGGGGTGGGATGGTTGAGATGGGCCATAAGCTCCACAGCAAAAACCACATTGGATGCAACAACTCAATATCAAAGCTATTAAATATCAACAAAACATGACAAGCATGTACTAAACTAATCAACCATTTCCATCCTACAACTACCGTCAAAAGAAAATTAGGCATCTCACCTAATTCTTTAATAAGTGCTCATGGTTGATTAGCTTTCTCTATTTGTTTTGGATAGTCTCTAGATTATTATCAATGTTTCATAGACTTAGAATGGGTTGATTGCCTACTAGCATAAAGCCATATTAACCACATAGCTATTAAGCACCAAAAGGAATCCAAAAAAGCCTAAGTGCAAATCTCTCAATATTTAAATGATCTAGGATTTCTATGATCTTTTTTTATTTATTCTTTTAACAAATCTTCCAAGTGAGCTTTTTTTTTTATATGAGAGGTCAAATGTCAATTTTTTCCATTTTAGCTTATGCATGTGAGATAGACATGTGGCACATTTCTTCCACCTCAGCTGTAAGAGCACTATGTTTCTCTTGAAGTCTTGGTGCAACAAGAATCCAAAAAGTTTAATATGTCCCACAAGTATTGGTCCCTTAGTCAAACTTGTAGCTACATGTTGTATTATAGAGAAGGAAGTAGCAGCTTGTTAATGCGCTCCAACATCACTTTAACCTTCATAATTCTTTAAAACTTGAATAGATTGGATTGAGCATCCTAGGCTTTGATGACCTCTTGGTTCAATTTCATGGTGCACAAGCCTGAGTGGGCCTAATGGTTAAGAACATGTGTTACCTCCTAGGAGGTCATAGGTTCAAATCCAGAGGGGGGTAGGGTATATATACCTCAGTAGACTTTAGCAGTTACATCGCTACGTAGAGGGGGGTCCCTTGTCCCACAGAAAAGGGTGTCTCATACACCAAATTGGTGTCTAGCTTGGTTGTGACATTAAAAATAGAATATTATTATCATCATCTTTGCTTTGGGTATCTCCAAATTCAAATGAAGGCAATAGATATTCCGAAGACTACATTTTGCACACATGAAGGACATTTTGTTTTTGGTGACGCCTTTTCCTCTTTGCAATGCCTGGTCCACTTTGTAAAGCCTCGTGAACAAGCTTTTTTCAACCTTTTCTATGCAACTTTGTGCTTGTCTTCTTTGATGATATGTTAATTCGTGGTAAGACTTGGGAGGCCATGTGGCACATGTTGATCAAGCTTTATAATCACACTTGGATACCAATTGTACATCAAACATTCCAAGTGTGCTTTTGGCACTTCTCAACTAGAAAACTTAGGTCAAATGGCAACAGGACAAGGCTATGAGTAGATCCCAAGAAAATTGAGGCTATAAAAGACTAACCACACCCAAAGACACTAAAAAGCTTACATGATTTCCTTGGTCTTACTAACTACTACAAAAAAATTGTGCAAAGTTATGTTAGAATTGCAGTCCCATTAACCAACTTCCTCAAAAAGAATGCCTTCAAATGGACTAATGCAATAGAACAGCCATTCCATGCCTTAACAAAAGCCATGTCCTACTCCAATCTTAGTCATGTTAGACTTCACTGAGACTTTCAAACTTAAAAGTGATGCCTTAGGAAAAGGTATTGGGGCATTGTTGATGCAAGAGAGGCACCAATTGATATTTACCAATAAACAACTATGTGATAGAAATTTGGGTAAGACGACATATGAGTTAAAAAATGATGGTCATCCTTCATGCATTACAAACGTGGCACATGTTCATCATTTGGAGGCAACTCCAAATCAAGACAAACCATCATAGCTTGAAGTAGTTTTTGGAACTATATTGGTCCTCACCAAAGCAATGAAAGTGGGTCACTAAGATGTCAAGTTGTGAATATGAGATTATCTACAGGAAGGCAAAGGGGAACGTGTAGGTCAATGCCAAATTTGACTGTTATGGTACCCCAAGAATGGTTAGCTAATGCCAAGGTTGTTCAAATCAACCAACAACTAGAGGACCCCAAGCCCCCTACCAACTACACTTGGCAACATGACAGCTTGAGGTATAAGGGCATATCCTTTTGGTGCAAAACACTGCATTAAAAGCACATGTGTTTGTGGAATTGCAGTGCTCTCCCACCATGGTACACTCTAGCTTTCAAAAAACATATGAAAGGACTAAGCACTCATTCTTTTGAGATGTAATGAAAAAATACATCTAGACATCTGTAATTGAATGTGACATGTGTCAAAGGAACAAGGATGAAATTATGAAGACACTTAAGGTATTACAACCTCTATCAATCCCTACAACTATCCAGGTTGGCACTCCCATGGATTTTATCATTGGCCTTCTTAAACATGCAAAAAATATGTCATCATGGTGGTCGTTGACCACCTTTCCAAACATGCTCACTTTTGTGCATTAAAGCACCCGTTTAAGCCATATACAATTGCATAAGTCTTCATGGATCAGATTTTCAAATTACATAGCATGCTTAATTCTAGAGTGATGAATTGTGATCCCACATTCACCAACAAATTCTAGCAAAGATTCTTTAAATTATAGGAAACCCAATTGAAAATTAGAATAGCTTATAATCCCCAAACAGAAGGTCAAATAAAGGTTGTCAATAAGTCCGTGGAAACTTATTTCCTATGTTTTGCATCAAACCGTTAGGGCCAAGGCCAATGGATTCAACGGCTACCCCTCATATAATGTTGGTACAATACCACCTATCATGATGTTACCAAATGTCACCCTATGAAGAGTCCATGGGAAAAAAATCCATCAATCACTTCTTACTTACCAAGCACATCCAAGGATCAAGAAGTGGATATCACTCTCAACATCAGAGCTACTGTTCTTTGTGAACTTAAGGAAAATTTAGTTTGTCCCAAAATAGAATGAAGCAATATGCATATCTGCATTTCTCATAACGCTCCTTTCAAGAAGGGGATCAAATGTTCCTTCATATCCGATCCTATAAGCAGAGATATCTCTTGAAGAAAAAAACAACCAAAAGCTCACCCCCAAGTTCTATGGTCCCTATCATATCCTCCAACACATTGAACAAGTTGCCTACAAATTGGCTTGCCCAACCCACTCCAAGATCCACCCAATATTTCATGCGTCTTGTTTGATGAAAGTGGTGGGGTCGAACTGTCAAGTTCATACCAGCTTTCCAAAACTAGATGTAGAGGCTTCCATTTGATTGTAGCCACAAGCAGTGCCAAACAAAAAAGAGGGTTGACTTTGTCGACACATTACCCAAGAAATCTTGATATAATGGAAGGATACATAACCAAAGGATGCGACATTGGAACAAGCAAGATTTTTCCATCAATTTCCACATCTCCAACTTTGAGGATGGCATTGCTTTTCAAGGAGGGGGGCATGTCAGGGTCCTACCCTAACCTCCATACTTAAGGGTACTTAGATGTCAATTAATTAATGTACAAGACTATCTTCTTTCAATAAGGGCCACTAGATATTTGGTGTGTGCTTACTCAGTGTAAAATGGCCATCTTTATTAAATAAGGAGTACTAAATAGTTGTTCCTCATTAATAATAGTACTACAAGTGGATTAGGGTTTTGGTGGTGAGAAACTATTTATAGAGGTAAGAAGCTACATAATGTTTTTTCAAGTAGTATCATTTGTATTAAAGCTATGCTCATTTGGAGGTTTCCCCCTATAAAAGACCCACAAACGTTATCTTTTTGGATTATCAATATAATGATTGATTTTCAGTAGGTTCAATACTCTTGCTCTTCCTATCTTGCATTCTACATATTACATTTATTCTGGTATTGCTCCTAATTCATAGTGCTTGGTCTCCTTTGTTCTCTATGTGGCCCATGTGTGCATGTGAATAATAATAACATGAATAAATAAGAAACAAATATGCCTATAATATATATTTTCTTCATATCCAACATTACTTGTGAGCACTAGTCAACAAAGCATTTAAACCCCAATATACCATAATCTACATTGTTGGGAGTGGGGAGCGAGAACATACAGCAGGAGCGGCACGAGAACCTAAATTTTCAAAAGCTCCCATTTGGGGAGTGCTTTTTATATAGTATATATTTTAATATATTTTGATGGATTTATATATTAAAAACATGTAGAATATTGATATAGCTATAGAAAACATGGATTAAACCATATAACATTAATCATCTAGTAATTATAACTTATAACATTGTCATCAAATGATCAACCATAACAGCTTTTATAGGAGCTTGGCAAAGAAGGGAGGTACCATAACATTGCCATCAAATGATCGACCAAATATAGAAGCTTTTAGTATAGGAGAGATAGGGAGTGCCTCGGGAGCGCACTCCCAAAACTGGGAGTGTTTTCCCACAGCAGAGATCATAATCCTTGCACCAACAAGAACATCCATAGAGGTAGTGCCCCCTTACTAACATAATAATTAATTGGTTGGAGGGAGAATATACCTGCTTGTTGGACTATCCCCTCCCTCCTTAGTGTGCCCTTTGTGTGTGAATGTGGACAATAACATGATCAAATAACAATTGGTTGCGGCAATCTTGCAGTATCTTGGAATTGCTTCTGCTACTACAAAATCTCTTTCCTTCCTATCCCACATTGGATGTGAGTACTAGTCCTAGGAAGCATATAATCTCCAATATATCATGATGCTTAAGCCAACAAGGGCATGCACAAATGCATTGCCCCCCCTACTAGCATCATGGTGGATTGGTTGTAAGGCAATCGTGCATGCTTGCTCAGCGTTACCCTCCTTCCATTGTGTGGCTTGTGTACATGTGTGAAAGATAACGAGAATAAATAACAATGGGATACACCTATCTTGTGGCTTCTTGGAATTGCCTATATGATTACAAAATCTCTTTCAATCCTATCATACATTGATTGTGAGGACCAATCCATGAAAGAGCATATATGCCCCAATAAAGCATGATCTTTATGCAACAAGGACGTCCATAAAGGCAATGGCCCCCTACTTGCATAATAATTGATCAGTTGTACGTGTGGGGTGATTATGCTTGCTTTCTCAATCTTCACAATTTGTCTCCATGTGGCATGTGTGAATGTGTGGGAATAATAACAAGAATAATAAATAAAAACCAGATAACAAGAATAATCAATAACAACCAGATATGCCTATCTTGTGGTGTCTATTACAGTGTTACAAAACTCGGTCGAGTTGTTGCTAGTTTTTCCAAGCTCCGAGTTTTACTCAAAAAGTCGAGCCCGAGTTTTGTTAATTTATTGCCGAGTTTTGTCCGAGTTTTCGACCGAGATTTGCCCGAGTTTTTCCGAGTCAACTGAAAAACTCGGCCCAGGGGGAAAATGTGGGGTTTAAGGCTGTGGATTGGCCATTTTTGGCCTCATTTTGACATTGCAGCGACGGAGAGAGGAGCTAAGGAGCAAGGGATCATTTCACCTAAGCCCAAGGAGGATTTTAGCCATCATTTCATTCACCATCAAGGATCTAATTTGAAGATTGGAGCTTGCAATTTGGAGATTTTTCCACTGTTATCACAACTGAAAGTAAGTAAAAAAATTTGCCATCATTTCTCATTTTTCCAAGAGGGATTCTTGTTGGTTTGATTTGGCAATGACTTCTAGGGCTCTTAAACAATTTTTTCGAACATGTTATGTTATTTGCAATAATGTGCATGCAAAAAAAAAGTTTTTGTCTTTTTTCTTGCCCTAGGTACTTGAAAATCCTCACAAAAATGTCCATTTTTTTCTCTCATCAAATCAATGAATGTTTAAAATTTAAATGCTCAATAAATCTTTGATTTCTTGGTGTTTTTTACATTTCCATCAAACACGTGCTAAAAAACGTTTTTTTCCCTAGGTTCAAACTTCAATTTGCCATATACAAGATACCGAAAGATTTGGACCCATTTTGGGAGTGGGGTACACCTGTTGAACCACACAATCGACAGGTTCTCACTTGCAATCTATGTGGGAAGAAAATGACGGGTGGTATAAACAGGTTGAAATACCACCTTGCACGAATAGCATGGCATGATGTAGGTCCTTGCCACACAAGCGATTGAGTCAATTGGGCTAAAACAACAATACAAGGAGGCCATGAGAAATCAAATTTCTTCAAGAACAAGGTCTGCAATAGGAGAGGGTGGTAGTGGGACAAGTCTGGATACCCACTCCACACAACAGTCCACAGTGCCTTCACCTTCGGCAACATCACCTTTTTTTGTGCCAAGATGCACACCTAGTCAACAACCTTCTTTGAAGTCCATGGTGAAAGTAAAGGAGAAATCAGAAGCAGACAAACTTGTGGATCGATGCTTGTTGTGGAGTGATATTCCATTCAACATTGCCAGGAACCCATTTTATGTGTTCATGTTTGAGACGGAAGCTATTGTTGTGTTGCCAACTATTTTGTACAATACTTGAAACTCCATTGAGCCGCCAGTGTTTGAACATGATCAATGTTCATTTCCAGAGTTTCAGGGGTTCAATTTGTGATGATTCGCCAATTTTGGCTAGCCATTTTTGTTTTTATGTTGAAATAACCATGCCCCATGGGGTTTTTGTAATAAGTGTACTAGTAGGGGTTTGATTGGCTCGGTGCCCCAAGACTTGACTATCAACTAAGGTATTTCAGGGAGTTTTTTTACTTATCGATTATGCTTTGCCTATAGCCGAGTAATAATCGATGAGTTTTTCACCTGCTTCCTCCAAAGCTGGAATGCCCGACTTTGAAAGTTTGGGCCTTGGGGGGTTATTAGAGTCCAACTAATGTATATGAACCTACTAGACACTACTTGTATGTTAGATGGTCATTTCCTAGGTCCCTTGTTGTGTTAAAACGTTGTCCGAAAAAAATTTACCGGACGCGTTGGATAATTTTATTTTTTATTATTTTATTATTAAATTTTTCAATTATTTAATTGAAAATTTTCCAAATGTAATAACTAAGTGGTTTGGGGTGGATTTAAATTATTGGAGGCTCAATTCCTAAGCCAAAAATCTCAGTTAAACCCCAAACCCACTTATCCTAAGTTTCAGACTTTTATTTGGCCTCATAATTAATATTTTCTCAATAAATCAAAAAAGAGAAATGTTAATTAAAAAAATAATAATAATAATAAAATAAAAATAAAAAATAAAATAAAATAAAATAAATAAATAAATAAAAATAAAATAAAATAAAATAATAATAATAATAATAATATTTTTGAGAAAAATCAAATCTCTCAAAAAAAGGCCAAATTGAATAAAATAAAAGTCTAAATGACATGGCAGAGGTCATTAAGGATAATTGCAATCAACTCCAAGTCAAATCAAATCAATATCCAAGTGCTAGAGATGATCTCCCATTGAGATTTTTGCCCTCCTCATGCAAGCTCACGAATTGGTGATGTGGCAATTAGTTATTGGTTTGATGATGTTCCCAATGCTTGGTGAAGGGCGCCTCTCCTAGGTGGAGCCTTGTCACCCTCTCTTCACCTTCCATTTGCTAGTTAACTCTTCAATCAAGCATATGTGCTCTCTCACTATTGGTTCATGCATTGAACTTGGCTCTCTCTCGTGCCAATTCGACTTAGGTCATTGGTACTTTGTTTTTGTATAAGTATGAGGTCTTGCTCCATTGTTTAGGGTGGATATTGTGTGCAAGAAACCTCTGGCGATTTACTGTGTAATATTTTGCCTTTTGTGCAACATTGAATAAGATTGAGACTTTGGAGGTCCACCTAGTGCATGCATGGTTCATGGTGTCTTGTTGAGGTAATATTATTCAAGTTTATGCATGCTTATCTATTTGAGTTTGGATCTAGCTTAGAAGGTTTGTTATCAAGCACATAGGGCAAATATTTGTAGGCTTCAAGTTATTTGTCTATGTTGGGTATTTAAACGATTTTGAAGTAGTATGTTTTAGTTGGACTCAATACATGCTCTTTGGATTTCCTTTTTATACTAACATACTAAGATCCAACTCTCTTGTTTAAGTGTGTGGCTAATAATTTTCAAGTACATCTTGGAGTAAGGGATGAGCTAGTTTGCATCTCCCCCTTCTTCAACCTCAAAGGCATCCTCATCCTTGAATGCTCAATGGTATCTACATGGTCTCTTCTTCATCCAACGATTTAAAAGTGCTTGGCTTCTTCTCATCTCCACCATCAAAAGTTGAAATTTTTCTCCCTTGGTTACTACAAGCGGATCTCGAAATCAAAGGTTCTCATCTCTCTCATTTCCGTTTTTTTGCAAAAGATCTCAAGTTTCCCAAAGTCTATTTCAAAGCTTGTTTGTCTTTTACCAAAGTAGATCTAGGCCTTACAAGTTTTCGATCTTTTCCAATTTCTAGATCTATTTTTTCAAAGTATAAATTTTAAAGATCTAGTGTCATTCTTCCAAAATTTGTAAATCCATCTTTAGCTAGTTCTCAAAGTCCTAGATCTATTTGTTCCACGTCCAATTTTTTCAAGATCTAGTATTTGGTTTGATTTATAAATCCATTTTTCAATTTGTTTGTTCATTTTCTCATCAATTAGAGTGCCAAAATAAACTCCAAAAAGTGCCCAAAACCTTTAAATTTTTACCAAAATTTTTGCCTTAAAAAGTGCATTGGGACTTGTGCCCAAACTTTGCCTTGTTTTGCGTGCCACTTCGCTGTGCACTGTTTTCTGTGTTTTTCCAGCATTCTGATTTTTTTATAACAGTCCCAAAAAAGTCCAAAAACTTTACCCTTTCGTTCCCCCTTTTTGCCTCGAAAAGTGTGCATAATTTTTCTCGAAAATCGTGCACAATTTTCAGCCTATTTGTCCATTGTTTTCTGCTGATTTTAGTCATTTTACAATTCTCGAAATTAAATCAAAACACTAAAAAATTTCGAAAAATTTTCCCAAAAAATTATTTTTTCCAAAAATTCACTTTTTCTCGTTTTGTGTGTCATTTCCAGCTTGTTTAGCTTGCTGGTTTCTTGCTGGTTTTTTGCTGATTTTAGCTAATTTACAGTTCTGAAAATTAGCTTAAAAACAGTAATTTTTGTCCAAAAAAGTTAGGATCTCTTCCTTTTTAAGACATCTTGGTTACCAATAACCAAGATGGATCCATGTCTCATCATGTATACTAAAGACCCACATAGATAGATATCTCCATGCACAATCCCACCACCATCCTATTCAAAAATCCGGCGTCCTCAAAACTTTGATCACCAAAGCGGTCCACATCTCAGACCCCCAACACCTAGCCCTAGAGAGATCCCACCTTACCAAATCCCTAATGGCCAATGGTTACACTCGACACCTTATTAACAAAACCTTCCATCATGTTCTCCATCCAAAACCTCGACCCTCCAAACTCTCTTCCCCTGTCCAATCTTTCGTCTCCCTCCCTTACATACATGGCATCATTGATCGAATCTCTAAACTATTAATTAAAACGAATATCAAAACTACCTTTAAGCCCCATAAGACCCTTAAACAATTATTTAAAAGTGTCAAATATAAATCCAGCCCATTTTTATCTCAAGGTGTCTACCAAATTTCCTGCTCTTTTGGTCAAACCTACAATGGCCAAACCAGTAGATCCATCCATACCCGTCTCAAGGAGCACATTGATACAAATCACAAACGTCTTAACAAATATGCCATTGCAGAACATTCTTTCAACACTAAACATCAAATTTGTTTTGACCAAACAAAAATTTTTGCCTCCACTGCTTAGTACTCCTCTCGGTTGATTAGAGAAGCTCTAGAAATTAAAAAAACATCTTAATAACTTCAATCATGAAGATGGATATAAACTAAGCCAATCTTGGAAACCCCTTATCCATCATCTCAATTTCTTAATTCGTCTTTTTTGACCCCATCCTTTCCCATTTTCTCTCATTACCTTCACCAATTTATTTGAGATCTTCTATAATTTTCTTATATATTTTTTCCTTTAACTTAGCAGCATTCATTTATTTTACCCTTTTCATAATTGATCTTCTTCCCTTTATCCTTAACTCCTTTTTAACTTTCCAATACAATTATACTTTCATAATTCAAATACTTATCTTTGTTTGTTTGTTGCGTGGACTCCCTCTTGATATGTACTTCCTTGCAGGAACTACTGGAGTCTTTGACAGAGTGTTCTTGAGGTCTTGTACCTTATGATCAGAAATGTTGAGCAAGTGTCATTTCTTATATATCCTAACCAATGTTGAAATGGATGAGAGGCTTCCATAGAGCATCGCATCGATCTTTATTTGTTTTCCGGAGTCCAACTCTGTAGTAGCTTCTCCTACTCCTTTCATGTAATACTGAAAGTCATCTCTAGCTTCACCTTATGAGGTGGAACTTTCTGAATGAACCTGTTATCACACCATAGTAGCAGGGCTACTATTCTTGTTTAGCAGATATCTGCACATTCCAGAGCTTCCATTATTCAGAGCATGGCTATGATGATTGTATATTTTGTTATCACTCATGATCAGAGCAGTGTATTATTCAGACTTATGTTAGACCTTGTGTCAAGGTTGAGCCTTGAGAGTTCAGATTTGATGACCGATGTGACCCTTTATCCCATATAGTTTCAGTTCAGTGCTTAGAGATGTATTGCAGCAATGTTTCAGATGGTATATGATGTTTATTACTATGATGATGTTGTATGATCTATGGATATTTTATCATTGACTGTGGATTATTATCTTGTTGATTTAGTCATGTTCACAGCATCTGCTTGGTATATTATTCCTGATGTGGCAAAATGAACTATAAATCATAAAATGGACAATTGCTTGCACATTTAGGTCATTTAACAAAACCCACTGGTTTTCCACCTTACATGGATATGGTCTTTCCTGATACCAGTTGTCTGCTAGTGTAGGCTCCATATTCACTTGACTCCATCCATACATGACTTTCCTATTTGACTTTAAACCTTGACCTGTCTCATTTGACTTTCTGATACTGAGGACTTCCCCATTTTTCTACCTCTGTGTCTGGACCGCATCCCTGTATGTTCAGTGTCTCGGCTCTAAGTTGGTGACAAAACTTACCTTTGGTGAGTTGGATTGTAGGCCTAAATCATTCTGGTCGGTTGCCCCGATGTTTGGCATTGGTTCGAACTCCCCCTAGTCACTTGAGATGTTGTCGGCTAAAACTGAAAGCTCATGTTCTACTTATGGAAACTTATAAATTCGCCCATGGAAACTAAAAAGGGCAAGAGCGATGAACAGCTAAAAACACTCCTCGAAGAGTATAAGAAAGGTCCAAAAAGCAATGGTTCTTAAAAGTTGTATCTAAATAATTGTTGACCTTATATGTATTTGAAATCATGCCCTGGATGCAAGCTGCAACTAGTTGTGCTTATCAGCACCCCTGAGATACGAAGGGTTATGTAAGCCAAAAAGGCCATGAAATGAAATTGAATGATCCTAATGAACCTGGATCAACTTGATGTAGACATGATGCCTAAGTTGAATAAGCACTCTCTGAACAACTTATCCATTTGTGAGGCACAGCCATACCCGTGTTATTTTGTCCAGCACAAAGTTTGTAGCTTTCCCCCTTCTCCCAGTCCAAAGTATTTTTGAGTTAAGTTAGATAAGTCAACCCCTTGGCCCAACCTTGTTCCTAGCCTTCATCCTTCACTAGCAGTTTGACCATGTCCAATGGGTGAGTTTGTCATTTGAACTATTGTGCAAGTAATTTTATATAACAAAGGAATATGCTAATGCCACTGAATGGATGTTATACTTTGAGCTTGGTTGTGAGAATGATTAGAGAAGCATATCTTAGTCTACTGATGTGATTTATCCTTGGTTGTATATTATTGGGATCCGTGATGATGTGGACCATATATCTATACCTATTGATGATGATTGATGGTCCCACATACTTGATGATGATATCATATGATGGACATATGGTTCAGATGATGATTGATGCAGTTCAGCAGGTTTTATTATTACTTCAGATCATCAGATTATGCACTGTCCATATATGGTGGACCCTACAGCTGACCCATTAGGGCAACCCATGGTGTATGAGTACACATTCCTAGTGAATTTGGGTCTTTTGGATCCAATGAGACACTTGTCTTTCAATTTCGGGCACTTCTGACAGTGATTGATGCAGTTTTACACTTGTTGACCAGATTTGGGGTTGATTTCCCAGCCTGAGCAATAGGGGCCATGAGAGGCCAGTTCACCTAGGGCGCTGTATGAGGAGGGGGTGGTCCAGCCACTTGTTTTTACCATTTACCCCCCCTTCTGGAGAGCCTGGTGGGCTCAGTTGGACAGCGCAGATGCCCTGGGAGGCAGTTTTGGCACTTTCACAGTTACCGAGGCAGTTAAAAAATGGGATAAAGTGGTCACTGAGGAATTCGATTTGGGCAATTGAGGCAAGGTTTTGGCATTTGGTTTTCACAGAGGTCTTCCAGGGTGATCCCACTATCTTCCAGCCAGTTTTCACCATGTGTGTAGGTCCACAACGATCACAGGAGGTCTTTTACTGCTTGTCTGTCACTGATTTTGAGGACAGATTTGATCATTTATATTATCTTGGACATATTTTATTATTTTATTGTGCCTTGGGGATGAGCTAGTAAGGATTGATGCCTCCTAGCCCCACCATGTGCTTCTTATGTCATGTCCTAGTCATTATGAGGTGGGCTTTGGTACTTTTACCCCCTCTAGTGGATGACGTCACCCTCCATGACTATTTTAGACTATGACGTCATCATTATATTGGGTGATCCATGTGATATATTGTTATGATTCATTATTAGCCATTGATCATGTATTGAGATCTTTTAATCTCAACCACTCATTTGATGTAGTATTGTAGAGTGGTATAGGGTTTTGGTCTTTATTATCATATATAAGGAGGAGACCCCCTATTGTATAGCTCACCTTTGGAGCTCTGGAATATTGGAATAGAACACTTCTTTGTGGAGCATATCTCTCTTGTCTTGTGGATTCTCTTGCATATTGAGTATACAGTATCTCTTCTATGTATCTAGTAAGATCTAACCCTTGGATTGACTTGATTTTCTAGATCCACATAGATCGGTGCCTAAGCTACTTGGATCTACAGTTTGGTGGCCATTGGACTTGATTTAACCCACCTTATCCACCTTTTAGCCCTCCTTGAGCAAGGTCGCACTTCCTTGGGTGAGTGAGTTTGCCCACTTTGAGGATGTGGGTGATTGAGATTTTTATGGATTTGAAACGGGCATACCTTAAAACCTAGGTCTAGAGTATCATTTTGTGACGATCTGCCTTGGGGGTAGCATTCCTTATTTTAAGGGATTGTGGTCCACTTAGGGTCATTTCATGAAATCCTAGATCTAGCAAGATCCAACTACTCTATCTCAATTAGCCCACTTGACTTGACCTCTAGATGTCCCGATCTACACTTTGACATATCTTTTGACCCCATTAGCCCATCCAACAAGGCACTAGTCCTCATCAAGCAAGGCGCACTCCTTGGGAATTGTGTCAAACCTTAGATCTGGTACATGGGTACTCCCAATTTCAACTTAGATCCATAGATCTACTCATTATATATCCTCTAGTGCCAATAACATCCCCTTAATTTCACCTTGTGGGTCCACTTTAAGCCACTTCACATATCCCAAGAAAGTAGGACCCACTTGTGTAGTACATGGTACTATATCTTGTCATCATAACTAATCATGTGGCCTAAATCATACATTGGTTGAAACACTAATCATTTCTCAAACCACCTTCAACCATACTTTAATTTCTAGGTCCACTTTACCTTGCATTGGTTTCCATAGCTTACCATTTACTTATCCCTAGGAACCTTTGTTTGGGTCCAATCATCTTTGATTGGTTATAGGGTCTCCCCCTAGGTCTTGTTTCACCTTGACTTAAAGTGAAGAGTGCCTCGGTTGACGTGACTCCCACCTTGCATTGGGAACCGTGGCATCTCTTGGGTCACCTCTTTAGTTGTCCATCTCCTCTACCGTCCCGGATGGGATACCACTAGGGGCAACTACAAGTTGTGTGATAACAGAACCCTTGTAACTGGTTACCTTTATTCATCATAATACATATTCTTCATCACTTGAAGAATCATCTATTTCTTCTTCTCTGGTTCTTTTCCTTGCAGGTTCATCATCTTCTGCGGTGTGAGCATGGTGTCTTTTCTTGTTGGTCTTCTTATTGTGGGAGACACTTCTGTTTCTGGGACAATCTCTGGAGTAGTGTCCCTTCTCATCACATGTATAACATCTAATGTTAGATAGATCTCTACTGGGTCTTCTATAGTTCTCCCTCTCATTTTGATGGTGTTTCTCCCTCTTACTGTGATGATGGTGCTCCCTTTTGTTATGATTTCTTTTGGCGTGTGATGTGAGAGCTTGGTCGTCATTTGCTCCCATCTTCTCTTCTCGTGCCACAAGTCGAGCTTCTTCTTGTGAACATTCTTCCCATAACCTATTGAATGTGATTAACTTATTTCTGGCACATATCCCTTGAATGAATGAGTCCCATGATCTTGGAAGACCATTCAAGGTGGTCATCACAATTTCTCCTTCTTCTACCTTTCTCCCACAGCTTCAAGTTGCTCCTTGATCTGAGAGACCCTTGTAAAGTAGGACCGCATGGTCTCTGCATTTTGAATCTTCACATTCTTGAGTTGGTTCCTCAAGGTCATCTTCCGATTGATGTTCTTCCCTTCAAATAGCTTCGTCAAAGCATCGAACATCTCCTTAGGTGTCTTCAAGGATGACACATGTGGGATGAGATGATCCTTAATGGAGTCTACAATAATTCTCTTGGCCTTAACCAAGTTCTTCTTGTGGATAGCCTTAGCCTCATCTCCCTCTGGTGCTGGAACCTCTTCATTTACATACTTGTCCAATTCATTTTCTTCAAGGACAAGAGCAATCCTATACTTCCATGCTCGGAAGTTATCAGCTCCTTAAAGTTTATCCTCAAGCTTGGTATGGTGAGACAGATTGAATGAGTACTTCAAATGGAAATAGCAAAGCTTTTACGTCTTACCACTTTTGAGATGCCCAAACTAGTTCTAGAGTTGGTTGGCCTAGGGTTTGTCAGAGAAACCCTAATTTTCCAAACTTGGAATTTGGATCTTCTGTTTGGACAGGAAGATGTGCCTCCTCAAGGCGAGTTGTCCAATGTACTCACTTCTCCAAATCTGTGAACAGAATCCCAAAATAGTTGATGCCCTAGTTTTCCTCCGGGAGTAGTGGCGGGTCCAAAAATGAAAATTCTCAGAATTGAATTATGCTTTCACAGGAAGATGCGCCCTCCTAGGGAAAATTGAATTGACCCTCTTTTCAAGCTGATCTGTAGAGAAAAGTGCCCGAAACAGGAAGCCCTGGTTTCTCTCGGCAGGAGTGACAGGGACAAAAATGAAAATTCTCGAAATTCGATTATGCTTCGACAGAAAGATGCGCCCTTCTAGGGCGAGTTAGCCTAGCCCTCTTTTTCGGATGATCTGTGAAGAGAAGACCTCAAACTTAGAAACCCTAGCTTCTCGCAACTACACAATGTCTTCTTTTCAAGTTAGCTCCGATACCATGTTAGTTTTTCTACTTTTAATCAATATTATCTAGGATCTTAACTGAAAGAATAACATGCACAACATAACACAAGAGACACTGATTTCCTCGGGGAAACCATAAAGGAGAAAACCCCGCAACTTCCTCAGAGATAGAATCGTCACCAATACAATATCACAAAAGTGAAACCCCGAAACAAAGATGGTCTTCTGCAGCTCCTCTCTCTTTCTCCTATGAGAACTTGTCCTCTCTCTCTCACTAATGCGAACTTGAGTGAGTGAGTGTGTGTTCAAATGAGAGAGCCTTGCTCTCTATTTATACTTTACTTTCACTTGCTAGATCTGCCCCAGCTAAACCTGACTGGGCCGACTTCTCTAGGGGACTCAATAACCCTAATACAACTAACTCTAGGGGGATCTATTGCCCCGACTTACAATGGAGGATTTACCTCAAGACTTTACATGAACAAATGTGATAATGACATCTCCGACCGGAGGAATAAACATCTATGTTGGAGGTACAAATAAAATACAATAATAATAACAACATAAAATACAAGTGAATATCTTCCGAAGTTACAATTACATCAACAAGTCACTTTAAAGAGTAATTTCCAGAATTAATAATATGCAGAAAATAATTTCCAGAATTCAATCTAGTGGTTTAAGTGACCTTTAACTAGCCAAATCATCACATAAGTATGTCAAATGTGCCCAAAAAAAATTTGTGAATTTCTAGCAAGCAAAACCCTATCAAAAGATATAATTCTCAGATATTTAGTGGCTGGAATTTCTTGTTAAATTGCAGAAACAGAAAAAGTATCCTACAGGAAATTCAGAAAATTGCTTTAAAAATTAAAACAAATATTCTTAAAAATTAGAAAAATATTTTTGGGCTTTTCTCCTACTTATTTTTCTTTTTTTGGAATTTTTACTAAATTTGGTATCTACTTACTCTCTAAAGATTAAAGAAAATTTTCAGAAATTGTGTTGAAGGATGGAAGAAAAGGCTAGAGCCTTCTAGATCCTTGGGCTAATGGAGTCCTATATCTTCCCACTTGAGCCTTGTTTGAATAAGTTTGATGTAGAATCCCTGCAAAATAGCATGACAAATTCTCTCTACAATAAATTGATTTGATTTATCAAATTCATCAAGGGAAATTATGCATGCACCTTTAATCTACTTGTCTAGCTCACACACTAACCTATATTACTTGTTGGATATCCCTCCTGAGATGCCAAATATCTCAACATGCAACATACACTAGCATATGATTAACCATGTAGCAAACCACTTTTCAAGACAAGTTACCTCAATTAGAATCACCAAGTTGAGTTCACTATGAAGACACGAAGAGACAAGAGCCAAACATAGAGCAATTACGATAGTATTACTCTCCAAGATCAACAACAAATGAAAGTGAGAAGTGAGCTCTCTTATAAAGGAAAAAGGCTCAACTTCTAGTACAATAAAATAATAATATCATGTCCAAAACCCTAGATATGATCTAGGAATACTCAAAAATAATAAAATAATCCTCCAACACTAACAAGATCCTCAATGAGGGAGGGTGCACTTGCTAATATGGTCAAGATATGAGCAAATAATACCAAAATAATCCCCAAGAGAGGGGGGCACTCCACAATACCATGAGTAAGATACCATCAAGGGTCAAAAACCACCCATGAAAGGAGGGCGCCCTCATAAATGCGGTCCAATCCTCAACCAAAAGGCCCAATAACCTAGGTCCCTCCATCAAACCACTCTCAAAACCATCAACAAAATCAAAACCATGGGAGGAAACCCACACGTGTGGTCTAATATGCCAACATTGTGCTCAAATGTGCCAATGTGTAGCGTTAAAGGAGGAGCGCTAGGTCCAAGTGCATGCAAGAAGGTACAAAGATGCTCCAAAACCCCAACAAGCTCATCTAGAAGCTCACATGTGTGATCAAATGCTCATGGGAGACCAACAATCCAACTCCAAGTGGCATAAAATGATGAAATAAAAGTCCAAAATGATGTCCAAGGCCTAATGACTAAGAGAAAAGCTCTATAGAAGTCCATTTGTGCCAGGTAGCAAGGATCTTCAACATAAGGAAAGAGGTTTGCCCCTTTTCCTAGCTAGGAAACATAACAGGCAACGTGCTCCAAGTGTAGTGCCTCATCAAATAGTGCCCAATAGCCATGAATAGTGTCCAAACATCAAAGTACATGTGTACTAAATCCCCTCTTGTGAAATTATAATAAACCAACATCAAAACTTAGGCAATGATAGTCACATGATAATAATACACAAGATATACATTACAAACACACTTTCCCTAAGTAACTCATTAAGTAATAATGTTTAACCTATCTAGTCTAACATTGGTGTAAACCCTAGAACTCTTTTACATGTGAGACCCTATATTAACATGCAGAGCTTAATTTACCTAAGTGATGGTGTATGAAGTGAGTTACGTACATAGGGAAAAAATGGGTTTTTTGTGAAATAACTATTATAGCAACATAGGAGTGTTTGGTATATCCTTAACTTTCAAGAGTTAGTATTTTTTAGATTTTTCTTCCATATGTGTGCCTAGGAAGAGTTATCATGGGTCATCCATCCTCATTCCTTCATATTGTGATCCCTTTTTTATTTTTTCCTTTTTATTTCTTTGGTGCTTTTTCAATTGTACATTTTGCTTAGCCCTTTCATTGGCTTAGTCCCTTTTTATTTAGATATGTCTTAGATAACATGGGTCAAGGGAACCTAGCTTTTGCAAAGGGGAGTATCTCCCATGATATTTTCCTTTGAATGTAATTTATCAACATCTTACTTTTTTTAGAATACAAGACTCTTTTGATTTTGATAAAAGGCATTCATATATTGGAATAGTACCGAAACCATATGTCGTTACGAATAATAAATTATTCACAAAGAGAAAAGTGAAGAGGATGGCTGAATTGGCTTAGCGGGATGAAAATGGCTAGGTAATATTGTATGAGATGGATAAAATCACATTGACTTAGTTCACCATGGTACATATTAACATCGAATAACACACTTATTAACTTAAAAGAGAAACACCAAGGTTAGACTAAGACAAGCAAATAATCAAAGTGTGTGAGTCAAGTGTAAGTGTAATATCTCATGCTAACATACCATCATGCTCGAAAACATGCTATGTTAAGATGAGGATTAAAGATGTCACAACACTAGGGGGTGATGCGTTGTCTTTGGTTACGCATATCAACGACCCTAAACCATCTGGTGCTGCTAAATGAATCTCTAACCATTGATTTATAGTGCAACCACAGATCTCATCTAGGGACAACAAATCAACATTTATCCCTTGCTGAAAGATGGGTAACACACTTAATGGATGATTATTGTTGGAGCACCCTAGGGGATTTGAAAACTCTTTACACATGAGTAGCTTTATCATGACAACGATTAAAACCTTATGTAGCGCTAGCCTAAGTCAGACTTTAATGAAGGAATTTTATGGATGTTTGACTTTTGGTTAACTAGAAGACATGTCACGTGGAGGTCCATTGCTCTAATGCCCTAGCTCATACTCTCTTGTTTACACGTACAGGTTAATCAAAGAATGCTAAGCTTATAGATGCCATTGAACGCTCCACTAGAAATTGAAGGAAAGATAATAAAAAATATTTTTCTCAGGGGGTGCACTCCTTATTTAAGCATTGCATTGGTCAAAAATGCCACATGTGTGGAGTTAGTTGAGCGCACACATTACCCAAGGAGTTAGTTGGATCTATTTGTTAGATTTTAATGATATAGCAGTATAATTTTCACATAATCAAGCACAAGAACACAAGAGACACAATAGATTACCCTAGGAAAACCCAAACTCAAGAAAAACCCATCAAACCTTTTTTACTCAGAGATTCAATACATAATACAAGTACATCAGATACGAATGTGATCTATATCAAGAGAGATCACAAATAGAGAAGATACAAAAAAAGAGCCCCAAAATCAGTCTTCTTCTCTCCCTTTTGCGCACTTGAGTAGCAGTCTTGAGCGAATTGGCTCCTTGTCCAAATGAGGAGGGCGTCACCTGTATTTATACTGGTGCTGAGCTGACCTTTTTCCACTCTAGGCCAACTTCATTTTCTGCATAATAAAATACATTTTGTTTATTTTCTTTTGTAAATCGGTCTACTATTTCTTTGTGGCATTATTTTTCATTCTTTTAGGACTTTAAATGTTTATTTTGGCCTGCCACAAGTGTACATAATAAATACATGATAAGAATATATTCTGATGCTACAAATAACATCAAGACTCCCTCTTAGCGAGGAAGGTATTCTTCAACACTGGATTCATGACATCTAAATATCATCTGATTGTCACAGCTTGTCTCGTACATCTTGTCATCAGGAAAGGTCTATTTATGTCCATGTGGCTACGACCAACATGACATCCTCTACACAACTCAGTCCATCGAGAAGTGTCATAAAGAACAACCAACTCCCTCACTCTCCCTCTCAAGGAGAGTCACACCATTCTCTATGTCTCAGGAGTCAGGGAGAACACTCCCTCTCAATGAGGGAGGTATTCTTCTTGCTCGTTCTGCCTGAGCACATTTTGTCATGACTTGTCTTCAATGAATCATCTCAAGGAAAGGTTGATCACGAGCTTGCTTCAGGTTGATGGTTTCAAGGTCTCTTAGCCAAGTCTCATAGCTAAATCCATGCACTTGCCTGAGTACATGAGTGAGCATCTAGGGACTAATCTCCCCACCCCGTCACAGGATGTCCGGGAGAAGGCACTGCCGCACTCCAAGCATTTTAGGGACTAATCTCTCCACGCCACTTGGTGTCCGAGAGAAAGCATTGCCCCGTTCTGAGTCATCTTAGGGACTAATCTCTCCACCCTACCTGGTGTTCGAGAGAAGGAACTATCCCACTTGACCCACCTCTAGCCAAGTCTCATGGCCAATACTAGGGAAATGCTCGATGCTCAACCTCTAGGAGGATAGTGTGTGCAACTGAGGACTAATTTTCCAACCCTGTCACAAGATGTCTGGAAGAAGGCACTGCCCTACTCTGAGTTATTCACCTCTGGCCAAGTCACATGGCTAATACTGAGGACATGCTCGATACATCAAAACTACTCATCATGCAAAGGCCAATCTCCCCAACCCGTCATAGGGTGTTCAGGAGAAGATATTGTCCTGCCACCAGACCATTCACCCCTAGCCAAGTCATATGGCTAATACTAGGGAATCTCCACTTGATGCTGCAAGCATTCGTCTCCAAGCACATCACAGCCCCCTCTATGGTAGAGGGCCCTGCTCCCTCTCCATCTGAGCATCATGATCCCTTTGCGTCTGAGCATCTTGCTCCCTCTACATCTAAGCATCCTACTTGCTCTGCATCCAATCATCTTGCTCCCTCTGCCTCTAAGCATCTTACTTGCTCTACATCCGAGCATCTTGCTCCCTCTGCCTCTGAGCATCTTGCTCCCTCTACCTTTGAGCATCCTGCTTGCTTTGTATCCGAGCATCATGCTCCCTCTACCTCTAAGCATCTTGCTCCCCTAGGACCTGAAGCTAGCTCCCTTGACAATAAAAGGACATGACCATTCATCCATGGTGACCAATCAATGCATATATAAGAATACCATCCCATGGCATTGTAAAGTATTATATCATTCAATCATTTATATATAACATTTATTATTATCCTATATGGATTTTTGTTTATTGTCTTTCATATGTTGGATATTTGCTAGGAAATTAATCTTGTTCATTTCATTCTCTAGGGCGCACTTCATTGGTTGGTTATGGAAGATTAAGGCAAGCAATTGTTTGAAGGTAACTTCATCAATAAAAATAAATTAATTTATTACTTGGTCAAGTCGGTTAATCATGGCACATGCTTCAAGACTTGCTCAACAAACATTTCACGCTCACATGTGGAGTCTGCACTAGAAAGGGGTGCATCACATGAAGGAAGAACCTTTACATAGGTGGGAGCTTCTCAAGGGTGCACTCAAGAAGAAAAATTGTAAAAACTTGGTCAAAGCATTCATCTACCTTGGCATGCACCCACCTCCTTGGCCTGGGTGGTTCTAACTAACACTCTATTTTTATTATTTGTTGAAATCTTCTCAAGGAGTTAGTTACATGAGAACTTTTATTGTATTATTGCCCTTGGAGAAAGAAGTGAACCTAACCACTAGTTTTCTATTCTTAGATAAATTAGTTGAGCAAATAGTCGATCTAGAAAGAGAAATAATTATTTTCTTGTAAAAGTAAGTTGAGCTACACTCTCTATATAAAGAGTGGACCTTCCTCATCCAAAGTCAACGGTTGGATTGTTGGAGTTCCCTTCTCTTTGGAGCTTAATGAATATATTCTTCTTGGATCATATGTGAAGTGTACGGGTGTCTACCCTATTAATGTGGGGCTTTCATGAATTAACATTGCTATCATTTGTGAGTTTTAATGCTTGTGGATGAAAGTTTATGGCATTCAAAACAAGGTGAAGGGAAAAACTTTGCTACCTTCAAGTGGATTAGGTGTGAAGATTCATATCTCTCCTTAGTTCCCTTTATTTCATTAAGGAAGCATGAAATTGTTAAATTCTTGCTTAGTAGATCTCCTAATGAAATATCATCTTCAACCATAACTTGAAAGTTGACTTCATTTGCTCTTTCCTTCCACAATTCTATGTGACAATTTTCAGCCATTTGAAGTTCAATTGATATGCTAGTTGTTGTCAATTTTACCTTAATACATATAAAAAATCAGCCCTCTTGGATAAACCTCTTGACTCCATTTTCCTTTGTTGGTATAGACACTAATCTCTTGATCTTCCCATCACACTTTTACTTTCTATGCTACAACCTTGTTTTGCTAAGCTATCCCTTCATATCATCTTGAACCTTCTTGTCATAGTCTTAGCAATCATATCTTAGGAAAGTTCCCCTTGTGTTGGAGAAGAACCAACCTAAAGTGTAGAAGATGGTTGGTGAGGTGACAGTAGCCTCCCTCGTAGTTGCTCATAAGCCAGCATTGTTCTTTTGGGCTTTAATTTCACATGCTAGTTTGTGCAGTAACAATGTCTTGGAATTGATTCTGCAACTATAAAATCTCCTTCCCTTCCCTTCTAAACTGATTATATTATACACTAGCCATGCCCACAATGAACAGAACAACCTCCTAACATGTTTGGCTAAAAGAATATCAACTAATAAGAAAAAATAAGTCAAACGCAAATACAGAAGGCACAATGACAAAAAGATTATGACAAAAGGGGAAAAACTACAAATTGAATGAGCACACATTCAAGAACCGAAACTTTCTGCAAGTACCCAATCCTTTCATGTGCAAGGGGGGGCTTCACAGTGGATATTATAGAGATGACTAGATTTATGAATTCTTATTGCAATGATTTAGAATATAGATCCTGTTGCAACCAAAAGAAAATACATTTCAGTATATCATTAGCTCATTACCAGCTCTTGAACTTCACTGCTAAAACCAAGCTCCAGAAGACGATCTGCCTCATCAAGAATTAAAACTGCAAGGTCTTCCAATCCCACTGACTGTGCATTGTGCAAATGATCTATCATCCTCCCTGGTGTTGCTACAACAATATCAGGCCGGGACCTTAATGCTGATTCCTGAGCCTGAAACAATAAAGCAACTTATAGAAATCAGAATGAAATTGATGTCATTAAATTCCACTCTAGTAATACATAAAATTCATCAGAAATACAAAGGAAATCTGGCTAGGTTATTATCGACCCATTATGAACATCTTTAAAACATAAAAGGACACAATCGGCAAAGGAACAATCAGTCATCAGTCTCCACTTTGGAGATACTTTCTTTAGATTCTATAGGCAAATAAATTCAAAATGAAACTTGTGCCAACATTGTTTGACCTTTGGTAAAGTATCCGTGTCCAAGTTGCACACAAATCTCTGAATGTGAGGGTGACGGAATTCATGTTTTTTTAAATCACAACAAAGGACATCAAGTTAGGCAAATAATTTGAAATTGAAACTTCTGCGGCATTGTTTGAACTTTGGTAAAGTATTAATACCCAAGTTGCACACAAAATTCTAAATGCAGGAATGTCAGAAATCAATGCTTTTCAAAATCACAACAAAGTACATCGAGTCAGAAAGCAGAGATGGACATCCACATCACATCAAGTATAAAGATAAAGATAAAGTTAAATATGTTTTCTGAATTATTTACTAAGTACCAATGTGCCAAAATATTATAACAGTATATTAAAAGATAGTTCTACTTCTGATCAATTATTTCCACTATGAACTTTGGTTTGTGTAGTTATAGATCATGACCAATTTCTCTGAAACTATAGCATCTGAAAAGATTTTAAGTGTTAAGGAAAGAGAAAATGAACAATAGCACTAAATTTGACTATGGGACACATACCTTAGTTGACAGACCCCCAACAACAAGGCAACTGCGGATATCTGTAAACTGTGCAATCTTGTCTGTCATACTGTGTACCCTGCTCATAATAAAGCAATAGAAACAAATTATAATTTTCCAAACAACTATAAAAATTGACAAAATAATCATCTAAAACCAATAATTATAAAAAGGCAGAATCAAGAATGGGTCAAAGGCAGATTAGAAGCTTAAGAAGGACAAGCAAATGGGCATTTCAAGAATGTAGGAATAATAATACAATATCGCAAGTAACATTAAATCCAAGATGAGAGAAAGTATCCGTTGGATTTACCACTATTATCTATTAACAGAAACCAACATTTTCTTCACTTACGAAGATTTTTTTAACTTAGTGCTCTTTTTGGATTTCATGCTTTTCGAGATTCTTTTTCTTGGAGATTTTTGTTATTGGAAATCATCTTTTTTGGAATCTGATGATGCATTTGATGACCCTTTTATGGAGATATGCATATGATTCAAATTTGAGACAGATCAGATAAAGTCAAAATTTTGGTTATTTTTAACGGCAGTGTAAATATCCTTAAAATCCAATCTTGAGTTAAAGTATGCAAGTTTTTTTATATTAAACCCCAAATATTACTTTTAACCACAAATGGATTTCTTCACAATGCAGCGGAAAATAAATACTGAGAGAAATAGAACAGCCATCACATCAATAGAGACACCAATATTTTTGGGTATAAAAACCCCTGGAAAAAACCCAAGATGGGAAAACTGGTGCAGCAATCTGAGAAGATATTTTATTAGCAAGATATAGAACAATACAATCCAGAAATCGATTTTGACCCAACCTGACAAAATTGTACAACCGAACCTCACTGAGAAAACCCCACAAAAATGTACGGCCCTCCTGCGTCACTGTACGGCCCTCTGAGTCAATGTATGGCCAGATCTGTACGGCCCTGAGTCAACATATATGCCCTTGCGTCAACGTGTACGGCTCTGCGTCAGCATACAGCCTGATCTGTACAGCCCTCTACGTCACCCGTACGACCCTTTGCGGCAGCTGTACGGCCAGCTGCCTGTGTCACTAAGTACGGCCTCTGTGTGCTTGTAAGGCCTCCCTGCAAATCTGTACCGCCTCCTTCGATTTGCCCAAGTCGCCATGTCAACCTCCGGATAGAAGTTCTTCAGTCTCACTCTCTGTAAAATTCTCCTGCAAACTGTCTTTCTCACTCTCCGGCTGAAAGCTATCAGCAAGAAATCTCTCTATGTGTATGCATGTCCTCTCCACCAAATCAATCTTCCTTTTAACTTAATGGCCAAGCAAAAAACCTGACTTCTCACAATGGATCAATGGATGAGATCCTCCGGTGAGATCAATGGCCAAGATTAGATTAGCCATCACTTACGTTATTTTCACTTTAACTTTCTAAAAAGTAACTCCATTAAGTCAATTAATAATTAGATCACATAATGAAACAAAGAGACAGGACATACAGAAAGAGAGAGAAATGAGGATGATGTCGTTTCCTAGTCCTAATGATTGAAGGAGAAAGGGGCAACTGAGGCACTAGCTCATTGTCGAAGTCGTTGAGCACCATAGTGAGATTTGCCTATATGATCCTGGTGGGCGATGTAGGAGCAACAGAGTCCTCCTCTCCTACCATCCAAGGTCAGAGGAATGAAGCTTTGGCTAGAACAAATATCTTGATATATAGAGAATTGATCAATTACCTTGGGTATCTAGTTAATAACAGAGCTGATATTTATTTTAAAGTGAATATATTGAGGCCAGTTCATGGTTGGGCCCATGAAAATTCAATGGGTTGTTGCAAAGCATGTGCTCTAATACTGAAGTGCACAATACATCATGGTCTAAGGCATGTAAAATTGTTGAGTTGATGTTGCATGGGTTTGTGGATTTTGACTAGGTTGGAGATGCAAGTGGAAGAGTACTTCAAGGTCCTACTTCAATTTATATTTAGGTATGATATCCTAGTTCAATAGGAAGCAAGGGAACTTAGTTTAGCATAGTGCAATGTACATGGCAGCCAGTTCTGCTAGTTGTGACTCCATCAAACTTCGCAAGTTGATAGCAGAGTTGACCACTCATATATGGAACCTATTGTGATGCACTATGGCAATCAATATTGTATCAAACTCAGTAAGAATCCTGTGTTTCCCGATCTCTCCCAGCATATAGATATTTGGTACCATTTCCTCAAAGACAGAGTTCAAAAGGGAGCAGAGGTTCATGAGTATGTTCTTTCAAATTCACAAGTTGCAGACCCTCTGACTAAGCCCTTGGCAGAGATGCTAAGGGAGAGATTAGGCTTAGTAGAGAACACCTTCCTCGCAAGAGGGAGTTAGATTTTTACCTAGTTGCGCGAAGTCATTGATTTTCCTTCCTAATGGCCCAAGAGTTCTAATAGAAGCTTTACCTCGAGATATGTGCAAAGCGATGGATCGTACAACAGTTCCAACAAAACCTTCACCTAGAGATCTATGTAGAGCTATTGATGGCGCACATTAGGTCAAGATTAGGGGTGAGCTATCCGTATGTAGGGGTGCGTTAGGTGGGTGCATGCATATGCCAGTGTTCAGTTTGATCTCCAATTCAACTTTCAAATTTTAGTTTGCATGCATTGTCTATTCTTAGATAGGGCACAAATCCCTAAGTAGCAAGCAACCTAAGGCACATTGCATGAGAGGTTATGTTCAAAGAGGAGAGGTGTAAATTATAAGTTTTAAACCTATGTAGAGAAGCAAAGCATACAGATTCTTTTAAGCAAATAGAGATTACACCACAGCATTCACAGATAATACACAGAGATTTACTCGGAAAACCCTTAACTGGGAAAACCAACAAAACTTAGAGCCATACCTCTCACTTTCTCATTATGATTATTAACCACTCACAATACAATATGTAGGTATTTCATAGCATCCAAAACCCTAATCCATTAACTCGGATTAGAAATAGATCCCAATCCCTTAACCGAAATTAAATTACATATTTTTAGAAAAAAAGACTCGAAAATAGCCTAAAAAATTTCGGACTCGATTTGCTCGTGATGCAGTCGTACAAACGACAACCCCCACAAACACATGCAAAGAATATAACACATACCCAACATTCTTTCTCTTGTTGTCTTCTTTGCATAACAATGGGCCATGTGCTGATGAGATCATAGGTTGAAAGCATTAATGCCTGTATATTCTCTACACCAAGAGAACTTCTCAGTACTAACAGACTTCATCAATGAGTGCAGCATTCTTCAAGGTGTCATCCTTTTCCAACAACACCTTGTCTTCAACCATATCTCTCACAAAGTGATATTGCACATCAATCTGCTTTGTCTTAACATGATAAGCAGGGTTCTTTACCAAGAAGATTGCACTTTGGTTTTCGCAATCTAACCTTGTAGCTTTATATACAAACCCAATACCTGAACACAATCTCTGCAACCATATAGCCTCTTTACTTGCATGGGTGGCTTCCATGTATTCAGCTTCTATAGTTGAGAGTGCAACTACAACCTGTCTCTTGCTCATCCAACTGATAGCTCATCCAAATAGGTTAAACAGATACTCACTTGTAGATCTTATGCAATCAAGATCTCCAATCCAATTTGCATCAACAAATCCCTGTACATCTATTACTTTGTCTAGTCCAAGTCTTCCTTGGTAACAGATTACATAATCTTGGGTGTAGCGCAAATATATGAAGGCCCTCTTTATAGTTGTCCAATGCTCCTTTCTTGGTTTTGATATATATCTGCTCAAAACTCCCATTGCATGAGCAATGTCCAATCTGGTACAAACCATTGCATATATGAAACTACCAACCGCACTAGCATATGAACTAATGACATATCTTCTTCCTCCATGTCTTGGGACACTGATCTATAGATAACTTTACAACTACAGGAATAGAAACATTGACCAGCTTACTTTCCTGCATGCTAAATCTTTGTAGTATCGCCTCAACGTATTTTCTCTGATTCAACCAAATTTTTCTGTTTGCATAATCTCTTTTAATCTCCATTCCTAATATGAAGTTTTAAGCACCAAGATCCTACATGTCAAATTTGGAGGATATATGTGACTTCACCTCCTTTATGACATGTTTGTTCTTTCCAATTAGCAACATGTCATCAACATACAATACTATATTAATGAAGTGATCACAATCATGTTTGGAGTATACACAATGATCATCTTTGCTTCTCAAAAACCCCAATCCAAGGATGTATTTGTCGAAATTTTGGTACCACATTCTTGGAGATTGCTTTAGACCATAAAGGGACTTCTTTAGCTTACTGTTGTAGTCCCACGGTTCACATAGTTATCATAGATACCTTACACAATATAAGCAAGCATACACAATGACACAGATACAAGCAACGAGACAAGTAGAGAGAATAGTCTTTGTATTAACCAGCAATAGCAGAACAATATGATAGAATCAATCTCTACTTCCTATCGGCTCACCAGCCTAGATATATATATGTGCAGATACAGTTACATAACCGTCTGTTGGTTTATCCAACCGACCCGACCCATACTAGTCGACGCAACTACTCGACATATGCTGCAGAGTGGTCAGGCGGAGGGCCTAGTCGACAGGCCGACCTAGGCCCCTCCAACATCTCCCCCACCTCAAAATCTTTCCTCGTCCCAAAGAAATGGAGAGATCAAAATTACAAAAAATGAATTACAGAAACAGTTATGTCAAAGAAATGCTAGAATCCATAACATCAGGAATCTGGAGACAAGCTTCAATGATAACTTCAGCAGAGATAGATAGATAGTGCTGGAACTCTTCCCAAGTGCGTAACAGATTTTGGATGTCGACAGTCAGAGTTGTGAGTTTCGACAGATTTTCCATCTTGTCGTGAGTGGATGTAGCCTGCAAATGGATCATGTCAAGACCAAATGTGTTAATTGTATTGTCGATAGCAGCAAGTAACTGATTGAATCTGGGTTGAATTTCTTCAAGTTTGTTGAGGCCTCCTCGAGTCTGTGACATCCACTGAATTTCCTGTTTTTCTAACTTTTCTAATTGCTTGTTCTCCAGGATGATCTTATTATCAAGTATTTCAATATGGGCTTCATCTGCAGTCAAGCGCTGTTGCTGAAGCTTGCTTAGCAATGCTCTTGTTTTCTGAAGATTTTTGTAGACATCACCATAGTAGACATACCAATTGTTGAGAACTGTGGCAAGTTTTTCTGCCTGATGAGCGTACTGCTTGAGTGCTTTGGAGGCTTCTGAAAAGGCTGTAGACTGATTTGTCATGAGGGAAGCTACCTCAATAGATCTTGCTATTTCTTGATAAGCTCAGATTGTAACATTGACACGACAGATTCGAGTAACTAGTATGCTTTGTCTAGAGGTGATGTCGTGTCGGAACTAGCTGGAAGCGGGATAACTTGCTGAGCTAATTTTTCACACTTAGTAAGAAACGTAGCTCTCTCGTTCTGTAGCTGCAGTAACTGATCTTCTGATTTCTGTCGGCGATATCTTTGCGCTCTAAAAACTACATCTTCAAGTAAATCGAATTCTACTTGGGAGGCCAACTGTGGCTAATAGCTTGTAGCAGCTCCAAATTGATCTAAGTATACAGAAGGAATATTTTCTGATTGTCCTTGCTGTGTTTGCTGTATTTGCAGTTGCTGCTGCAATTCTCTTTCTTTACGTTTCTTCTCTTTGTGTTTCTTTCGGCTACTCTTCTCTTTTTCTTTGCTTATGGTTTGTTGTTGTGGCCCCTTATCTTTTTCGACTGTTGCTGGGTGATTGTCGATGGTTACTTGTGCACTAATGACAGCCTGTTCTGCTTGACTATGTGTACTGGGTACTGCTGTTGTCATGACTGGATTGTCATGTTCTGGTCCTTCGGCCGTTAGTGGATTTGCTGAAGATGTGCTAGAGATTTCCTTATTGCTTGTATTAGTAGCTGGAACATTTGTGTGTTCTGATGGTCCTGTCGTGTCGGCTGCAGCTTCTCGAGTCTTAACTGGTTCCGTGACTCTCTCTGCTTCTGTCGTGTCTGCTTCTTTGTTGAGTTGTTGTGAAATTGAACTAGACTTGGATCCTTCGACAGGGGAACTCGACTGGTTTACTGGGAATGATGGTAGGTCGGCAGATGTCGGAAATGGACTTGGTGAAATGATACTGTCGAAGGGATCCGGACTAACTAAACTAGACTCGACCTGGGAACTAACAACTTGGGATTTTTCCGCGCTAACGGTTTTTGCTTGAATTGGACTCGTTTGCTGTGGTAGTGATTCAACTAGACGAGGAGTGAAGACACCTGTTTGTTGTGCATATATTGGATTTGATGGGTCAAGATTTCTGATATGGTGGGTGGTCATGTGACCGACAATTTCTGGGTTGGGTAATGGCAAAGGTGAAATTCCTGTTTGAATGTTGACGGATGGGGCTAAGTTAACCGAGACAGTAGACGAAGAGGCAAAAATAGGTTGTTGGATGACCATCTCGCGCCAGTTAGGACAGAATATTGGAATGTTTGCAATGAATGTGCTTAGAGCGGTGTCATTTGTGACATGAGGAGCAGGTAATGCTAAAAGACTTCTTTCTTCTTCTACTGTAGTTGGGGAAAGGGGGGGGGCCTGGATGGTTAGATCAACATCAGGAGCGACTGAAATTTTGGGTTTCTTAACAATGATTTGGGAAGATGGATACTTATCTTTTTCTAAGAACTTTCTGAATTGTTCTTCGACGGGCAGTTTATTCTTGGCTGCATCTTCTAGGATTTGGGTAGCGCTGTCGTATAGCTCGATCTCATCTATCATCGACGGTTCTTGAATTGTGACTTGTCTTTTTCCTTTCCCTTTTGTCGATATTACTCAGTTCTGTCGGGCTGTGACGATTTCGCCTGCTACCTTTTGGATATTATCGTCTGTTAGAAGATGTTCTGGATTGTCGGATTCTGTATCGCTGTTCGACTGCTCTCCGGCTTCTATGTTCGGAGTCTAGGTGAGTGCTAACATCTTGGTGCTAGGAGTCAGCTCGGGCTGATAGCTGAAAGTGTTCATGTACAACTGACTTTCATATGCTTCTTCTTGTTCCATGTCAGTCAGGGGTTCAACATATTTGACATTGGTTTTCATGGCTTGTGCCGAGATGGGTAGTACTTGGTTAGATTGACGGCTTAATTCTGAAAAGATTTCACTTACTGACGGGTAATAGTCGAGTCGTTTTGCTAGACCTGCTGCTCCTTCCATGTACCATACTGCTGTGTCGTCCAAAGATAGTTGGATGTGCGCTGTCGGTGGCAGGCTTCGACAGACGTTCTGTGGTACCCTCCATCTTGTTGCTATTTCTTTAAGTTCAGTAAACCATGCTTCGAGCCAAAGCTTGACTGTTGTAGGTCCATGTCGGTTTGTTCCAGGTGCAAAACAACGGAAATTTTCCATCGGGATGAGTCGGACTTCAGTGAAGTCTTTGTTTCCTTTTGGTCGACAATGGGTCATAGCAATCCAAATGAGTAGAGATGGGTAGCGAATGCTAGCTCCCTCATCCTGGCACTTCTGGCATGTATATTTGAGAATGTCTTCTGGCATGTATATTTGAGAATGCCGGCCAAATAATCTGCCCAGTTGTATACCTTGCCGTTCATAGCCATATTTTTAACAGCTTCTAGCATTTTGGGCTTCAGGTCTGAACCTCTACCTGTCCTTGAAAGTGCATGTGATACAATCTTGGCGGCCGTTTTGTAATTGCCGAAAACAATCTGACTCACGACTACTCCTCGTGAATTCTTTCCAACGGGAGAATCGACAAACTCATCAATCAAGTCTGCAGTCGAACTTGTTGGTACAGCATCTCCTTTATGTGAAAGGCCAGTGATTTTGTCGATGATTTCACCATTGATTTCGACTGGAATATCAAAGTAAAGCTTGCCGTTGTGGTATCTGCTAACGATGAACTGTGCAATGACTTCCTTCAATCCTCCAAAGTTATCCAATAAGGGTGCCTTCAAGTAGTGCAGGATTGTGGCTGTCTGCAACCGTTTTGCTTCCTCTCTCCAGTGACCGCTTGATTCCTTTCCCCAATCTTCAACACTTCTCCATGCTTTCTTCCAGGTGGGTTCCAATGCCTTTGCATTCCGAATCAACTGGAGTCTAGTTTCCAGTGGTGTTTGTTCTTTCTCCAATTCTCTAACTATTGTTGCGGTGGCTCTGCTAGAGGTTAAATTTTTTCGAGGAGCCATGGCAGATTCAGGTTGCGAGGTTGTAAGACTGGTTTCAGTGGAGTTAGGGAATTCTGTTTCTTGGAGTTCAAGTTCTCGGCAGAAGAGTAACCAAGAATCCTCAAGCTCCGTATTTATGGCGGAATTACTCGGCACGGGTGAACGAGACGTAGAGGCCTGTATTAATGGCTGATGTGATGGAGTTATTAAATCAGGCTGGTCGGATATCGGCGCTTTGTCAGGTGCATTACTTTTGGCGGTGTGATTATCTTTAGCCTTTATTGCTTTGTCATCATGGTGCTGCAACATCTCGTTCGTCGTGTTAGGTGGATGGGCTTCTCTATTTATGTTTGGATGGTCCGAGCTCCAATACTTCTACCGTGTCGGATTTTCTTCTACAAACCGTCGATGTTCTTGTCGGTGTCTGTAATATCGACGGTTGTGTGTTGGACTTCTTTCTCTGCTGTTTCCTTGCTTCCTCTGCCATTCTCTCGTCATTTCTGCTTTTTGCCACGATCTACTATATTTGGTTGATTGCTTTATATTACTCTCATTCGGTTATTTCGAACCGTTTTTTTTTTTTTCAAATTAATGTTCATGATTTATACCTTTTAAGTCGAGCGTCGTTTACGACTTTCTTGAAAATATCTCCTTGTAATGTTTTTAGTAGGACTGAGCCATTAGGGTTTAACTTTTCGATGATGTAGGGTCCCATCCATTCTATATGCAACATTTTTGGTTTCCCTTTTACTCTGCTATTATATAGGAGTGCTAAATCTCCAACTGATAGATTCTTTTGTTTGATATTTCTATCATGCCATGCTTTCTGTTGTTGTTTTTGTACTCTCTGATGTTCTAATGCCAACTGTCGACTTTCATCCAGCGTCGACAACTGCAATAGCCATTCGTGTCGAGTATCTTCGACGTCAATATGTAGAGCTGTTGCAATGGTCGGAGTTTGTCGTCGAAAATGTAATGGAACAACAGCCTCTTGCCCATACACAAGTGAGAATGGTGTCTGTCCTGTCGTTTTCTTATATGCTGTTCTATATGCCCAAAGGACAGCAGGTATTTTATCGTCCCAGTCATCTTTCTCTATATTGCAGATTTTTGTCAGTCCTTTTGTAAGTGTTTTATTGAACGATTCTATTGCATCGTTCGACTGAGAGTGATAAGCTGTGCTTATTCTATGATCGACTGCAAACTCTTTAGTCAATGCTTTAATGGTTTTACATACAAAGTGTGTGCCTTGGTCACTTATCAATGTTATGGGACATCCAAAGCGTGTTATGATGTTTTCATAAGTGAATTTAGCAGCAACTTCACTTGAACATGTTTGGACTGGTTCTGCTTCTGCCCACTTGGTAACGTATTCGACAGTAGTAATAATATACCGAGCACCTGTTCGTCTTCCCAC